>JAYESA010000014.1:85284406-85675206 GCA_036927795.1 Iris macrosiphon | reverse complement strand
AGTCAAAACAAACGACATTACCATAAACTCGTATTGACCATACCGAGTTCTAAAAGCAGTCTTCGGTATGTCCACCGGCTTCGCCTTCACCTGATGGTAGCTTGATCTCAAATCTATCTTAGAAAATACCTTGGCACCACTCAACTGATCGAACAGATCATCAATCTGTGACAAAGGATACTTATTCTTGATAGTGAGATTATTCAATGCCCTGTAATTAATGCACATGCGCATCGATCCATCCTTCTTCGGTACAAACAATATCGGGGCTCCCCACGGTAAAGAACTCGATCTGATAAACCCTTTATCCTGCAATTCGTCCACCTGCTTCTTCAGCTCGACCAGCTCGCTGTTGTTTACTCTATAAATATTTTGCAAAATTGGTTCTGCACTTGGCACCAAGTCTATAGAGAATTCAACATCTCGATCTGGCGACAATCCTGGCAATTCCTCAGAAAACACATCCAAGAACTTTGCTATCAACGGATGCGGCAACTCCTTGTCTTCCACCATAGCTCCATAAATAATGCCTTCTCCCTGCTCCGCAACTCCTCTAGCAAACTTGAACTCTGGCTCTCCCGGCGGACCAAACAAAACTCTACCTCCTTTACAATCTATGCTAGCACGGTGCCTACTCAACCAATCCATCCCGAGTACAATATCGTAGCTCGGAAGTGGCATTACAAGTAGACACGCACTCAACTCCAGGCCTCCCAGAGTAACTCTTTGAGCCTTGCAAATATCATTAACCAGGATAATACCTCCCCCGGTCATTATCTTGCAAGTCCTAAGAAAAGACTCAGCTACCAAACCATGCTTCATAGCAAAAAAAATAGATATAAAACTATGGGAAGTACCACTATCAAACAAAGCTAAAGCTGGAATAGAATCAAGAAGAATAGAACCTGCGATGATATCTCCGGTGGGTTCGTCCCCCTCAACGGTCATAGCAAATGCCCGTCCCTGCCGGGCACCTCACTGTTGATGATGTTGGACATAACGCTGCTGCTGTGTTGGAAGCGGTCCCCTCGGCTGTACTGCAGGTGGACTCATTGGTGCCCTCGGAGCTGAAGCTGCTCCCTAAACTGCACGACGAGGATACTCTCTTGACTGATGCCTGGTGTGCTGTCGTAGGCACCCAAAAATAAAACCTTTACTCTTGAAATAATATGTAGTAGTGAGAGTAAGGATCGTTCCCACGAAGAGTAATTAGTTTGATCTTTATGCTATGTAAAATAAGATTGGGGGAGAGTTTTTATCAAAAAAAAATTAAGAAGAGCTAAAAACAATTAAAGTATTAAAACAATCAAAGAAATAAATGTTGGTCTCAGTCAACATCCACCATTGGAATCTTAAAACTGATCATCGATGCAAGTATATATTAATTCATACTTTGAATATTCATCGTTGGAATTATTTTCCTATCTCCTTCAGCCATAATTAATTTAAAACAAGCGATCTAATTAACCTTAACTACTAAATAACCCCAGACAAGCGCTAAAGGTTTAATCTAGTAGCGTATTAAACTCGATGAGATCGATGAAGCAAAACAACACAAGCACACGCGGTTGCATTTAATTTTGTCAAAAATTTTCCTCCTAAGATCTAATAAAACAAAGCAGTTCATTAAATCTTGGTTGCTTCACAAATTAGAGGGATCGAACAATTACGGATTCGATATCTAATTTAGCATTAGATTGTCATGAATAATAAACTAGTATGCATCCTAGTCATTAAACAAGATAATCATAAAAATATGCATAAGAAAACATTCGATACTTAAAGCACAAATCAAAAATATAAACACAAATTAGATCTCACAAGTTTTTATTCATTCCGAGGCTTCCGTTTCCTTCGACCAACAAGACTTTTAGCTCCACATGTTCAAGAACACTTCAAAAGAATATTGGAGAAGAGGAAGAAGAGTTGTGTGTTATTCTCCTTTTTCCTCTTGATCTCTACCCCTTTTATACACTCTAAATAAGTGTTTGAAGATCACAATATCTTCCCAAAAATCCTCTAAGAGTTACAACAACCCAACAATAAAATAAAATCTTTGAATAAGTTGGGAAATGGTTATATCAACTCCACTTTTTGTGCACAGCATAGTTGTCTCAAATTCAAGCGTGATTTGGTCCATGATGTAGCCAGAATCTCGGGAAAATCAAAACAGCAAAATTGTGCCTCTATCACTTAGCTTTTCGAATCAATTTGGATCAGCTCAATTGGACTTCGGATGAGCAAGTTATGACCATTTTGCTACAAGGTGTCAGAACTGTCCAGAATTGATAATTAGCTCCATTTTGCTTTTAGTGACTCCAATTGCATCCTAGATCAAAATATAAAAGTAATGAGTATCTTTAGACATTAAATGAGCATAAAGGAGTATATATTAAGTAATAAAAATATGATATTTTATGTTCTCATCAAATACCCCCACACTTAACCTTTGCTCGTCCTCGGACAAAACTCTAATTTATTTTTCCAAAAAGAAATCAAGGTTGCAATGTCATAAATAATTAATAACCAAGTTCTTCAAAACTCATAACATATCATGAACATATATTCTTAAACAACTTCTAATTACTTAGTAGGTATTTTTACTTGAAAAATGGAGTAAACTAAATAGGTAGACCCTCACGGGAATAAACACTAAACTCTCATGTGTTTGAAGGTATATATTTTTCTCGAATTCATTCCAAAAGAAATGCTCTACCATAAGCTTGTATATTTTCTCATTCTCCACCACTGGGATCACATGCATAACATAAATCATAAGGACTTTTCATGGGTTGTAACATGGCTTAGGATTAAGGTGGGATATATTTGGGAGTGTAGCTCAAAAGCCATCAAAACTAGTGGAGCAAAAATGAATCAACTCAATCTCAATATAAAACATGTAAAATCAATCACTCCATTTTGCAGCGTCTTCAATTTGGCTTTTAAAGCATTTAAACAATGCAAAATCAATCACTCCATTTCTTTTCTTTTCTTTTTTCTTTCTTTTTTTTTTTTTTTACCTTTTATTTTTTTAACAATAATGGAACTTAGGAAATTTGAGGATAAAAATATGTTCCATTTTATTGGTTATAACCAAACCACAAATTTAGATACCCCCACAATTATTTTTTTGTACACCCATACATATCATAATGATCAACAATGCTCCACTAGCTTTGCGACTTGGGTAAAGGTATAAATATTATTGGTTGAAAGCTTGTAATGTGGGTATACCAAGAAAAAGGTAATAAAGCTCAAAGGGGTTCAACAAAAAGAAAATTAATTACAAGGTGGGCTATTTGGCTTATGTAACGTATAGCAAAGATGGCCTTAATCATGTTCATGCATGCATGTGTCAATGTGACCTCGAAGAGAATCAAAGCAAGTTCTAGAGAAACAAATCAGTGGAAGAATATCTCTCATGAAAGAATAATGAGACTGATGTGTCAGTCTAAAGGCTCAAATCCTCACTGGCTTTTGTCTACCAATTTAGATACTACCATTTTCAATAAAAAATAACTAGACTAATTAATTCTAAGTTGAAAAAAAAAATATTTATTCAATCATGTTATGAAATTTTCAAATTTAGTTTAATCTTACTCATGACATACACAACCAAAAATTATTAAAAACCACAAAAACAAAATCCTTTTATTTAAAAAAAAATCTCAATTATTATTATTATTTATTTATTTTTATTTTTATTTTGAGAAAAACACAAACTCAAACTGCTTAAAAAAAAAATTTAAATCTTTCCCCCACACTTAAAACAGACATTGTACCCAATGTATGATTAAATGCAAAGAAAAGACAAAATAACAAAAAATAAAATATGAGAATAAAAATAAACTTCCCTTGGGTTGCCTCCCAAGCAGCGCCTTTGTTTAATATTGTCGTTGGCTCGACTCTATGCACACTTGATATAACTAGGCAGGAGTTTCAAGTCTAGAATGCATACCTGCAAAACAGAAGGTAAGGTCTTTTGTCATTAATTGGTAACAAAATATATGGAATGTTACCTGACTGTTCTCTTTTTGGAAGATCGTTCAACACTGCAACAGTTTTATGTAAGTGAGTACTCAAAGTTAACTCATATTCTTTCTCAAAATTCTCACTGATGGCAACTTTTACTCCATCTTTTCCATCAAGTTTAAAAACTTCTTTTTCATCAGGTACTACATCGTCGTTAGGAATGTTCGTGTCTGCAACGATATTTTTCTCTTCTTCTTCTTTTGATGATGCACATGCTTCTTTTTCTGGAATTTTAACTTCTTTACAACTTCTCAAAATGATTGAACTTACAGTTTCTTTTGGATTTACTATCGTTTCAGATGGTAAGTTCTCCAAGCTTTGTGCCTCTAGCTTATTAATTACAGTTGTTATTTGACTCATTTGATTGTTCAAACTTTCGATACTAGCCCTCGTCTCCTGTTGAAATTGTAAATTATTAATAGCAATAGACTTAACAATATCTTCTAAAGACATACCATAATTAGAAGTTTGGCTTGGTTGTAGGTATTGCTGCTTGTATTGCTGGTAACTTGGGCAATTTTGAGTTGCTGGTTGATTTAATTCTGGACTCCCATAGGTGAGATTGGAATGATCTCTCCATCCTATGTTGTACGTGTCTGAATAGGAATCATACTTCATTTCTGGTAGTCCAGAAAAACCACATTCCGTATTCACTTGTTCATTGGACTCCTCTTGGAGAGTTGGACACATATCGGTTGGATGCCCTGATACTAGACAAATCCTACAAGCCTTTGTTATTTTCATGTTACCTACAACCATCTGACGAACAAGAGAAGTTAAACAAGAAATTTGTTATTCTAAGGAAGAAACATTTACCTCATCAGCATGCCCAGATGGAAGATCTAGCCAAGTGCCAAATATTTGAGAATTGGCCGCCATTTCCTGTTACCGATTTTTTTTTTTTTTTTTTTGTTAATAGGCAAAAAATTATTTGATCACAAGAACGAAATAAAGATCACAAAAAGCATAAAAATCAACTAAAATTACTCCCCGACAACGGCGCCAAAATTTGGTGTGCTGTCGTAGGCACCCAAAAATAAAACATTTACTCTTAAAATAATATGTAGTAGTGAGAGTAAGGATCGTTCCCACGAAGAGTAATTAGTTTGATCTTTATGCTATGTAAAATAAGATTGGGGGAGAGTTTTTATCAAAAGAAAATTAAGAAGAGCTAAAAAAAATTAAAGTATTAAAACAATCAAAGAAATAAATGTTGGTCTCAGTCAACATCTACCATTGGAATCTTAAAACTGATCATCGATGCAAGTATATATTAATTCATACTTTGAATATTCATCGTTGGAATTATTTTCCTATCTCCTTCAGCCATAATTAATTAAAAACAAGCGATCTAATTAACCTTAACTACTAAATAACCCCAGACAAGCGCTAAAGGTTTAATCTAGTAGCGTATTAAACTCGATGAGATCGATGAAGCAAAACAACACAAGCACACGCGGTTGCATTTAATTTTGTCAAAAATTTTCCTCCTAAGATCTAATAAAACAAAGCAGTTCATTAAATCTTGGTTGCTTCACAAATTAGAGGAATCGAACAATTACGGATTCAATATCTAATTTAGCATTAGGTTGTCATGAATAATAAACTAGTATGCATCCTAGTCATTAAACAAGATAATCATAAAAATATGCATAAGAAAACATTCGATACTTAAAGCACAAATCAAAAATATAAACACAAATTAGATCTCACAAGTTTTTATTCATTCCGAGGCTTCCGTTTCCTTCGACCAACAAGACTTTTAGCTCCACATGTTCAAGAACACTTCAAAAGAATATTGGAGAAGAGGAAGAAGAGTTGTGTGTTATTCTCCTTTTTTCTCTTGATCTCTACCCCTTTTATACACTCTAAATAAGTGTTTGAAAATCACAATATCTTCCCAAAAATCCTCTAAGAGTTACAACAACCCAACAATAAAATAAAATCTTTGAATAAGTTGGGAAATGGTTATATCAACTCCACTTTTTGTGCACAGCATAGTTATCTCAACTTCAAGCATGATTTGGTCCATGATGTAGCCAGAATCTCGAGAAAATCAAAACAGCAAAATTGTGCCTCTATCACTTAGCTTTTCGAATCAATTTGGATCAGCTCAATTGGACTTCGGATGAGCAAGTTATGACCATTTTGCTACAAGGTGTCAGAACTGTCCAGAATTGATAATTAGCTCCATTTTGCTTTTAGTGACTCCAATTGCATCCTAGATCAAAATATAAAAGTAATGAGTATCTTTAGACATTAAATGAGCATAAAGGAGTATATATTAAGTAATAAAAATATGATATTTTATGTTCTCATCAATGCCCTTCCGTACCATAATACAAACAAACTCCTACCCTCCTTCTACAAACTTTCCAGATATGGCAGGGCTTCTTACAGTAGTGGCAAGAAGCTTGCTGTAACTGTCTCTGCTGCTGTGTTGCTGTTGCGATATTTTCCACTGTCGTTGAAGCTCATGTTCTCCCCATCTCTTATATAAATATATATATATTCACCACCATCCACATATGTATATACAATAACTAATAGACATTACATATGTAAAATAATGACTACATAAATATACAACATATATATATATATATATATATATATATATATATATATATAAAGCATAAATATATGTAACAACAATATATATAATATAATTACACTCCTCCAGGACTAAGACCACAAAAGAAATAGATCTACCAATAAATTGCACATCTCAGGGAACGTATCACTCTGTATCCCACTAGATCTAGGATACGCATGCGACACGAGTCCACCACACATCCAAACATACTCCGAAGGACACAAACAAGTCATATATATTATTTATGAATAATACGAAGAGTCAAATACAAATCTACGTGTCCGTGTCAAAATATGACATTCTCAAAGTCCCGTGTCGGAGAAAAAATACCAAAATCAACACGTATCACTAAATTGTTGGGATACGACCTACACGTACCCAATTGTGGACACGAAAATAGTGCCAAACACACAAGCACATACCAAATTGATCTATAGGACCAATTGGTACACACAACAAATGTCAATCTCGAAATTCCCCTAAAATTGACACAAAAAGTACCATAACTTTCACAATATGCCTCCTATGAACACAAAACTAAATCCTATAGGTAGCCTATGCATATGGGTTAATTTTTCATGGTTAAATCTCAGATTTAGAACCTAATTTAAGTGGAAAACTAAATTATACCTATTGGAAGATGAATTCCTAATGCAACCTCCAAATATGATAAAATTGGCCTCCAACTTCTAGATCCTTGCTCCTCTTTGTAGATCCTTGCTTTCTTCTTCTAGATCCTTTCTTCACTAGTCTCCAAGGGTGATTTGGGAAAGAATTGGGATAAAATTTGGTAGGAAAATGAAGTGGGAATGAAGGAATTTGGTTGAGAAAATTTCTAGATCTAATTTCCAAATGAAAAGAGGAGATAGAATAATTTCCCCCCTCTCTATATAGGCCGCCCCCCTTTTCCCTTCCTCAAGCTACTATAAATTGTCTAATATAACCCTTGGGGCCTCTTATGAAGAAATAATTAAGGAGGGAAGCTTCTAGGCTAATGGTTTAACTAATTTAATCCATCACCTTAACAATGGGCTTTCTAAATGGGCTAAATTCTAACAATTAATACATGTTGATCCATGAGTCTAAACTAAACTAGTTAGGTCCACTAACACAAGTCCAAAATAAATAACTAACATCTAACAATAAATAAATAATACAATAAATAATTATTTTATGTACATTATTTAATTAAATATAAAATTACTAAAATACCCTTTCCTAGAAAATGAGAACTCTAGCATCTCTTTCCTTCTTCTTCTAATAAGCTTCTTTAATCCATCTCTCTCCTTCCTTCTTAAATTCCTTCTTGATTTATGAATATGTACATCGATTATATATAGTAATTTATGTAGACTCTATTATTTTTATTTTGAAGAACTCACGCAACCCATGAACCCTAATTTTGAGGTTCAACTCAACACTTTTGTGCCTACATGAAACCTCCTTCAAAACTCTATTTAATTCTTGTTAATATATTTATAAAGATATTATTAATAGGGAATATATTAAATTTTTATAAAAAAATTCAGATTTATGAATTTGTATTAAATTAGAGTTGTGAACATGTTTTATGTGTAGTATTGACCAAGTCTTGATGTATGCATGTTAGGAACCCATAGATCATGTTAGGACTTAATAGTAGATAAAAAATCTAATTTTTCTAGATAGATTAATATTTTCCCATAATATATATAATCTAAAATTATATTAAATAAATATAAAATTGATGTCTATGATGTCACAACAATCATGTACCACCCCTTTGCATGCATACTAGCAAGTTTGGTTGCCAACCCTAATAGGATCAACTTGTAGATGGTAAAACTATAACTATTTTTTATTTATAAAAGAAAAATTATTTAATATATTTATTTCTGATTTTACCATATTTATCCAGATTTTATTCCTATTTAGAAAAATTAGAATTCTAGGTGTTTATGTAACAAGTTGACCTAGTTTTGACAAATCTTGACCCTGATAATTTCATACTTAAACCCCGAAAAAAATCTATATTTTCTACATCTAAAATTATATTATATTATTTTAATTTTGATTTTTTTAGTATTTATTCCAGAATTATCTATTTATCAAAAATTGGTTTTATTGATTGTCGGTAAACTATTATGACCTAGTTTTAGTTTTTACTTGGTTTTGGACTCATAAAAATTGTCACCTCACTTTTTCAGCTAGGAATAGTTTAATAATTTGGTATGGGTATTTGATTTTAGGATTTATTTAATTATTTATTTATGTTGAGCTATAATTATTGTGACTAGTATTAGTTATTTAATTAGAGACTTGTGTTATTTAGTTTATTTAGAGAGACTAGCCCAATATTTAGACTTGACACATATGGACCATTTGGACTTATCATGATAATTAGTGAGCCCAACTTGGGCCCAAGTCCATTAGTTATTCCACTAATTAAATCAAGGAGAATTAGTTTAATTACAATTAGTTAGAGACTTCCAAAAATACCCACCCTTAATTATTCCTCATAGTTCACATATAGGGGTAAATTGGGCATTTAGTTTGGCTTGGGGAAGGGGAGAAGAGGCCGGCCACTTGAAGAGGAGCTCACCTTCTCTCTCCTCCTCATTTGTATTTTATTTTGATCCAAATTCTAGATCCCTAATTCCCTTTTTTCCATTAATTTTTTACGCAATTCACCACCAATTCTCTCTCAAATTCATCACTCTTGGAGCCTTAGAGCTTGGAGAAGTAAGGAGCACAAGGAGAAGGAACTTTAGAGCTAAAGATCGTGTATGGATCGTGTCCAATTATATTTTTATTAGAAATCCATATTCTAATTGGTAATTCCTAAATTTTCTCTCATTATGGCTTCTTAATCATGCATTTAACCATTAGGAATGACCCCATGGCATAAGACAACATATAGGAACAAGTTCTAGGCTATTTGGCTATGTAATGTGAGTTCTATGTAGAGTTTTCTATACAAGTTGGGAGAATTACGAATTTGACACATCAATTGTGTGTCATGAGACCAATTAGATCTAATTAGACTTAGATCAGGGTTATGAGATTAGGTATGTGTTCATAATTGGATACGTGTAGGCTATATCAAGGTTGTGATACGGTGTGACACGGGGTCCAATTTTGGGGGTTTCGTACAATTCTCTTCAATTTCTTTTGGTAGCAAGCTACATTGGTTATATATACATGTTATATATGTGTAGGATTGATTAATTATGGATAATTTGGGTTTTATCCTTTCACTTGGACACGTATCAAGAATATCACAAGTATACAATCTAAGTGTTTGATCAATTGGCACTAGATTATATTTATATAGGTATATAATGTATACGTGTGATGTATGTATGTGTGTACATATATATATATATATATATATATATATATATATATATATGCCAGTCTATACTAGACTTAGATATATATATATCCCTAGTGTTTTGTTTTGGGTGTGGGAGATGAGAGAGCAGTGTAGCAGTAGTAAGTCGAGCAGTGACAAGCAGTGCTCGAGTTCAGGTAAAGAGGTTCAACATAGGGAAGCCTGGGTGTGGCAGTAGTAGTTAATGTTAGGGATGTTCATGCAGTCCAAAGGATAATGCCAGAGCAGCAAGTTGCTGCTATGAAGTAAGTTGTGTGGGTTTAGATAAGCAAGGTGCTCTCGGCCGGAGTGTGATATGGGGAATGTTGGATAGAGTAGTGGTTTTGCACTATTTATGTTGGAGGATGAGGTAGATTAGTTAGATGTAGGATCTAGCTGATGCATAGTCATGTGCATCAGGTAATAGGAGTAGTGAGGCATTATGTCAGGTCAATAGTAGTAAGTTGGGTTTTGGGTATCATAAGGATGTGACAGATTAGATATACTCATTGAGTGAGTATCTTATGGTGTAATTATGTGTAATGATTAAGTGTATTAGTATTTGAGGTACGAATATGTCTAGTGTTTACAGTCGGGTGTGGACTAATTGATGTCTCTGGGTTCATAATTATGGAGTTTTGTAGAAGTGAAGAGGAATAGAGAAGAGAGTTGTAGCAATTGCAGCAGCCACCCGAGGTATAAGAACACTGTCAATGGTTGTAGTTCATGTGCTCAGAGTTGTGAGTGTGCTTGGAAGGAGTATTATAGTTTGGTAGTTACAATGATTATTGAGGTAGAGTGAAGGTTGGTGTATCCATTAGTGTGAATGAGATCGAGTTGTATCTAAAAACCTGGGAGGAAGTGTATGTGTGTACCAGGAATTGAAGGAGTATTGGATATGAGGATATCAGTTAGCAAGGTAGTATATTGATAAGGTATTGTACTAGTGGGAAGAGGTTCTGACTTGGTGTGAGGGGGAGAGCAAGGATTGGTGAGGGTATTTGGTACTGGGTTGTTTCAGAGGTTAGTATGTGAAGGCACTCACTAGCTATCAGTGCATGCATGTACTAGATTTAGTTGGCTCAGGGAAGGGTCCTGATAGTTAGGGTGTTGAGGTATCTTGTGTATCAAGGTCTGATACTAAATTGGGGATTTGGTAGGTATCATTATACATATATTCACTAGGTATATAGGGTTGTGTACCATTGTCAGATGGTAAGTACTAGCATATAGATATGTATTGTCAATATCTATAGATGTATATATATAGATATACAAGTACATAAGTTGTATGGATATCAAGTATCATAAGTTAGTCTTGTTACTAATGTAATAGTATTAGATCATAAGTAAGGTATAGCCTAGTATGGCCTAGTACTAACTGGTATAGCCTTGTAATTAACCTAGAAGCTAGGTATGGACCTAAAACCAAGGTAAACACCTAGTTTGACCTAGTTGGACTAGTGTGACCTAGAAATAGCCTAGAAAATCATATTTAGTGCATTTTAGCTCATTTATTACTTCTTTACACCCAATTGACATGATATTCATATATAGGGTTGTGTGTCACCAGCTCGGACACCGAGTTACCTATTTTGCTCAGGACCAGAGGCGAGTACATTTCTCTGTTAGTTTTTATTTCATAATAGTGTATATATCTCATGTTCTAGAACTGTAAACTTGTTCTGATACAGTGGTTTCTCGGACTGGTAATATATGGATCTTGTCAGGAGATGTTATCCCTTACAGTGTTCAATGGGTACTCCTTCACATATATTTCATCGTGTGTATCAGGTATTAATTTTAGGGTACTTCGTATTCACATACAGCTCGTATTCAGTATGCCCATATTCGTGTTCGTAAAGTATCGTGATTAGATCATTGGTATTGGTTTGGGATGGAGGAATAGGAGTTGATTATGCAATCAAGCCCCAGTGTATTCGTGTATATATCGATTATATTTCACACATTTAATCGAGTTACCATATTGTATTCGTGTTCAACTTGTATTTCGTGGCACCTTAGCTAGTTTCATTTATTTTTATTATATTTATTCTATTGTCTGTTCTCCATTCTGGTACATTACTTGTTCACTCTAGTTTATTTCATTCAGATGTTTAGTTATCGTGTATCCTTTTTCTATTATCTGTTATATATGCTCGATTATGTATTTGAAACTTCTTTCAGAGGTATGTACTTCGCTCCAATCCTTACTTGATATATTTTTCAGATGATTGGCTTGTAGACTAGTGTCCTACCTACTACGGGCCGCAGGACGGTGTTCCATTAGAGGATACTCCTTTAGAGCAAGAGGACTTAGTACTAGAGCCTGAGGAGGTTTAGATTATTTGTTAGACTTGTATTAGACTTTTATTGAGGTTATCGACATGTATATATTATTTCAGGCTTGTGGTTGTATTTTGACTCTTTCTTTTGTTACTCCATCTCATGCTTATCTTTCTTAGTTTGCATTATGATTGAGTATAGTTTATCATTATCAGATACCATATTGTTCCTCTATTTAGAGTTGAGATGATTGACAGGTACCATATATATATTGTATGAGATATTTAGATAGTAGAGTTGACCCAGACAGCATTCTACAGCCGATGCTGCGGCATAGGCTAGGTGCTGCTCACTACTCGTGCCCTTATTCCGGGTGTGGATCATGACACATTTTTAGTGGTGGCCCATGCAGGTCCCAGAGTCGCAATTAGAGTGATATCATGGTAGTGCTCACCTAGAGTACTACTACGAGCCTGCTTTACGATATAGAATTTAGGCTGAGAGTATACTCAATCACAACTAATTTTTTTTTCCAAATAGCTGTTTACTATCCTTATATATTGAATCTTTTCTTTACTTTGAATAATTTTGTCCTTCTTTGATGATATCGTATCTTACTCAATATTGATTCCTTTGTTCAAACTATCTTCAGGATGCCGCCGAAGACGCGTTCCCAGTGCTCATGCTCAATGTCAGTGAGGTCAATCACTTCATCGCCTATGAGGGCAGCGCCAGCAGATACTGTTCCAGCAGCTACATTTCAGATGTTCGCTTCACCAATCCAGGTGGGCATTTCTGCAACAGCTTTTATGGGTGCTCCATCTCCGGTATATAGGGCAGCGCCGACAGTTTCATATAATCTTCCACCCCCACAACTCGTAGTCGATCAGACACAGATGTTTGTGCTCTTTCAGCAGATGATGGAGGGCAACATCGCCAATCAAAGGTTATGAGGCAGGGCATTGAGAATACTCATCATATTGTGCTCGCAACAATCGAGAGCGTCACCTTAGTCCATCTACAGACGATATTACCTCAGTTCAACCTACAATAGCCGAGGCCGGGGACTATCATAGATTTTAAGACGATGAGGCTGAAAGACTTTAAAGGCACTGAAGGGATCATTTAAGATAATGATTGGATAGAAGACGTTGAGCAGAACATGCGGCTGACGCAGATTCTAAAGAGGTTTCAGATAGAGGCAAAAGGGAGCATGATGTTCGATATTGCGTTTACTTGGTTTAGGACGGACCCCAGGATCTCAGTAACAGGACTTACTTGGGAAGCTTTCAAGGAGATCTTCAAGGAAAAGTTTTTTCCAAATATGACTTTGATATCTCTAAAGAGCCAGTTTCAGCACCTCGTTCAGGGAGGGATGATGGTGGATGAGTATACGACAGAGTATTACAGATTAGGCCGCTTTATGGAGGGGCAGAACCCCAGAGGGAAGGCAAAAATATTCAGGAAGGGCCTGAACAAGGAGATCAAATCACATACGAATGGAGATCCCATCGCTACTTTTGAAGAGATTTTAAGGCAGGCACAGTGGGCAGAGGATGATCTAGAGCTTGGCTCTATGAGGCCGAGAGACATAGGGGGATCCAGTACAAACACAGGTCTAATAAAGCAGCCTCACTTTCAGCAGCATTAGAGGCACTTCCAACAGCCGAGACAGTATTATCATGGACCAGCTAGAGCATCGTTACAGCCGATGCACCAGATCCAGAGGCCAGTTATTCCTTGCCAGTTCTGTAAGAAGCAGGAAGATGGATGGGATGCATACAGTATGAGATTAGGCCAGTGCTTATTCTACGGATCAGGAGATCATCAGTTGAGGGCTTATCCTAAGGTTCCAGCTTATCCAGCTCAGGCACAGAGAGCACCCGCGAGACCACCAGCGGGACCGTAGAGAGGACCTTCTCTACCAACACAACAGCAGCAGTTTTCTCAGCACCAGCAGCAGTAGAGAGGTGTCCAGCGATAAGGGCAAGCTTTTGCCTTGACCGTCGAGGAGGAGGAGCCAATCGGTGATGTTATCTTTGGTTCAGTCTATCTTGATTCTTTTTCAGCTCAAGCTTTATTTGATTTCGGTACTTCACATAGTTTTGTATCTGTATCTTTTGCTCTGAAACATCATCTTGAGACTGAACTATTGGCGAGGACTTGCAAGATCACAACCGGGGGTAGCATTATCCTGGTCAGTGCTATTTGCAAGGATCTGAGAGTTTCTTTAGGAGGCCAAGGGTTGAGCGTGTGTCTACTTGTAATGCTACTTCCGAGCTCTGATATAGTACTCAGGATGGATTGGTTTAGTAGGCCCCATGCTAGTATTAATTATCGGGAAGGCAGAGTTTTGTTTCAGGTGCTAGGAGAGCCAGAGTTTGAGTTTGTCAGAGGAGCAGCAAAGCAGAGTGAGGGAGACTTCTGTGGAGCTATGGTGGAAGAGCAGGAGCTGCCATATTCATTGATTGCAGAGTATATGGACGTCTTTCTGGAGGAGTTACCAGGGTTGCCACCAAACAGAGGTATGGAGTTCTCTATAGAATTAGTGCCAAGCGCAGAGCTAATATTGCAACACATCTATAGGGTGGACAACAGCGAACTGGCATAGTTGAAGAAGTAGGTGAATGAATTGCAGGACAAGGGCTTCATCCGCTCCAGTTTATTACCGTGGGGTGCTCCGGTATTATTTGTACCGAAGAAGGATGGGTCGGTACGCATGTATATCGACAACCAAGGCACTCAACCACCTCACTCTCAAGAATAAATATTCGTTGTCGCAGATTGATGATTTATTTGATCAGTTGAGTGGAGCGAAGGTATTCTCGAACATAGACTTGAGGTCGGGGTACCACTAGGTAAAAGAGAAGAAGGAAGATATTCCGAAGAAAATTTTCAGGACTCGGTATGGGCAATTTGAGTTCTTGGTGATGCCGTTTGGGTTGACCAATATCCTGATAGTATTCATGAACCTGATGAATAAGGTATTTCGTTAGTACTTGGATCAGTTTATGGTAGTATTCATTGATGATATACTGATTTATTCGAAGACCCCGAAGGAGCATGAGCAACACCTGAGGATAGTTCTAGAAACCCTCAGGAAGGAGAAGCTATATGGCAAGCTTTTGAAGTTTGAATTCTTTCTTGATAAGGTTGAATTTCTCGGGCATGTGATTACAGGTGATAGGATCTCAGTATACCCGAAGAAGATTTCAGCAGTTGAGTCGTAGTCTACCCCGAGTTCAGTGGCGGAGATTAGGAGTTTTTTGGATTGGCAGGATATTAACGAATATTTGTTTAGGATTTTTTTAGGATTATGTAGCTAATGACTAGACTAACCAAGAAGAATATGGAGTTCGTCTGGACTGAAGATTGTTAGTTTGCTTTTGAGAAGCTAAAGAAGAGGTTGACTACAGCTCCAGTGTTGACATTACTATGAGGGATAGGAGGATTTTCTATACATAATGATGCATTGGGTAAGGGCTTGGGATGTGTGTTACAACAGAATGGGAAGGTGATTGCCTATGCTTCCAATCAATTACACCCATATGAGAAAAATTATCCTACCCATGACTTGGAGTTCGCAGCAGTTATTTTTGCTCTTAAATTATAGAAGCACTACTTGTATGGAGAGCGGGTAGATATCTTTACAGATCAGAAGAGCTTGAAGTATATGTTTACACAAAAAGTGTCACTACCACATTTTCTAGGAAAGGGTATTTTAGTCATTTGATAATTAATTAAATATTATGCATGTTATATATTTATTTGTTGTATTATTTATTTATTGTTAGCAAGTTAGATTTATTTTTGGACTTGTGTTAGTGGACCAACTAGTTTAGTTTAGACTCATGGACCAACATTTAATTCTAGTTAGAATTGAGCCCAATAATTAGAAGCCCAATTATTAGGAGGATGATTAATTATGTTAAACCCATTAGACTAGAAGCTTCCATCCTTAATTAATTTTTTCATGAGAGGCCCCAAGGGGTTTTTAGACATTATATAGTAGCTTGAGGGAGGGGGCAAGTGAGGCCTATGTAAAGGGGATGAAAACTTTATCTCTCTTCATTTTTCATTCCAAATCTAGATCTAGAAAAATTCTCTCAACCAAATCCCTACCAAATTTCCACCCAATTATTTTCCAAATCACTATTGGAGACTATTAGAGCATGGATCTACAAGGAGGAAGCATGGATCTACAAAGAGGAGCAAGGATCTACAAGTTGAAGGCCAATTTCATCAATTTTGGAGGTTTCATTAGGAATCTATCTCCAAATAGGTACAATTCAGTTTTTTTTCCTTAAATTAGGTTCTAAATCTGAGAATTAACCATAAAAAATCAACCCATATGCATAGGCTACCATAGGATTTGGTTTTGTGTTCATAGGAAGCATATTGAGAAAGTTATGGTACTTTTTATGTCAATTTTGGGAGAATTCTGATATTGACATTTATTGTGTGTGTCAATTGGTCCTATAGATCAATTTGGCATGTGCTTGTGTGTTTGGGGCTAATGTCGTATCCACAATTAGGTACGTGTAGGTCGTATCCCATCAATTTGGTGATACGTGTTGATTTGGGAGTTTTCCCTCCGACACGGGACTTTGTACATGTTATATTTTGACACGGACACGTAGAATTGTATTTAACTCTTCGTATTATTCATAAATAATATATGTGACTTATTCGTGTCCTTCGGGGTACGTCTGGATGTGTGGTGGACTCGTGTCACATGCGTATCTTAGATCTAGTGGGATACAGTGTGATACTCTCTATGTGTTTGTGCAAATTATATGTAGATCTATTTCTTGTGTTCTAAATTCATGGAGGATGTAATTGTATATATATATATATATATATAGATATATTATGGTATATATAATTATGCTTCTTGTGTATTAGATCTATATATTTATTATGTATATTGTAAGTAGCTATTCTTGTATATGTATGTACAATTATATATGGTAGCAGTTAGTTATATTAGTATATGTGTGTGGATGTATGAGTGGTTCGGGTGGTTGGAGAGGTTGTGCAGGAAACTGTTGATGAGGTAAGTGGATGTATATTCGATACTTGCAGTATCATCCTTGATAAAGGGTATCCACATACATAGGCAAGTGTGTTAGGCTTATGGGTTGTATATTGTAGAGTGAAAGTGTAGGGATTGTGCATAGTTGTGTAGGCAGGTAGTTGGAGCTTAGTTTTAGATAGGTGCACAGGTGCACCGGTATTGTTTAGAAGTAGCCTTGAGTGACATTGATACTTATGTAGGTCTTATGGTAGGCAAACGTTTGTGAGAAGTTAATTATGTTGGATAGGGTATATATGACTAATACTAGAATATATCAGTAAAGGCTAGTTCTAGAGTAGTTATATATTTATATATAAATACTCAAGGTATGGGGTTGGGTACCAAGATGGGGTTTTGTGTTGCGATATCAAGTTGGTTTGAAACCAAGGTATCCACATAACTTTTGGTAATTAGGACTTAATATCTAATATTGTTTGATATGTACATATGTGTTATATTTATCCCATGTTTGCGTATCTTGAGATACGGTATCTTAGTATCCTAAGATATAGCCTGTATGGCCTAAGATTCATAGTGTATGAACCCAATATCTTGAGATAGAATCATGCAACCAAGAAATAGGTATTTGACCATAGTTTGACTATAGTTGACTTAGAGTTGACCGAGTTTGACTTTTATCTTAAAAATTGCTCTATGACCTAGAAGTTGACTAGTTTAACTTATTTCTTTCCAGAATCTTGAATTAATGCAATATTCTATATATAGGTCTGTATCACACCAGTTCGGACACAGTTTGACATTCATTGCTCTGGACCGCAGGCGAGTACATTCTCTAATAGTTTCTCTTTTATGATATTCTCTATGTTCATTGTATCTAGTATAGATATCCATATTCTCTTGACACTATGGTTACACGGATTGGTATATCCGGATCTCGTCATGAGATGTTATTCTTTGGTATATGGTGTATATGGTGCAAGTATTGTTTCATTGGTTATCTTGTACATGTGCAGATACTAATTCTCGGGAAGAGTCGCTATCTTCTTGGGGAATCTCGTACCATAGTATACCGTGGTTGGATCTATTATACCAGTCGAGGGTGGAGAGTACTTTAGTGTAGATATGTGATCATTACCCCTATTGTATCAAGTACTGTTATTGAATAGTATTAATCATACGCCGCACAAATGATTAGCCAGGCCATATATATTGTATCATGTTTCCAAGCCGATCACATGTTAAAGCTAGTACTCACACACTTAGTCATTAGTATTCTAGTTCATTGGCATATTGTTCATTATTGTATTTATTCCAGTATTTCCTTATTGTATATATCTTATCGTACCTATTGTGCATCTTGTATATTCATATCTATTTACTGCTACATAGTCTATATCATTGATTTAGAACTGCTGTTAGAGATGTACTTCGCTCCATTCCTAACTGAAAAATATTTTTCAGAGGATCCGAGAGATTGGTGTCTGACATACTATGGACTTAGACTTATAGATGGTGCAGACTTGGATCCACTAGTTCTGGAGTGATTGCCGGAAGGTTTATCCGGATCACTAGTTTTCATAGTTAGTTTCTTTTGCATTTTGGTACCGGATTTGTTTTCGGCTTATAGTTTGTGATTGGATATTGTTATATTATTGATTATCATATTTTTGATGTATATTTAGACTTCCTTCATATCTTCTCATGCTTTAGATTATGATTAAGTTTTGTGTGAGCTATTATTGGCAGACTTTATATTATTGTGAGATTTTAGATAGTATAGTAGACCAAGACAGCGTTCTACCACCGATTCTGCGGAGTAGGCTGGGCGTTGTTTCCGACTTGCATCCCTACATCGGGTGCGGGTTGTGACACATTTTTAGTGGTGGCCCATGCAGATCAGGCTTCGTAAGTTATGCGATATCGTGGTGGTCCGACGAAATAGTTGTACTACTGCGAGCCTGCGATAGGATATAGGATATAAGATATAAGATATTAGGATGAGAGGATACTCAATCACAAATTCTTTGAGAGTTTCCTGGGACGACCCTTGAGAATCTTATTATAATTCCCATTTTAAATCTTTTCCCTTGTTTCAGTCCGCTCTTACTTGCTGTTGTTGAATTTGATTCTTGGTGATCGATTGTTGAATTTGATTCTTGGTGATTAGTTGATTTTAAATTCTTGGTGTTCGTTATTGAGTTTGATTTCATATCGAGATAAATTTTATGAACTAAGTTACGATATTATCTGATGACATATGTTGATGAGGACAATGAGAAAGATGAAATATCTACCTTGGTTATGGAGCCTAGAGTTTATCGCAGCCATATTAGCTGGCGTAGCAGAAACTTAAGGACCTAACTTCGGATGTACATATCTTAGTTATGAAACTTAGAGTTTCTCGCAGCCATACCAGTTGGCATGGTGAGGATTCTAGATGACATGATTATAGAGTTGCATATCCTAGTTATGGAATCTATCATTTATCGCAGCTATGCTTACTGGCGTGGCGAAGATTCTGAGTGTCATGATTTTGGACAGACGTATATGATTATCAGATTTATCTTAAATTGGTTCTTAAAGTATCATATCAATACTTATTCATTTATGTTATTTCAGGACTTTGTTCCATTGTTCTTTAGCTTAGCAGTAGAGATACTTTCAGTACTTTAGTCTAGTCCCTTATAGAGCTTCATTAGGGTTCCTTGTTAGTATAATAATTGGTGAATTGCAATTAGGTCTGTGTCTTGAGTATCCGTATTGACTATTGAGAGTGTGACTTATAAGTCTGTAAGTGGTTCTTGGTTAGGCATGTGAGCAATAGGCATAAACCTAGGGATAACCCATAGCATATTACTTTGTAGCAATAGTTCTATGATAGGTGTTATTATAAATAGTACGGGTACTATAGGTAGAAGGGGGAGTAGAGAGTATCAGTAGTAGTTCCAGGAGTTAGTATCAGAGTCAGCATGTCAGTTCTGGATAGTCATGAATTCATGTAGTTGGGTAAGCCATGTAAACATTTAAGTATCAAGGAAATTATGTTGGAAATCAATGGAGCATAATATACAATTGGGTGATTGATACTCGGGTGTGTCAAGAGTAGAGAAATGTATATGCATAAAGGGTATTAGTGAGTATGCCATAGTAGAATGGTACCCATAAGTGTATAGGAGAGTATGAGGGAATCAGAATATATTATGCTAAGGTAGTAGGACTTGTGATACAGGTTGATATGAGTAGATAGGAGTGTACTAGTATATGACTAATGATGGGTATATTACCTGATATTGAGACTAGTGATGTGTTGGAAACAATAGGTGGGAGAGTGTCTAGAAATTGTGTGTAGGAGGCACAATGGGTAATAAGTGTCAGTATGAAAGTTCATGAGTATCAGAAAGTGAAAGCTTGAGTGTTAATATTATCTCATGAGTTGAAAAATATTAAGATTGGTTATGAAAGATATGTATCACTAATTTGTGTATATGTCTATAAAAGGGGTTTGAGGAGAGATACATATACATCAATAGAGATATGAAACCATATGTCCGCCTTTGGGAGTGAAGTAAAACATGTAAATTATAGAAGTTAATAACTAGTGCATTGGATGCAAGTGATCATAATTTCTAGTGAGTATTATGAGGTGATCTAATGATGAAACTAGTATCCTAGAACATTAAGGATATATGTTGTGTAGTTAGGAAGCTAGTGTTACTATATCAAAAGTGCTAGTGTTTCTATATCAGGGATTAGTTGAGTTATATGCTAGTAACAGTAAGTACCTTGTATAATGATATTTAATTGGTGTATCAGTTATATGGATAGAAAGTCATTTGGAAGTTATAGTATAAGTGATCGAAGTAGTAGAGGAGAGAGGCAATATATATATATATATATATATATATATATATATATATATATATATATATATATATATATATATAGAGAGAGAGAGAGAGAAGTAAGTTTAGTAGGTATAGTACCTTGCCAATTTTGAGTATAGAGGTATTTATGTATCAGAGAATAGTCCGAGGGGTATAAGGATTCCAGTGAGATGTCATGGTGTTGTAATGGCTAGAAGGTAATTGTGTATGTATTGTGATACTAATGTACAGATGAGAATCTTAAGATGATTAAACAAATGTTAGAGGATGAGTTGCACCAAGTATCAGATAGAAAGAGATATCCTAATAACAAGAGACAAAGTACCTCAAGTATTATGAAAGTTTAAGCAAGCATTTTAGTGACTAATATAATAATATAGAGGAGAGACATGAGTAACTTGGTATACGGATATCATCAAAATGCATATGAGAGCTTATGCTTTGTGTAGACAGTAACAAGATTTAAGTAAGGCATCATATAGGGAGTGATAAGTTGGACGAGGGTGTGCTAATAAAATACATGATTGAAAAGGTATACAAGTGTTTCTTGCAAGAGAATGATTGAGAAATTTTGGTGATTGAAACAGAATAAGGAGGTAGTATCTTAGCAGTATCTTAAATAGTATCCTAAGTAGCAAGTGCCAGTTAGCTAAGCATGTCCATGACCTAGAATTAGAGTATATCACTAGTATTTAGTAACCCTAAGTATTAAGAATGTCTTGACTAGGTTGATGATTAGTGAATGCTTAGTGTGATGGAATAGGCCACATGTGGTATAGCAGGTTATCCCATACCATTAGAGGGAGACACCTCAGCAGGACAGAGACTGAATTTCATGATAGTTAGAGACTATATCTAAGTATGATTTCTCTTTCAGTAGAATGATATGATTGTATGTTATAGGATATATACTATATTAGACTGTGATTGATGTGGTTTAACCATAGTAAGATTTGTATGAATAGGATATGACAGGCCTAGGAGAGAGGGGTGAGAGTTTTAATTTCGAGGATAAAATTCTTCTAGGGGGGTAGATTTGTCACTACCACATTTTCTAGGAAAGGGTATTTTAGTCATTTGATAATTAATTAAATATTATGCACGTTAAATATTTATTTGTTGTATTATTTATTTATTGTTAGCATGTTAGATTTATTTTTGGACTTATATTAGTAGACCAACTAGTTTAGTTTAGACTCATGGACCAATATTTAATTCTAGTTAGAATTGAGCCTAATAATTAGAAGTCCAATTATTAGGAGGATAATTAATTATGTTAAACCCATTAGACTAGAAGCTTCCCTCCTTAATTAATTTCTTCATGAGAGGCCCCAAGGGGTATTTTAGATTTTACATAGTAGCTTGAGGGAGGGTGCAAGTGAGGCCTATATAAAGGGGATAAAAACTTTCTCTTTCTTTATTTTTTATTCCAAATCTAGATCTAGAAAAATTCCCTCAACTAAATCCCTACCAAATTTTCACCCAATTATTTTTCAAATCACCATTGGAGGTTATTAGAGCATGGATCTATAAGGAGGAAGCATGGATCTAAAAAGAGGAGCAAGGATCTACAAGTTGAAGGCCAATTTTACCAATTTTGGAGGTTTTATTGAGAATCCATCTCCCAATAGGTATAATTAATTTTTCCCTCTTAAATTAGGTTCTAAATCTAAGAATTAACCATGAAAAATCAATCCATATACATAGGCTACCCATAGAATTTGGTTTTGTGTTCATAGGAGGCTTATTGAGAAAGTTATGGTACTTTTTGTGTCAATTTTGGGGGAATTCTGAGATTGACATTTGTTGTGTGTGTCAATTGGTCCTATAGATCAATTTGGCATGTGCTTGTGTGTTTGGGACTAGTGTAGTATCCATAATTGGGTACGTGTAGGTCGTATCCCATCAATTTGGTGATACATATTGATTTGGGGGAGTTTTCTCCGACACGGGACTTTGTGCATGTCATATTTTGACACGGACACGTAGAATTGTATTTACCTTTTCATATTGTTCATAAATAATATATGTTACTTGTTTGTGTCCTTCGGGTTACGTTTGGATGTGTGATGGACTCGTGTCACATGCGTATCCTAGATCTAGTGGGATTCTGTGTGATACTCTCCATGTGTTTATGCAAATTATATGTAGATATATTTCTAGTGTTCTAAATTCATGGAGGATATAATTGTATATATATATAGATATAGATATATTATGGCATATATAATTATGCTTCTTGTGTCTTAGATCTATGTATTTATTATGTATATTGTAAGTAGCTATTCTTGTATATGTATGTATAATTATATATTGTAGCAGTTAGTTATATTAGTATATGTGTATGGATATATGAGTTGTTCGGGTGTTGGGAGAGGTTGTGCAGGAAACTGATGATGAGGTAAGTGGATGTATATTCGATACTTGCAGTATCATCCTTGATAAAGGGTATCCACATACATAGGCAAGTGTGTTAGGCTTATGGGTAGTATATTATAGAGTGGAAGTGTAGGGCCTGTATATAGTTGTGTAGGCAGGTAGTTGGAGCTTAATTTCAGATGGGTGCACAGGTGTGTTTCGAATAATAAACGAGAGGAGAATATAGAAAACGAGGTCTTATACGAAAACCCGCCCTTTCTTCTGTGTTTACAAACAAGATTGTACAATTTAATCCTATACGAGGATGTCTAAGTACAATTTATTTAATCTGGATAAATATTGCTATAGGTGTCTGATCTGCAGTCGATCACTTTAGCCCTTGGACTACACGATGTTGAAGAAGTATCGTGGAAGACGGAGAGCAGCTTCGCAGGTTGCTAAAGAGGGTGGATGCTCGATGCCAAAGTCGTCGATCCTTTCTCTTTGCCTGAGCTCTAGATTCTTCTCTCTCTCTCTTGACCTCCAATTTCTTCGGCCGTTGGATCTGATACTGGATCTCTTGATCAATTTTCTGACCTAATTTCTTCGACCCTGTCCTCTGTTGATAGAGGTCTCTATTTATAGAGTTTTAGTGACAGTGACTACTCAGTTGGTGTAGAAACCGTGTAGTGGAAAGTATATCACCCTTTTACACGATGGTTTAAAATAACCAATGCCTGCGTATAGATGACCTTTTGAGTGAGCATGTGACGCGTGTCCAACTAAGGGACAAAACACGTATATCTGCTGCGAAGATCACGGCGTAGAAGCCACGTAGGTAGTTATCCCTTGTGTAGAAGAGGTTGGCGTAGAAGCCAATGACTGTCACCATGGCATAGAAGCCAAAATAGGCATAGAAGCCGAGTAGGCGTAGAAGCCGATTAGGCATAGAAGCCGAGTAGGCGTAGAAGCTGAGCGGTCATAGAGGCCGAGTGGGCATAGAAGCCGTGTGGTCATAGAGGCCGAGATGATATGGACATTTTAGCCGGAATTATGGCTCTTGGAGATATAATCAAATCTCTTACATTAAATGCAGAGATCTACCCCCATCCTGTGCATTAAATGCAGAGGCTTGTCTTTAAGATTTGCCATCATTCTGCGCATTAAATGCAGATACGCGCCTCGAATTTTATACGAAGAGTAACTGCTGATATGGCGGTCTGTTTGCCTTCTGCGGAGCGTAAGAAATTCACGTCTGCCTGTGTAAAACTGGGCAGCGAATTCCCTTATATGCGTAAGAGTAGTTTACGCAAAGGGGATGTCACTAAACGACGGTTCGATAACATTTAATCAAATCTCCTACATTAAATGCGGGGATCCGCCTTTATCCCGCTCATTAAATGAGGAGGCATGTTTTTGAAGGTCTGCCATCCTTTTGTGCATCAAGTATAGAGACATGCCTTGGGCATCTGTCAGTATCCGGCACTTTAAGTGCAAAGACGTGCCTCGAGAAACTGTCACCGCTCTGCGTATTAAATGCAGAGACGTGCCTCGAGCCCTGTACGAAGTACAACTTTTGACGTGGCAAGCTGTTTGTCTTCTACTGAGCGTAAACAGCTCACATCGGCCTGTGTAAAACTAGGCAACGTATTCCTTTGTATGTGTAAAAGTGGTTTACGTAGAGGAAATGACAGTAAATGACATCCTGGGTTGCAGTGCCGCGCCATCATGATACCCGTTGCTTGGGTTATCGTGCAGTACTCTTTGTCAGGAGTCCAGGCATCAGGTTTATTGCATGATCTGACAGGTTCATTTCAAAGAATACGAAGCGTTCCTCGTACACTTTAATGCTGCATTGAAAGCGGATGAGTTTTACGCCATAAAGGTGATGAAGCACCCTGTTTACGCTAAAGCAGCCTGGACATACTGTATTACGCGGATGGTCCTTGAGCCTATATTTTTACTCTGTGCTCAGCGGAAAAGCTCTGTTGTACCTTTGATGGCTCTGAGGTCCTCTGTTTACGCTGCCCTGCATCAACATGCTGCGTATAGCTATCCAGCGTATTTTTTATGCTTCTACAAGGTGCATCGGTATTGTTGAGCAGTAGCCTTGAGTGACATTGATACTTATGTAGGTCTTATGGTAGGCAAACGTTTGTGAGAAGTTAATTATGTTGGATAGGGTATATATGACTGATACTAGAATATATTAGTAAATGCTAGTTCTAGAGTAGTTATATATTCATATATAGATACTCAAGGTATGGGGTTGGGTACCAAGATGTGGTTTTGTGTTGCGATACCAAGTTGGTTCGAAACCAAGGTATCCACATAACTTTTGGTAATTAGGATTTAATATCTAATATTGTTTGATATGTACATATGTGTTATATTTATCCCTTGTTTGCGTATCCTGAGATACGGTATCTTAGTATCCTAAGATATAGCCTGTATGGCCTAAGATTCATAGTGTATGAACCCAATGTCATTGAGATAGACTCATACAACCTAGAAATAGGTATTTGACCATAGTTTGACTATAGTTGACCGTAGTTGACTTAGAGTTGACCGAGTTTGACATTTGACTTAGAAATTGCTCTATGATCTAGAAGTTGACTAGTTTAACTTATTTCTTTTCAGAACCTTGTATTAATGCAATATTCTATATATAGGTCTGTTTGACACCAGTTCAGACACAGTTTGACATTCATTGCTCTGGACCACCGGCGAGTATATTCTCTAATAGTTTCTCATTTATGATATCCTCTATGTTTATTGTATCTAATGTAGATATTCATGTTCTCTTGACACTATGGTTACACGGATTGGTATATCCGGATCTCGTCATGAGATGTTATTCCTTGGTATATTGTGTATATGATGCAAGTATTGTTTTATTGGTTATCTTGTACATGTACAAACACTGATTCTCGAGAAGAGTCACTATCTTCTTGGGGAATCTCGTGCCATAGTATACCGTGGTTGGATCTATTATACCAGTTGAGGGTGGGGAGTACTTTAGTATAGATATGTGATCATTATCCCTATTGTATTAAGTATTGTTATTGAATAGTGTTAATCATACACCGCACGTATGATTAGCCAGGCCATATATATTGTATCATGTTCCCAAGCCGATCACATGTTAAAGCTAGTACTCATACACTTAGTCATTAGTATTCTTGTTCATTGGCATATTGTTCATTATTGTATTTATTCCAGTATTTCCTTATTGTATATATCTCATCGTACCTATTGTGAATCTTGTATATTTACATCTATTTACTTCTATATAGTCTATATCATTGATTTAGAACTGCTGTTAGAGATGTACTTCGCTCCATTCCTAACTGGAAAATATTTTTTAGAGGATCCGAGAGATAGGTGTCCGACATACTATGGATTTTGATTTATAGATGGTGCAGACTTGGATCCACTAGTTCTGGAGTGATTGCCGGGAGGTTTATCCGGATCACTAATTTTCATAGTTAGTTTCTTTAGCATTTTGGTACCGAATTTGTTTTCGGCTTATAGTTTGTGATTGGATATTGTTTTATTGTTGATTATCATATTTTTGATGTATAGTTAGACTTCCTTCATATCTTCTCGTGCTTTAGATTGTGATTGAGTTTTGTGTGAGCTATTGTTGGCAGACTTTATATTATTGTGAGATTTTAGATAGTATAGTAGACCAAGATAGCGTTCTACCGCCGATTCTGCGGCGTAGGCTGGGCGTTATTTTCGACTTGCATCCCTACATCGGGTGTGGGTCGTGACAAAAAGAGCTCAACATGAGGTAGCGACGGTAGTTGGAGTTGATGAAGGACTTTGATATTGCTTTACAGTACCATCCAGGGAAGGCCAACGTAGTCGTGGATGCCTTGAGCAGGTATCTAGTAGCTATGTATTTGACGAGGGATAGATATTTATTGGCCGATCTTGATAGTTTGGGTATTGAGGTATTAGTTCCTGGAGTTGTGGCACAGATATGGGGACTTTAGGTACAGTCAGAGTTGATGGACCGTATCAGAGCCACATAATTCGAGGATGAGTCTCTGATGAGCATCAGAGCGCAGGTCCGAATGGGATTGGCAGAGGACTTCAGTATTGCAGATGATGGATCAGTGCGGTATGGTAACAGGTTGTGTGTGCCGAATAGAGTGTTGCACGAGAAGGTTCTTCCGGAGGTGCATCAATCTCAGTACACTATGCATCCAGGTGTCAACAAGATGTATAGGGACATGAGAGAGCATGTTTGGTGGTATGCTATGAAGCGGGAGGTAGTTAGTTTCTTATCCAGATGTTTGGTATGTCAGAAGGTAAAAGTAGAGAGACAGAGGCCAGGTGGATTTCTTCAGCCTTTACCTATTCCAGAGAGGTAGTGGGAGCATGTGACGATGGACTTTGTTTTAGGGCTTCCGCGTTCTACAGGAGAAAAAGACGCGATTTGGGCATCGTAGACAGGTTGACCAAATCAGCCCACTTTCTACCATTCAAAGTGGGTATGTCTACAGAGAAGCTCGCGGAGATGTATGTGCATCAGATAGTCAGATTCCATGGAGTTCCTGTGAGCATAGTCTCAGATCGGAATAGTCGCTTCATGTCCCACTTTTGGAGGAGTTTGCAGGCTAGCTTGGGCACCCAGCTCAAGTTTAGTACCGCATATCACCCCAGACAGATATCCAGTCGGAGAGGACTATCCATACTCTCGATGATATGCTACGCACTTGTGTTTTGGATTTTGGAGGCTCTTGAGAGGATCATCTTCACTTGGTAGAGTTTTCTTATAACAAAAGCTACCAGGCCATTATAGAGTGTCACCATTTTAAGCATTATATAGACGAAGATGCCACAGTCCGTTATCATGGGATAATATTGGTAAGAGAGCCTTATTGGGACTAGAGATGGTCGTGGATGCAGCTGAGAAGGTGAAGCTCATCAGGGATAGACTTCGGATGGTGCAGGACAGACAGCGGTATTGGGCCGATAGCCACCGGAGACCATTGGAGTTTAAGGTATAGATTTTATTTTGTATTACTTGTGATTGCTTGTTTTGTTAGAGTGCTAAGGCTATGTTTCTTGCTAGGTTGGCGATCTGGTTTTCTTGGGATTTCTCCGATATGGGACACGATTCGCTTTGGTGGAGGCGGGAAGCTTAGTCCACTGTACATCGGATCCTTCGGTATTCTTGAGAGGGTCGGTGCAGTGGCCTACAGAATAGACTTGTCGCTTACATTAGAGGGAGTACATAATGTGTTCCATGTGTCGCAGCTAAGATGGTACATGGCAAATCCTAGCCATGTACTAGATCACTCGAAGATCGAGGTTGGTCCGACTATCAGCTACCCAGCGCAGCCCCTAGAGATTTTGGACCGCAAGAAGAAGGTGCTACGGAACCAGATGATTCCTTTGGTGCGTGTCGCGTGGAGGCATCACTCGCCAGGAGAGAGCACCTGGGAGCGAGAGGCCGAGATGCGCGAGCGATATCCTTATTTGTTTAAGCCGCGAGGTATAATTATTTCTTGTTTGTATTGATTGCTTGATAGTTAGTTCTTCCTTAATTTTGAGGATAGAATTTTTCTAAGGTGGGTAGGATTGTCACCCTCATATTTCAAGCTAGGTGTAGTTTGGTAATTTTGTATAGGTTTTTTATTTTAGGATTTAATATTGAATATTATTGTGATAATTGTATTAATTATTTATTTATGTTGAGCTATAATTATTGTGACTAGTATTAGTTATTTAATTAGAGACTTGTATCATTTAGTTTAGTTAAAGAGACTAGCCCAATATTTAGACTTGACACATATGGACCATTTGGACTTGTCATGATAATTAGTGAGCCTAATTTGGACCAAGCCCATTAGTCATTTTCACTAATTAAATCAAGAAAAATTAGTTTAATTATAATTAGTTAGAGACTTTCAAAAATATTCACCCTTAATTATTCCTTATAATTCACATATAGGGGTAAATTAGGTATTTAGTTTGGCTTGGGGAAGGGGAGAAGAGGCCGGCCACTTGAAGAGGGGCTCTCCTTCTCTCTCCTCCACATTTGCATTTTATTTTGATCCAAATTCTAGATCATCAATTCCCCATTTTCCCTCCATTGATTTTCTACATAATTTACCACCAATTTTCTCTCAAATTCATCACTCTTTGAGGCTTGGAGCTTGGAGAAACAAAGAGCACAAGGAGAAGGAACTTTTGAGCTAAAATTTGTGTCTGGATCGTGTCCAATTATATTTTTATTGGAAATCCATCTTCCAATTTGTAGTTCCTGAATTTTTCTCCCATTATGACTTCTTAATCATGCATTTAACCATTCAGAATAACCCCATAGCATAGGACTACCTATAGGAACAAGATCTCGGCTATATAATATGTTTTATATGGAGTTTTGTGTGCATGTTGGGGAAATTATGAATTTGACATATCAATTATGTGTCATGAGACTAATTAGATATAATTAGACTTAGATCGGGGTTATAGGACTAGGTACGTGCCCACAATTGGATATGTGTAGGCCGTATCAAGGTATCTTGTGATACGGTGACACGGGGCCTAATTTTGGGGGTTTTGCACAATTCTCTTCAATTTCTTTTGATAGCAAGCTAAATTTGTTTTATATAGATGTTATATATGTGTAGGATTAATTAATTATGGATAATTTAGGTTTTGGCCTTTTACTTGGACAAGTATCATGAATATCACACGTATACACTCTAAGTGTTTGATCAATTGACAATAGATTATATTTATATAGGTATATAATGTATATGTGTGATGTATGTGTGTGTGTGTATGTGTGTGTGTATATATATATATATATATATATATATATATATGATATCTATATCCCTAGTATGTTATTTTGGGTGTGGGAGATGAGAGAGAAGTGCAGCAGCAACAGCAACAGCAGCAAGTCGAGCTGTGACAAGCAGTGCTCGAGTTCAGGTAAAGAGGTACAACGTAGGGAAGCCTGAGTGTGGCAGTAGTAGTTAATGTTAGGGATGTTCCTGCAGTCTAAAGGATAATGCCAGAGCAGCAAGTTGCTGCTATGAAGTAAGTTATACGGGTTATAGATGAGCAAGTTGCTCCCAGCAAGAGTGTGATGTGGGGGAATGTTGGATAGAGTAGTGTTTGTGCACTGTTTATGTGGGAGGATGAGGTACATCAGTTTGAAGTAGGATCGAGTTGATAAACTGTCATATGCATCAGGTAGTAGGATTAGTGAGGCCTTATGTCAGGTCTATAGTAGTAAGTTGGGTTTTAGGTATCATAAGGATGTGACAGATTAGATATACTCATTGAGTAAGTATCTGATTGTGTCATTATGTGTAATAATTAAGTATATTAGTATTTGAGGTATGAATATGTTTAGTGTTTACATTCGGTTATGGACTAATTGATGTCTCTGGGTTCATAATTGTGGAGTTTTGCAGAAGTGTAGAGGAATAGAGAAGAGAGTTGTAGCAATTGCAGCAGCCACCCGAGGTATAAGAACACTGTCAATGGTTGTAGTTCATGTGTTCAGAGTTGTGAGTGTGCTTGGAAGGAGTATTATAGTTTGGTAGTTACAATGAGTGTTGAGGTAGAGTGAAGGTTGGTGTATCTATTAGTGTGAATGATATCAAGTTGTATCTAAAAACCTGGGAGGAAGTGTATGTGTGTGCCAGGAATTAAAGGAGTATTGGTGTAAAACCCCTCGACCAAATTTTGGTCTACTTGGCTTAGATAGAGAGACTAGGGTTAAAATTGAATTTAATTAAAATTAGAACACAGTATTTTAGAATTATTGTGCAATATTTGTATCACTTAGTGCACCTTACCATTGCTTCAATATTTGGAGCGCTACACTAGCATTTGCTTTCCAACAAATTTTATACACTTTTTATAGACGTGCCAGTCTTCTATTCTGGCCCTTGTGTAACTCATAAATTCCCTCCCTTGTGCTTTATTTTAGTTGCATAATATTCGTTACAAACGTCCATTCTTAAATTCAATTAAATCCAACTTTGCATCCTTGTCCATTCCAATCAAAATTAGAAACACAACCTTGACCCGTTTTGTGCAACCAAATTTATGACAATATTCTATTATGAGTCTACTATGTATATGATACTTGTGTCCCACCCAATTTTAACCCTATGTATTTCTAATTAATTAAAGAGCACCCATTATACTAATTTTAATTAAGTTGGTGTAAGCACCCAATCTCACCCAAAACTAGACCCAACTCCAACCCAAACCCTCACTCACACGCTCAAGATTCGTACTAAACATCACACACCATTTTAGTCCACTCCATCACACCAAACATGGTGTTTTACCTCATCCAATCCCAAATTCCATTAATTGTGCAATTTTCTAATTGTTGAGGACTTTTATATAAAAATGCAATAAGGTGTCACCATCCTATTGGTTAAGGCACATAAAAAAATTATCCCCTCCCTCATTGACCGGTCTACTCTCTCCTCCTCTCCCCTACCCTCTCCTTTAAGTTTAATCATGGCCCTCCATTTAAATGGAGAAACATCCTTACCACACACACACTTCCCTATATGTAATCCTCATCCTAACCCCTTTCCCAATGCCAATCCCATCCCAAGGCACAGTCGGCCCTAATCCCTAGGATATCACCATCAACCTTTTCTCCTACATGCAAACTCCATCCTCCCCATTATTTTTATCACCAATAAAAAAGCCTCAACCCTAACCCTAAACAGTCTCCTCCTCCTCACCTCTTCCCGGCCTCCCATCTCCGGTGATCCCTCGTCCCGACTGCCTGAGCCGACCGTCCCTGAGTTCTCTTCCCCATTCTCCTTCCCCCGACTCCTGATCACCCAAGCCCAGACGACGTCGCCGGACCTCCCTCGATATCTTCTCACCTCCCACCGGCGTCGACTCCCCTCAACCCGACCGCCTGAGATCGATCCCCGACCTCAGTCTCCGACGCACAACCACAGCCATCTCCGTTCTTCACCTTTCCTCCGGCCATCCCGACCATCTGAACCGCCGACATTAACTTCATCCCCGCCGTCTGCAACCGGTCTGGACCACCAGCCTCAGCAGTCGACTCCACCACCGAGCTATCCTCCGTCGAGTCCTCCACCGACGACAGCAGGCCTCTTCCCCCGGCCATCTCCTCCGGCCATCCCAGCCCGACTCGACCCCTAGTCAACCACCACTCCATGGCCACTCGCCCTGAACTTTACCTCGATGTCCTCCACCCGACCGCCTGAACCCCATCACGTCCACCAGACTCCTCCTTCTCCTCGACATCCCTTGAACCACCCGACCTGTAAAGAAGATATCCTCGTCTCTGCAACCACCTCCCGTCGACTCACCCTCATCGACTCCTCTTCCTCGTTCTCCTCCACAACCCGATTGTACCTCACCCTCGCCAGACTTCCCCTCAGCCCAGGCCGGAGCAACCCCAACCGACCATCACCAAACTCATCACCATCATCATCATCATCATCACCATCATGATCAACATCCTCATTATCACCATCATCATCCTCATCGACAACAACATCATCATCGTTATCGTCGATCCCGTGCGTGCCCGCCAAGGTTCGTAGCACCCTCTTCGATCACGCGTACCCCGAGGTTCGAACCTGTCCCCCCTTCTTTCATATTGTGTATATGTGCATGTGTGAATAGTGTAGGGTTTAGCATATCGTTTTATGAAGGTTCAGTTTAGCTGATGTGATTACAGACCCGTATCGGTTAACCTAATAACTAGTGTGCGTGTGCGTGTGTGCATAACAAATAATTAGAATATATAAATATATTGTGTGGAAATCAATTGCTAGTACTAGGTGTGACCGTAAAATATTTGCTGTATGACCCTAGGTGTAGCTGCGGATATCTCGTATGGTTGCATATGACCATGAGTGTTAATTATGGATATCCTATATTGCATATGACCATGTGACCCTGAATATTAGTGAACTATCTGCCTTGTGTACAATGACGTACTGGCTAGACATATGTTAGTGATTGATTATCTGATTATGCACATCATTTGAAGATGTGACACCCGTGCATTTAGATGCACCCTTGACCCTGCTAGTTGACCAGTGTCACCCCTAGCATAGTCGTTGAGTTCAGCGTATTTATGATTGTGTGTGCTAGTGTAACGACTGATGCTATATTGTATTGTATTATATATATATAGGACCATTGGATCGTCCTGCGAGACTTCGGAAGCAGGTTATTGGCACTCGCAGCTTGAGAACCCAGGCAAGTATACCTTGCCTTGTTGTACTGTTTAAATTCAGTCATTACTTAGTTGCATGTTTTATTGTTTTAATATTGTATTTAACTGTGTGTATCCAAGAAAGACTCGGGTGCAGTCAACGAAGGCGTTAACGTTAGGACTTGTGTCTGACATAGTGTCTAGTGGACCACCTAAAGTTGTGGAGTTATTAATATGACTCCCCAGGCCTTGACATGTATCTTTGTACGGCACAGAGTGAGTTCATGTAGGGACGCATGCTTCATGCTTGACTGGCCATCAGTATGAGCAGTACGTGTGACGGTATTTAGCTTAGTTGTATATTTTTTAATGACTTGTATTATAGTACGAGATGTCCACGTCGTATTTACGACTTGTACATTGGCATTCGGCAGGAAGCATGACTAGTAGGCGCATGGGACCCCCACTTCCTTTATTCAGATTCCACGTTCAACGAAATGATATGGACGTTATACTATTCAGATTCTACGTTCTCCGGAGTGATATGGACGTTATACTATTCAGATTCCACGCTCCGATATGGACGTTATACTATTCAGATGCCATGTTGTTCGGAGCTAGACGTTATTATATTGCAGAGTGCCCTTGCCATGGGGGCATATGTGGCATATACTAGCCAGTCATGGCGATTGGTGAATTACGTCAACATATGTCTAGCCTATACTTTCCATACGCACTAAGTTGTCCTCAAATTGTATTTCACTTAGCTGGTTAGTTCACCCTTGAGTTTTTACAGTATTTACTTTATGGCATGTATTTTTTTATCTTGTTACGTCCCTATGAGGACCTGGTTCCCTTCCAGGTTATTTGTGCAGATTGCAGGATGCTTGATCTAGTGGAGTGTGGACATCGTTGCAGGTATCTTTACATCTTCAGTTATTACAATCATGTACTACTTTCCATTTTTGACTCTGCTTTTATAGCCTAGTATTTATAGACCTATGTTGTTCTTTTGGTCTATTCGAACGGATGTATTATTGGGCTGCAGACTGATGATGCGTATCGTTCTTTCTTGAGATTATTTACCATGGATTGAGATTTACTTTACTTGTTGCATATTATAATTTAGATTATTAATTGGATCACTTGACCATGGACAGCGTAAGTGCGCTTCGTCGGGTCCATTGAATTGGAAAGTCCTACGGAGTCATACCAGCCGGTCATTGCCACGTGTCTGGTCCCATACATTTTGGGACTGGGGCGTGACAATTGGATATGAGGATATCAGTTAGCAAGGTAGTGTATTGATAAGGTGTTGTACCAGTGGGAAGAGGTTCAAACTTGGTGTAAGGGGGGGGAGCAAGGATTGGTCAGGGTATTTGGTACTGGGTTGTTTCAAATATTAGTGTGTGAAGGTATTCACTAGGTATCAGTGCATGCATGTACTAGATTCAGTTGGCTCAGTGAAGGTTCCTGACAGTTGGGGTGTTGAGGTATATTGTGTATCAAGGTCTGATACTAAGTTGGGGATTTGGTAGGTATTAGTATACATATATTCGCTAGGTATATAGGGTTGTGTACCATTGTCAGATGGTAAGTACTAGCATATAGATATGTATTATCAATATATATATATATATATATATATATATATATATATATATACACACACACAAGTACATGAGTTGTATGGATGTCAAGTATCATAAGTTAGTCTTGTTACTAATGTAATAGTATTAGATCATAAGTAAGATATAGCCTAGTATGGCCTAGTACTAACTGGTATAGCCTTGTAATTAACCTAGAAGCTAGGTATGGACCTAAAACCAAGATAAATACCTAGTTTGACCTAGTTGGACTAGTGTGACCTAGAAATGGCCTAAAATATCATATTTAGTATATTTTAGCTCATTTATTACTTCTTTACACCCAATTGACATGATATTCATATATAGGGTTGTGTGTCACCATCTCGGACATTGAGTTACCTCTTTTGCTCAGGACCAGAGGCGAGTACATTTCTCTATTAGTTTTTATTTCATAATAGTGTATATATCTCATGTTATAGAACAGTATACTTGATTTCGACACAGTGGTTTCATGGACTGATTCTATATGGATCTTGTTAGGAGATGTTGTCCCTTACCGTGTTCAGCGGGTACTCCTTCATATGTATTTTATCGTATGTATCGGGTATTAATTTTAGTGTACTTCATGTTCACACACTGCTCGTGTTCAGTGTGCCTATATTTGTGTTCGTAATGTGTCATGATTGGATCCATTGGTATTGGTTTAGGATGGGGGAATATGAGTTGACTATGTGATCAAGTCCTAGTGTATTCGTGTACATGTTGATTACATATCACACGTGTAATCGAGTTACCATATTATATTCGTGTTCAACCAAAACCGATCACATAATAAACTTGTATTCCATGGCACCTTAGCTAGTTTCATTTATTTTTATTATATTATAGTTATTTTATTGTTTGTTCTCCATTCCAGTACATTACATGTTCACTCTAGTTTATTTCATTCTGATGTTTAGTTATCGTGTATTTTTTCTATTATTTGTTATATATGCTCGATTATATATTTGAAACTGCTTTCAGAGGTATTTACTTTGCTCCAATCCTGACTTGATATATTTTTTAGATGATTGGCTTGTGGGCCAGTGTCCTACCTACTACGGACCGCAGGACGGCGTTCCATTAGAGGATACTCCTTTAGAGAAGGAGAACTTAGTATCATAGCCTGAGGAGGTTTAGATTATTTGTTAGAATTGTATTAGACTTTTATTGAGGTTATCGACATGTATTTATTATTTCAGGCTTGTGGTTGTATTGTGACTCTTTCTTTCGTTACTCCATCTCGTGCTTATCTTTCTTAGTTTGTATTACGATTGAGTATAGTTTATCATTATCAGATACCATATTGTTACTCCATTTGGAGTTGAGATGATTGACATGTACCATGTATATATATTGTATGAGAACTTTAGATAGTAGGGTTGACCCAGACATCGTTCTACCGCCGATGCTACGGCGTAGGCTGGGCGTTGCTCACTACTCGTGCCCTTATTTCGGGTGCGGGTCGTGACAGAAATTATAGGCGATGACCCTATCACTAAAAACCTTATTTTCTAATAAAATTCCAGAATTAATATTTTTGAAAATTAATGTCTTTAAAAAGAATTTTTTTGTAATGTTTAACGACTAGTAATATTTTGAGGGATAGTTACTTGCATGTGCAATCTACGTAGAATTAAGAACTAGTTAATAACCTAATTTTAACTTGATAGTAAGAGTCTAATTAGTGTAATTATTAATTGGTAGGTGTTCGAGACGTTCCTGTAGAGAGCACCGGACCAGAATTGTTGTACTCGCATCTTGGCTTGGAAGGCAAGTACACCTTGCTTGTTTGTATTGTGCAGTTTACATATGCCTAGCTCTTTTTATTTTTTAGTTGCGTGCACGCGTCTTAGAGTAGCAAACGAACCAGTTATGTTGTGAAGATACGTGGTATCTTCTGACCTGACACTGTTTCAAACACGTTCACTGAGTAAGTGAGTGCACGGACTGGCGTATTGTCTGGCCATCGGTACGTAAGTTCGCGTCTTGTGTTAGTAGTTGATGTTAGTTTGAGTTCTAAATTTTTATTGACGTCGTTGCATTCTGTCTGCACCGCGTATACGGTTCTGATAGTTCATTGGAAGGGAAGAATCTGCTAGTGAGCGTATGGAATTTGTGTTTCTTACTGTACTGTAAAAATGGTGCAACTGTGTAACCCCCCGAGTTCTACGGAACGCCTGGTGGGACGAGTGTTCTTCTATTTCTCCTCCCTCATGCGCCATTAGATATGTCTCGAGTGCACATCACATAGATGGTTTAGTTAACCTATTTATTGTTTACTGCTTTACTGCTTTACTGCTTTACTTTCATGCATATCGATTTCTTGTGTACTTGTTATATACCTCTGAGGACCTGACACTTTTTCCAGATCACGACGAGCACTTATACCCGACGGATGACAGAGTTGGATATTTTTCAGACGAGAACTTTGAGGTGGAGCTACAGAAGTTTCTTTGAGCATTCATTTATGGACGACAGTTGCTTAGTATCTTGGATGTCTTTATCTAGTAGCTGACACCCGGACTATTTCTTTATTGCTTAGTTGTATTCTTTCAGTATTCTTTTGTACTAATTTTGTGGATTGTTCTCCACTAATTATTCCTTTGTAGTGGATTCTGAGACTTATTCTATTTCATTCAGTTTCCTATTCTGTGATATTTTGTGGATGAGATTAGAATTTACCTGTCTGTGATATTGAGTCTTAGTTATATTTTACAGCATACTACGACTGGTTAGGTCCATTAAATTGGGTTCTTATACTTGTTCGTACAATTGGCATGTGTACGTATACCTGGTCCTACGTATTTGGGGACTGGGACGTGACAATTACGGTGAAGTGGAACAAAGTAAAGAAAAATTTCGTTTTGGTGCTTTGAAGAAGTATAGGCAGGTCCAGATTTTATATGAGATTCATGAGACAGTTGTCTCAAGTCCAAAATATTAGAGGTCCCCAAATTTTTTTTTTTTAAGTATGTATATAGTCCACTGTGGCTCGGCTAATGTTAAAAGCAACTGATGTTGTGCACTATAGATGACCGGCCGCTAAAGATGACACAGCTATGTAAATAATGTTGTTTACTAATTTAGAAGCATGGGTGGAGCCCAACAGCTAAATATAGTAACAAAGAAAAAAAAATCTTTTAGGTTATTTAAAGATAGGATACATATTTCATAGTCGGTACATTATTTACACTAATTTAGAAGCATGGGCGGACCCTATGACCGAACATGGTAACAAAGAAAAAAATTATTAGGTTATTTAAAGAGAGAAATCATCTTCCCTGTAATCGGCATATGGGGCTTGGCCGCTTGGGAGTTCCGAGACTCCGAGTTCTTAAAAAAATTGTTTATGCGTTTATATGACATGGAAGGATGAAGGATGAGTTTTGAAGTATTTTATTTGCTAGATTAAGAATCAGCCTACCCTTCCCTAAGTTCCCTTTCCACAGGTGAGTTTTATCTTTTTTATATATATATATATATATATATATATATATATATATATATATTATTGTTGAATTCATTTTTACATGTTATTTGCAAAATATTTTGAATTTTCTCATAGAAGAATTTTCTTATATAATATGGCAAATGCATAAATTGTAATAATTTAGGGCATTGTATAATTGTTTCAATACTCTAATTATTGACTTATTTGTGGTTGACTTATAATGTATTAAAAAAATGTGTTCTTTCTAATACCTATAGTTATTCCTGACGAATCGATCTTGTTGGGCACACAGAAACGTTTGCCAACCCACCTGAGATAATCAACTCCGTCTAACGAACACCAAGCACACATAAAGACAAGTATATGGCGGAGACTACGTCACCTGGAGAAATCTCAATCTATATAACTCAAATGAAATTACAAGATTGACAACAAATCAATGTTGAACCCATTGCCCTAATAGGTTCAACCCCCTCACCACATTCAAGAAGAAAAGACAGAGATTACAATTGAAATCACTCATCAACCCGTAGCAATTTTCCTAACCGAAATTGACGACTCCTCGATTAGATCTCTTCTTCCTTCTGTCTTGGATAGCGAAAAATCCTAAAAGCAAAGCACGAACTTTCTCTTAGATTTCCTGTGGGACGAGCATCCTGAATCTCAACTTCGTACTATCTTCTTTGTGCCTCCACCCTCACCCATATAAATAGGATAAGAAACCCTAGTTTAGGTCATAGAAATTCCTAAATAGGAAATCCATTATCTAAAATAGAAAACACCAGTTTTGGACATCCAAATATGGTCAGATTAAATATTTAATACAAATTTAAAATCTAATCAAATTGATGAATATTTTTAAATTATATCAAATTAAATCTTTTACCATATATGGGCTCCAAAATTTGCTCTTACCAAATCCTTACTATACTCCAACAATCTCTCCCTCCAGTCTGATGAGAAAGTGTTGACCCCATAGCCCCTTAACTGAACTCCATGCATGTCGTCCCGCGATAGAGTTTCTACTCTCCATGTCATCGATCTTTGTCATGATCCGTACACGATATAAGGGCACGAGACATGAGAACGTCCAGTCTACGCCGCAGTATCGGCAGTAGAACGTTGTCTGGTAAACTATCTATCTAGCAATAATAATCATCAAAGTATTTAATGCCACCAATGAATATAAATACTCAATCACAGATCTATAAGATGGAACAATCATACGAATATGATATAAAGACTTCAGAGTCAAATACAACTCACAAGAAAAAATAATATCCATTGAGTCATCCAATAATAAAGGAATACTAATGTCAAATGCTGGAGACAAATCCAGTACAATAAACCAATCTACTGAGCTACAGGCAATGGGTCGTCTGTCTCAACCGAGATAAGTCCCTCCTGAGCCAAAGTCTCTGGCTCTAAGCCAACTATGCCCTGAGGCCCGTAGTGAATGGGATACCACTCCTCAGTATCATCTGGAAAAATATATCCAGTCAGGAAAGGAGCAAAGTACATCTCTAAAAGCAGTTCCAATAAATGATAAAAACTATGTATCAGTAAATAGAGAGCATCAACAGGAGAAACATAGCATGGCAGGAAAATATTAAATTAAAGAAATGCGATAAATACATACAAGAGTTACGAACATCATATAAGCAATAAGAAATACAACTATCTAAGTGAGTGAGTACCAGTGACAACATGTGATTGGCTTGGGTAATGCTCATGAACCATGGGCCTAACTAATCATACGTACAGTGTATGATTAACACTATTCAAGAAAAATAAGAACTCTGAGGAATGATCACATATCTACACTAAATACTCCCATGCCCCCGACTAGTATATTGGATCCAATAATGGCACGCTATGAAACGGGATTCTATGAGAAGTCGCGACTCTTCTCATAAATCAGTGTCCATACTCGCACAAGAACAACGGGGCTCGCACAAGAGATACGCCAGGAACTACCGGGAATAATATCTCATCACGGGATCCAGGAATACCAATCCATGTAACCAAGTGTCAGAAAAGTCAAGGATATCTACACTAAATACAAGAATATAGATAATATCATAAATGAGAAACTCTCAGAGAATATACTTGTCTAGAATCTGGTGAACAGTATCAGCGATGTCCAAAATGGTGCCTCAAAGACCTAAATATGAAATATTACTTCAATACAAGGTTTTGGAATGATAACAAGTTAAACTAGTCAAATTCTAGGTCTTTAGGCCATCTCTAGGTCAAAATAGTCAAACTAGGTCAACTCTAGGTCAAACTAGTCAAACTTGGTCAAACTAGCTACTTCTAGGTTGTTTGAGTCTATTTCTATGATATTGGGTCCATACCCTACTAAACTAGGCTATATTAGCTATATTAGGATACTAGGGTATCCTAGCTAAATAATAACTCAAGATACTCAAATACTATATATAACATATACTATATATTATATATACAAGTAACATATAGCTAAACAATCTCTAGATGGATACCTTGGCTTTGAGCCAACTTGGTATCACACTACCTAACACCCCCTTGATACCCAATGCCCAATACCTTGAGTTAACTCAAATACTTAACATTACCTTGTATACCACAAGATAATACTCAACTTAGCTAAATACTTAACTAACTAGCTATCTAATATATATATATATATATATATATATATATAAAATAACATATATCATTAATCATGTTTATAACTAACATCTATAACTTAAAGTATACTAATATGCACATAACATATATCAATACTAACTTAACATTAACTAGCCTACACATCCACTATACATATAACTAACAGTTGGTACTAACTTAATTAACTTGCCAACAAGTAAATTAACTACTCACTAACAATCCAACTGACTGTTACCATTTAACATAACTTAACTATTACTATCTAACTAGCTAATGTATTTATATATACAGACATTCATTCTAACTTACCAACTATAATATAACATACTCTAACTAACCCGACAACTAACATTACTAACCAACCGTATTGGCTGCTCTCAAGCCAAAGCTTGACTGTGCTGAAAGCATAATGCACATTGGTGCTCGACTGTGCACACTTGACAGTGCAGTCGAGTGCACAATCACTGATCATTGTCCCCCTACTCCTCTAACAGTTCAATTACACCCCATCAATAAAACCTGACAGTGAACTCACTGTGTCACAATGTCTCCACTGTGTCAGCACACCCACATGACCGTGGACAACTCCCTCACATCCACATATAATTCCCCTCTCTATATCACTCATGACTGAGACAAGTACCCGACAGTCACACCATCACTGTGAATACCCCCTCTCCACATCTCATATAGATACAAATATAACACTTAATAGTATACAACACTTATATATATATATATATATATATATATATATATATATACATCAATTATACACTCTAAAATAGTGAAATTAGATATAAACAAGGCTCATACAAGTATATAAAGATAACACATCAAATTCACAAACACTTGGCGTGCACCGCACCGTATCACACCAAATCTATGATACGCTTGCGATACGCTAACAAGACTTGATCCAAACGTATCCCAAAGGATACGAGCAAGACCAAAATCATCATTAGAACTAAAAAAAGTGCTAGCTACACAACTACGTGTTCGTGTCTAAATATGGCATGTGTACACCCTTGTGTCGAAAAAAAAACTCTCTAATTAACCCGTATCACCAAATTACCATGATATGGCCTACAAGTATCTAATTGTGGACACAACACTAGTCTTACACAACCATACACATGTCAATTTGGTCTAATTGACCTACTGACAAACACAAGATGTGTCAATCTCGAAATTCTTCCAAAATTGACACAAAACACATCATAACTTTGTCCATGGGCCTCCTATGAACCTAATTTCTCTTTCTACAGGTAGCCCAAGTACATAAGAGGGTTTTTAATGGTTAAACTATAGATTTAGAGTCGAATTAGAAGAAAATTCTGAGATGTACCTATTGGGAGATGGATTCCCAATGCAAGTCTCCAATTTGAAGCAAAGAGCCCTCAACTTGTGCTCATTCCTCTTCTTTGTAGATCCTTGCCCCCTCCTTGCTCCAATAGCCTCCAATGGTGAGTGTAAAAGGAATTAGGAGAGAATTTGGGTAGGGATTGATGTAAGGATGAAGGAAATTGTAAGAGAAATTCTAGACCTTGAATGAAAAAAAATAAATGAAGAGAGAGAGTCTCTCTCCTTCCCCCTATGTTCGGCCCTTGCTTGAGATGCAAGCAACTATAAAAAGTCTAAAATATCCCTATGGGCATGTCATAAAGAAAGTAATTAAGAAAGGAAGGTTCTACTCCTAATAGTTTGACTAATTAATCACCAACTTAATGAATTGGGCTTGTTTATTGGGCTCAAGTCTAACTAAAAATAATGTTGGTCCAAGAGTCATGTCTAATCTACTTAGGTCCACTAACTATAATGTAACATCTAACAATAAATAAATAATGCAAGAAATAAAAATACAACATGCAAAATAATTATGAAAATGACCAAAATACCTTTCCTTAAAAATATGGTAGTAACAAGTCGGCCCTCATTAAAATAATTCTGTCCTCGAAATTCAAAGACGAAACTACCCTAAGAAAAACAGAAATAGAATCAGGAAAGAAAAAACCTCAAGGTATAAACAAATATGGGTAACGCTCTCACATTTTATCCTCCCTCTCCTAGGTAGACTCACCCGGAGAGTGATGCCTCCATGCGACGCGTACCAAGGGAATGGTCTGTTTCCTCAACACCTTCTCTCTCTGATCTAGAATCTCAAATGGCTACTCTGGATAGCTAAGAGTAAGGCCCACCTCTATCTCTGAGTGATCCAATACATGACTAGGATCCGCCATATACCGTCTCAAGTGAGATACGTGAAACACATTATGAACTCCCTCCAATGCAGGTGGTAAGTCCATTCTATAGGCAACTGCACCGACCCTCTCAAGAATACTGAAAGGTTCGATGAATCGCGTACTAAGCTTTCCACCTCCACCGAAGCAAATTGTGCCTCGTGTTGGAGAAATCCTCAGAAACACCATACCTCTAACCTATAATAGAACACAGCCTTAAGAACTTAATCTATAGCAAACAACCAATATCAAGCACAAAACAAGAATCTAAAACTATATCTCAAACTCTAAAGGCCTCATGTGGCTATCGGCCCAATGCCGTTGTCTGTCCTACGCCACCCGAAGTCTATCCCTGATCAGTTTAACCTTCTCCGCTGTATCCACCACCATCTCTGGCCCTAACAAAGCTCTCTCTCCAATATTATCCCATGAAAAGGGAGTGTGGCATCTCCGACTGTACAGAGCCTCAAATGGTGACATCTCTATACTGGCCTAGTAGCTGTTGTTGTAAGCAAACTCTACCAAATGGAGATGATCCTCCCATGAACTCCCAAAATCTAGTACACAGGTGTGCAGCATATCCTCAAGATTTTGAATGGTCCTCTCTAACTGTCCATCCGTTTGGGGGTGATATGCAGTACTGAACTTGAGCTGGGTGCCCAAGCTCGCCTGCAAACTCTTCCAAAAATGAGAAGTAAAACCACTATCCCGATCTAAGACTATGTTGACGGGAACCCCATATATATTGACGATCTTTCTCACATACAACTCTGCCAGCTTCTCTGTAGATAAACCTACCTTGAAAGGCAAAAAGTGGGCTGACTTGGTCAACCTGTCAACGTTGACCCAAATCACGTCTTTCCCTCATGGAGATCGTGGAAATCCTGACACAAAATCCATAGTAATTTGCTCCCACTTCCACTCTGGAATGGGTAATGGCTGAAGCAAACCACCTGGCCTCTGCCTCTCGGCTTTCACCTGCTGGCACACCAAGCATCTGGATACAAACTATGCCACCTCCCTTTTCATGCCATACCACCACATACTCTCGCATATCCCGATACATCTTGTTGGCACCTGGATGTATGGAATACTGAGAGCGATGCGCTTCCTGCAATACCTTCTCACGCATCTCTCCACTAGGCACACATAATCTGGTTCCTTGACTCAAAGAACCATCCTCAGCAATGGTGAAGTTATCCTCCAATCCTGCTCTCACCTGAGCTCTGATGCTCCTTAGAGACACATCTTCATACTGGGATGCCTTGATCATGTCCATCAAATCTAAATGTATCTGTAAACCCCACATCTGCATCGTAAAACTTGGAACTATCACCTCAATGCCCAGCTCTCCAGATCCTCCAACAAATATTAGTCCCTTGTTAGAAACATAGCTACCAGATACCTGCTCAAGGCATCAGCAACTACATTGGCCTTCCCTGGGTAATATTGTAAGGATATATCAAAATCCTTTATCAGTTCCAACTACCGATATTGCCTTATGTTTAGCTCCTTCTGAGTGAAAATATACTTCAAGTTTTGTGTTCCATGAATATCTCCATACGCTCTCCATACAAATAATGTTTCCATAATTTTATATCAAAGATGACCGCCGCCAACTCCAAATCATGGGTAGGATAGTTCTTCTCATGATGACGTAATTGCCTGGATGCATAGGCAATCACCTTCTGTCATGACCTGCACCCGGATTTTGGGGATTTTGGGGCACGAGAGCGTGGGTACGTCCAGCCTACGCTGCAGCATCGGCGGTAGAATGATGTATAGGTCATAATACTATCTAATCAACCTCACATGAATATCCAACTCCATAAGGAGACACAGATATCATAATATAATATGGAATACTCAATCACATAAACTAGAGCACGATGAGATATCGAAGAAAGAAAATAAAATACAACACAAGTCTAAACAACAATAAATAGTTTAACCTGCAATCAATAACATCCAGTCTCCAAGTATACTGGAAATAAGTCCTCTATGTCACAGCCTAGAAAAATATCCAGTCAGGATTGGAACAAAATATACCTCTAATAACAGTTTCAGTTAATTGATAAGGACTATAAAATAATAAATAGATGATGCTATGTACTGAGAGAAGACAATGAATAAATGCAATAGCAAAATAACGAGACAGGCAATATAGGCAATATGGTACAGTCAGTGCTATATGAAATGAAAAGAAAGAGGTACAATATCATATATGAGTGATGTAGTATATGAACTAAAATAGAGAACTGTAACTATTCTAAGTGTCTAAAATCGTAGTTTCAAAATATGATCGGCTTGGGAACTTGTACGATAGCTACATGGCCTGGCTAATCATACGTGAGGTGTATGATTAACACTAACAATATTTTATACTTGTACGATAGGTATTTGATCATATCTCTCACTAGCAATTTCTTCGCCCCCAACTAGTACTATGGACCCAACCATGACACATCACAATACATGATCAATCTCCAATATATCATGTACAATGTCTAATATCTATGTCTAATATCAATATCGTGTACAATGTCAATATGATAACCAATGTAATATCTCATGACTAAAGATCCAATCTATATACAAGTTCGTGTAGCACAGTATCAAGAATCATATGTAACATTTCTAAATACTTGAATTATAGAAATTATCAAATAACGGAAATTATTAGAGAATGTACTCGCCTGTGGTCCTTAGCTGGTATGAATCAGAGTCCAAGTCACAGTCCAAATAGCCTATGTATTACAAATTTACCATGTCAAAAGATAATTTATTTTAATTTATTTAATTCTGGAATAATTACTCAAAATTCCTATTTTAATCTTATTATTCTGATTTTTATGTTAATTCCTAAATTTTGTCCAAAGGAACTGAATTTTATCAACTCAAGACTCATGGCGCACAAATCGAGACGATTTGTTAACCAAAAAGTCAACCATCATAAACTCAACTTTCATGCATGATTTCCTGTAGATTTCAGTATCAAAAACATGCTGGAATTTATGGCTTGTCCGAATTTAAATTCGTTTGGGAATTATGGCACATACAAATTTCGTATTGTGCACCGATGGTTAAATTCTAACCTAGAAGTTCTACAGAATTAACAGTATGCAAATATTTTGAATTAAATTCTGGGACATATGTCAATGATCTCGTCATTAGCTTTCCGAAACTTCAAACGGTTCATGATTCTGATTCCTGGTTCTCCCAGAATCGCAAAAATATCGAGCCGCGTCTATTTTTAGACATGCTGTGTTCTACGAATTTTTCAAAATTTAATACTCATTATTTCTTAAAACAATTTATATATTCAGAAATTTAACCTCAATATCATTCTAACGCAAGAAACTGGGCCTTGTTTGGAGTCCGGAACTATGCGCAATAGCTTGTGGAAAATGAAGGAACCCTAGATGGCAATTCTCCCAAATTCGGCTCAAAGAAAACCCTAGAAATTAATAACCTAACTATTATATATAGAGAGGAGAGAGAGAGAGAGCAGCCATGGCTTGGAGTGTGCCACGTGGTAGCCATCTGCTGCTGCCCGCTCAGATCGAACGGTCAGGGTTTGACGCGACTCGGCTCAGCTGAGTCCGAGTCGAACTCTGACTCGGCTCGGCTCGAGGTCGGCTCGACTGCACCCGCAATCATCCCGCAGTCACTGACAGGCGGGCCCCACCCAGTTCACTGCGGGAGGCTGACAGGTGGGCCCCTGTTGGCTGACTGGGCAGAAATAATTACTTTTATTGGTTTTTTTCAGAAATTAGTTTTTAATTCAATTTTTCATAATTAACTCAAAACAAATGGTAAAAATAATCAGAAAATTCCCAAAAAATTCTAGAAAATATATTTGACTATTTAGAACCTAAAATAAAATTTTGGGATATTTTTAATTATATTTTTCCCTAAAATAAATTATTGAAAGTTCTAAAAAATTAGGGTTACTAGTTTTTAATTAACTAAAAATTATGGAAAAATCACAATAGTCCAAAATTAACCTAATAACAATATTTAAGCACGAATTTCAGGATGCGGAGGTTACAAGTCTACCCACCTTAAAAAAAATTCGTCCTCAAAATTTAAAATCCTCAATTGTTTTATTTATTTATTTATTACCATCAAAATTAAATTCATCAAACCGTATAATCATTAAGTAAATCCATATTATTATTTCATAATTTTTTCAAAATTCTATAAATATCATATTCCTAAAATCTTCAAATATAAAATCAAATTCCATTCTTATCACAATCTCCTCCAAAATTTTAAGTTAATAACGAAATACAAGAATTTAATATTCAATCCTCTAATTGAAATTCAATCAATGCATATTTATAAAATTTAAAAATTGCATCCCAAAAATTGAATTCAAACACTAATCCATTAATGATCTTACTCCTCTAATTTAAATCCAATCAATGCATATTTATAAAATTTAAATTTCCATCCCAAAAATTTGAATTCAAACACTAATCCATTAATGATCTTACTCCTTGATTCTTTTTTCACATCATACTCAAACAATATAATACTTACAAGATCTTCAAATACAATATTCAAAATAATTTTTAAATTTATACCTTGTAGTCAAATAAATATAATGATAATCTTCTTAACTTTCTTAAATGTTAATGACAAATTCACTCATATCTTAATCTTCATAAAAATCAATTATTTACAAAATCGTCAATTATGCCATATTAAATTCTTAACTCTTTATTTAAATTAATATTTATCCTCGAAATTTTAAAATTCTTGTCTCTCTTTGTCAAGTCATAACCTCTTCATTAATCTTTACTATGGTCAAACCCCCAACAATAAAGGTCTAAGAAAATCCTACCTACCGTCATACAATATGCAATCTAGAGAAAACATACATGGTTATGGTTACTTTTGTCATGGTATAGCAGTCTCTGTAAGGGTGTAATACTAACTACATTCTAGCAAGAAGATCATTAATACAGGCTATGGTACTAGAAAATCAATCAATAAAATAGACGAAAATGAACAGAAGGAAAGAACAAAAATAGCTTTCTAACACAACCATAGGTTAAATGATGCATCCAAAGTTTGATACCTCTATCCCTTTAGGTACCACAGTTTCTACTACAAGCACACCCACTGCTAGTTCTCTAACCTACTATAATTGTTTATACTATTTGTTCTTATCACTCAAGTGCACGCCAAGTGCAACACACTAAGTACTTCTTATTCTAATAAAACTCTAGATGGACACCCAAGTCAGTTTGCAGTGCCATCTCGAGCATGCTCAAGCCAATAGATACTTACACATGCACTTCATCCACTCATATATTTATGTACATTTCTTACCCACCATAAAATTTTATCCTCAAATAAAACCCTCAAAATTTAACTTCTCGAACAATTTAAAATAAAATGTATATACTTTTCTCAAAAGTCAAATACTCAAATATTGAAATAAAATTTTAATCACTTCCAAAAATCTTTATAGCTTTGACTATGCTTATTAAATTGAATTTGAATCCTCAAAAATTTAATAACATAAAATCTCAACTCCTCAAAATTCTTAAAAATTGAAATTTATTTCCAATCTTCAAATTATAAATTTAAATCCGCATCTATCTAAGTATACATATAAATACTCACAGTCTCTAACACACAAGATACACACAGATACACCAATTGTCTACAACTCTCAACTGTGTACTAAATTTGTACTGCCCGAATTACTTGCACTATTACTTCCAATAATTTTCTTATCCATATTAACTGTTACATCAATCTAATATTATCACACGAGGTACTTACTGTTACTAGCACAATTCTCAACTAATCCTTGATATAGAAACACTAGCACTATTGGTATGGTAACACTAGCTTCATCATTAGATCACCTCATTAAACTTGTTAGAACTCACAATCATTCGTACTAGTTATTAACTTATATAATATACATGCTCCACTTCACTCTCAAAGGCAGGCCTATGGTTCTATATCTCAATTGATGTATAAGTATCTCCCTTTTTAATCTTTTACAGACTGTTACACTAATCTGTGATATACTTCATACCTTTCATGATCAATCTTGATATTCCTCTACCTATGGCACACTCATTAATACCCTTTTTATGCGTATACATTCCTTTACTCGTGATGCACCCAAGTATCAACCATAAAATTGAATATCATGCTCCATTAATTTTTAACACAAATTCTTGATACTTAATTGTTTTCATGGATCACCCAACTACATAAATTCATGACTATCCAGGACTGGCATGTTGACTCAGATACTTACTCTTGGAACCATCACTGATACTCTTTACTCTTCCTTCTACTTATAGTATCAATACTAACTATAATGGCACATATTACAGAACTATCGCTACAAGGTACTATGATACGGGTTAACTCTAGATTAATGCTTACAGCTCACCTATCCAACTAAGAAACACTTACAAACTCACAAGTTACACTCAGTCAACACTAATACAAGACATAGGCCTAATTGTAAGTCATCAATTATCACACTAACATGGATCCTTAAAGAAATAAAGCTCAAAAAGGAACTTGACTAAGGACTGAAGGTATCTCTACGGTTATCAAAAGGAAATGATGGAATAAAGTCCTAGAATAATAGAAGTGGATAAGTATTGAGATGATACTTTAAGAACAAATTTAAGATACAACCTGATAATCATACACGTCTGTCCAAATCATGATACTCAGAATCCTCGCCACGCTAGTAAGCATAGCTGCGATGAACGATAGATTCCATAACTTAGGTATGCAACTCTATAATTATATCGTCTAGAATCCTCGCTGTGTCGACTAGTATAGCTGCCAAAAAATCTAAATTTTATAACTAAGATATATACATCTGAAGTCAGGTACCTACGTTTTCGATACGCCAGCTAATATGGCTGCGATAAATTCTAGGCTCCATAACCAAAGCAGACGTTTTACCTTTCTTACTGTTCTCATCAACATATGTCATCAGATAATATCATAAATTTTAGTCCATAAAATTTATCTCGATAAGAAATCAAACTCAACAACGACACCAAGAATTAAATTTAGTAACTGATCAACAAGAATCAAATTCAATAACAATAAGTGAGAACGGACGGAACAAGGGAAAAAGATTTGAATTGAAAATTATAATAAGATTCTCAAGGGTCGTCCCAGAAATCTCTCAAAAATTAGTGATTGAGTATCCTCTCTCATCCTAGTATCCTATGTCCTATATCCTATCACAGGCACGCAGTAGTACAACTAAGACGTCGCACTACCACAACATCGCACAACTTACGAAGTTTGACCTGCATGGGCCACCACTAAAAATGTATCATGACCCGCACCCAGATTTTGGGACACGAGATCGTGGGTACATCCAGCCTACGCTGCAGTATCGATGGTAGAACGCTGTCTAGGTCATAATACTATCTAATCAACCTCACATGAATATCCAACTCCATAAGGAGACACATATATCATAATATAATATGGAATACTCAATCACATAAACTAGAGCACGATGAGATATCGAAGAAAGCAAATAAAATATAAGACAAGTCTAAACAACAATAAATAGTCTAACCTGCAATCAATAACATCCAGTCTCCAAGTATGCTGGAAACAAGTCCTCTATGTCACAGTCTGAAAAAATATTCAGTCAAGATTGAAACGAAATACACCTCTAATAACAGTTCCAGTTAATTGATAAGGACTATAAAATAATAAATAGATGGTGCTATATACTGAGAGAAGACAATGAATAAATGCAATGGTAAAATAAAAAGACAGGCAATATAGGCAATATGGTACAGTCAGTGCATATATGAAATAAAAAGAAAGAGGTACAATATCATATACGAGTGATGTAGTATATGAACTAAAATAGAGAACTGTAACTATTCTAAGTGTTTGAAATCGTAGTTTCAGAATATGATCAGCTTGGGAACTTGTACGATAGCAACATGGCCTGGCTAATCATACGTGAGGTGTATGATTAACACTAACAATATTTTACACTTGTACGATAGGTATTTGATCACATCTCTCACTAGCAATTTCTTTGCCCCCAACTAGTACTGTGGATCCAACCATGACACGTCATGATATACGATCAATATCCAATATATCATGTACAATGTCTAATATCAATGTCTAATATCAATGTCGTGTACAATATCAATACGATAACCAATGTAACATCTTATGACTAAAGATCCAATCTATATACTAGTCCGTGTAGCACAGTATCAAGAATCAGATTTAATATTTCTAATACTTGAATTATAGAAATTATCAAATAACGAAAATTATTAGAGAATGTACTCGCCTGTGGTCCTTAGCTTGTATGAATCAGAGTCCAAGTCACAGTCCAAATATCCTATGTATTACAAATTTACCATGTCAAAAGATAATTTATTTTAATTTATTTAATTCTGGAATAATTACTCTAAAATCCTATTTTAATCTTATTATTCTAATTTTTAGGTTAATTCCTAAATTTTGTCCAAAGGAACTGAATTTTATCAACTCAAGACTCATGGCACAAAAATCGAGGCGATCTGTTGACCAAAAATATGCTGGAATTTACGGCTCATCCGAATTCAAATTCGTTTGAGAATTATGGCACATACAAATTTCGTATTGTGCACCAATGGTTAAATTCTAACCTACAAGTTCTACAGAATTAACAGTATATAAATATTTTGAATTAAATTCTAGAAAAAATATATGTCAATGATCTCGACATTAGCTTTTCGAAACATCAAATGATTCATGATTCTGATTCCTGGTTCTCCCGGAATCACAAAAAAATCAAGACGCATCTATTTTCGAACATGCTGTGTTCTATGAATTTTCTAGAATTTAATACTGATAATTTTGTAAAACAATTTATATATTCAGAAAGCTAACCTCAATATCATTCTAACACAAGAAACTGGGCCTCGTTTGGAGTCCAGAGTTATGCGCAATGGCTTCTGGAAGATGAAGGAACCCTAGATGGCAATTATCCCAAATTTGGCTCAAAGAAAACCCTAGAAATTAATAACCTAACTATTATATATTTAAATGAGAGAGAGAGCAGCCGCGGCTCGGAGTGCGCCACATGGCAGTCATCCGCTGCTGCCCGCTCAGATCGAACGGTCAGGGTTTGACGCGGCTCGGCTCAACTGAGTCCGAGTCGAACTCTGACTCGGCTCGGCTCGAGGTCGGCTCGACTGCACCCGCGCTCACCCCGCGGTCACTGACAGGCGGGCCCCGCCTAGTTCGCTACGGGAGGCTGACGGGTGGGCCCCTGTTGGCTGACTGGACAGAAATAATTACTTCTATTGGTTTTTTTCATAAATTAGTTTTTAATTCAGTTTTTCATAATTAACTCAAAATAAATGCTAAAAGTAATCAAAAAATTTCCAAAAAAATCTAGAAAATATATTTGACTATTTAGAACCTAAAATAAAATTTTAGAATATTTTTAATTATATTTTCCCCTAAAATAAATTATTGAAAGTCCTAGAAAATTAGGGTTACTAGTTTTTATTTAACTAAAAATTATGGAAAAATCCCAATAGCCCAAAATTAACCTAATAACAACATTTAAGCACGAATTTTAGGATACGGAGGTTATACCTTCCTATTCTGCTGGAGAACACAACCCAACCCTTTCTCCGATGCATCACTATAGATAGTGAAACCTCCAAACCATGATGGCAACGTCAAAATAGGAGCAGCCATCAACCGCGTCTTCAATTCCTCAAAAGCACCCTGGCACTCCTCTGTCCAAATAAACTCCACATCCTTCCTGTGAGTCTGGTCATCAGCTCAACAATCCTTGAGAAATCTTGCATAAACTTTCTGTACTAGCCTGCCAGACCCAAGAAACTCTTGATCTTTGCCACTGAACTCGGGGTCTTCCAAGACTCCACTGCTGCAATCTTCTTCAGATCCACTGAAATACCATCACCTTTCACAACATGCCCCAAGAACTCAACCTTGTCCAGGAAGAACTCATACTTGGACAACTTTTCATACAACTTATCCTTCCTCAATACATCCAACACAATCCTCATATGCTCCTCGTGCTCCTCTTGCGTCTTCGAGTATATGAGAATGTCATCGATGAATACCACCAAAAACTTATTAAGGTACTAGTGGAACACCTTGTTCATCAAATTCATAAACACTATTGGGGCGTTAGTCAACCCAAACGGCATCACCATAAACTTATACTGGTCATACCGAGTCTGAAAAGCAGTCTTCGAAATGTCCTCCGGCTTCACTTTTACCTAGTGGTAGCCTAATCTCAAGTCTATCTTGGATAACACCTTGGCGCCACTCAACTGATCGAACAAATCATCAATCCGTGGCAACGGATATTTGTTCTTGATAGTGAGATTATTCAATACCCTATAATCGATACACATGCACACCAATCCATCCTTCTTCGGTACAAATAATACTGGGGCTCCCCACGGTGAAGAAATGGATCTGATGAACCCTTTATCCTGCAGTTCATCCACATATTTCTTCAGCTTGGCTAACTCATTATTGTTCACTCTATAAATATGTTTTGAAATTGGCTCTACATCGGGCACCAAGTCTATAGAGAACTCCATATCTCGATCTGGTGGCAAACCTGGCAACTCCTCAGGAAATATATCCAAAAACTCTACTATCAATGGATGCGGCAACTCCTTGTCTTCCACCATAGCTCCACAGATAATGCCTTCTCCCTGCTTTAAAGCCCCTCTGGCAAACTCAAACTCTAGCTCTCCTCACAAAACTCTACCTCCTTTACAATCTATACTAGCATGTTGCCTACTAAACCAATCCATCCCGAGTACAATATCATAGCTCAAAAGTAGCATTACAAGTAGACACGCACTCAGCTTCCGGCCTCCCAAAGTAACTCTCCGATCCTTACAAACATCACTAACCAGGATAATGCCTCCCCTGGTCATGATCTTGTAAGTCCTAAGCAAAGATTCAGCTACCAAATTATGCTTCAGAGCAAAAGAAATAGACACAAAACTATGGGAAGCACCACTATCAAACAAAGCTAAAGCTGAAAAGAATTAAGGAGAAGCGAACCTGCTGTCATGACCCTCACCCAGTGTAGGGGTACGAGTAGTGAACAACGTTCAGCCTACGTCGCAGCATCGGTGGTAGAATATTGTTTGGGTAAACTATCTATCTAGCAATCAAGATATAACAATACCACCAATGAAATATGTAAACACCTTGATTTTGAGAATAATTTTAAAATGAGTTATTCCGAATTTTCGGTATTTTTTTAGAATTTAAAACGAAGGTGACTATGATTTAAAGAATTTTAAGTGTTGCTAATTGATGTTAAAATATTATGAAAATAATATATTATGGTGTAAAATAGAAAATCGGACACAGGGTATTTTTTGGTGAATTTATTGGACTCCGGAGTCGCGTTTAAAGCCTTAAAAACTATTGGAATAATTAAACCGAGCCAAACCCGACCCGAAACCCAATTGGAACCCTAGCCTCCGTCGGATTTACTGTACATAGCCTATAAATTCTCACCTCGACATCCGTGCCCAGCCCATGGAAAGCCCTAGCCGCCGCCGTCATCTTCCCCCAACTCGTCACTGCCGAAACCCTAGACAACCCCCGACTCCTCCTTCTTCCCACACGCACAGCCGCCGAGTCGACCCCGACTTCCCCCTCAACACCTCCGCCGCCCGCTGTACATCCCCCTCTTCTCGCCGTCGCCCCAGACCCCGACGCAGTCGATATCTCCGCGAGCGCCACCGGACACCCTGGCGTAGCCACGACCCCAACAACCCGGTTTCCCCCTCTTCCTCCGACCCTCCGCTCGGTCGCCCGACCTCGGCCCATCTCCGCCCTAGACGCCCGAGCAGCCGCTCGACCACCACACGCAGCCCCGATCCTCGCTGCGGCCGCCGTGAGCTCCTCTTCGCCGGTCAACGCAGCCCTAGCGGCGGACACGGAGCCCTCGACCTGGACACGAGCAGCAGGATTCCACAACAGACACCGGACACAGGACGCAAGGACACAAGAGTTCGACCAGGATACGAACAGTACCCTCGGACACGTGAGATTCAGCGTTCACGGAGCCCTGTTCATGTACCATTTTCTCTCACCTCGCAACTCCGTTTTAGTTTATGTCAGTTGCTACGCGTAGACTGTATAACCCTCTCGGTGTCCGTGCAACCCGCTCGGTGCATCGCGTCCTGTGGTGATCGTACACCGCGATCCAAAAACAGAAAAAACAACGTCATGTTTCACCCCGGAACTGAGTGTGCCCCGCCAAACGGGACGACTTGGTCGTACGCGGTCTTTACCGAAACGTGCGCGACGTTGATACGGTCGTACGGGATTTTGCAGAAGTCGATTCGGATGTGCGTGCACACCGAAATCAACATATATCCGCCGACAACGCCCCGTTTCCGTCCATTCTGGAACACGCTGTAACTTTGTGTACACACGTTGGATCGAGACAAAACTTATGCCATCGGACTCGTAGCAATACGCTGGTCTTGTGACCCAAGTTTGGTCCTATTCTGAGAACGTTGACAAAATCACGTATCGTGGGCCCCACAAGCTCCAGTTGACGGGCGATTTTGTGATCGGCTCATTGGAATCCAATTATGGAAGTTTCGTTGGGTTCGTATCATCGTTTCTGACTTATAGATACTGAGTTTGAGGAATTTGGAGACCTTTGACCCTGATCCGCTTTTCGGTGCAAAGTGGCCCACATATGGAACCCGCTTTGGCCCGGAAATGTCAATTTTGCCCTTGTGTCCAAATTGGACTTAAGGACAGGCGTTTCTAGCTATTTGATATCTTCTGAGACTGTTGGTAATGTTTATTACAGCTTTTGGAGGAGTACCTACAGGATCCACTGATACAGGGACAACTGTTGGTATTCGGACACCAGGCAAGTGTACCTTACCAAACTGTGCAGTATTGTTACATATTTTTTTTGCTTTATTTATATTGCTGTGTATGCTTAACCTAGGACCGTGTGACGTACTTAGCATCCGATTATCAGTCGGGTGCCAACACCGCATGCGGTGTTGTGTATCGTCATCTAGAGATGGATATTCGTGACACTTTATCTTCTCGTACTTGTCTTACCAAGTACACTATGACCCCGGACACTTAACACCATTCATGAGACAGGATCTTCCTGAGATATTCATGGTAATTCTGTATAGGATACAGGACTTGACAGAGATACTATACTCTTAGATACATTATGACTTATTGCATTAGATATGATCCCGCTTGCCATGGACATGAGACGTTATGGTCATGATATGTGTGGTTACATTGGGTGGGGAGAGACACACAGGCTACAGGCTGATCATATATATACACCCCTATTATTGTGAGGCACAAGACTCTGAAGCCCGAGCTTGGCCCATTACTCATTATTACTGCTACTACCGGCTCCCCGACACTGAGCTTGTAGTGGCTTCAGCCTGAGTTCTAGTACTGCTCTCATCTTGCATATCACTTAGCTGGTTATTTAGTATTCCCTTATTGTTCCATCTATTGCTGGAGAGACCCTCAGGCTACAGGTTGATTATGTTATGCCGGCTACTCAGTCTCCCGCTGAGCTAGACCACCTCATGATATCACTGCTATCGGCTCCCCTACACAGAGCTTGTAGTTGTTTTAACCTGAGTACTATTGATGTTTTCTCCTGTATTTCACACAAATGTTTACATACTTGCCCTATTTATTCTATTTATTTTCTGCACTGTATTTATTTTGGCTTGAGCTTTTTTGTACCTTGCTATGTCCCCTGAGGACCTGGATCCGGATTATGTCCCCAGGATTTGAGGACGAGATCTATCCCGAGGTATACGGGACCGCAGCAGGAGCTGATCCAGGAGCTGTACCGCCATCCGAGGATGAGGTGTTAGCTGAAGACTTTTCCTGAGCATCCATATTTCTTGCTCAGTATTTAATATTTATTCCAGTCATTTATTTCTGGTTTGTTGAACCATTGTATCAGATATTTATCGGGTTGTTCCCCGAAGCACTTTGTTGAGATTAGCAGATGATTTACATTCCTTATTATTCTGTGGATCATATTTTATATCTTGTGTGGATGAGATTAGTTGTGCCATATTATCGTAGACTTATTTTTACAGCTTAAGTGTGCCCTGATGGATCCATTAATTTGGGTTTGTCCATCGGTGCGTACTGCTGGCCATTGCCACGTGTCCAGACCCTCGGTATTTTGGGACTGGGGCGTGACATGGTTTTTGTGGTGGCCCATGCAGGTCTACGACTAAATTATTCGATTTCAACTTAGGGACTAAACAAGCCTGCCCTAAGGATAGGATAAGTTCTAGGATCTCATCCATTAATTAAACCATGTTTGAACTCTATATCGAACTCAAAACTGTTACTTGATTTGCATCCTGTTTGATTCCTCTGAGCGTTCTTACAGTTTATCTTTTGATTGCAGAGTAATGGACCCCAGGAACGGAGACGAGATTCCTTTGGATACGCCACACGACGTTGTGGTTACTTATATAGACAGAGTGACCCCAGGGAAAGCGATCAAATCGGACAGCCTAATCCAAGGTTTCGGAGAGATGACATCCCACCTCCACCATAGTTCATTCCACAGATGCCAGTTTTTCCTCCCGGACAAGCCATGGACGGGCAACAGATGTTCCAGATGATGTATGCTATGATGCAAGTCCAGCAGCAGATTCAGCAAGAGGCCCATCGGCAGGAGGCCGAGTATCTGAGAACCAGCCTGGTAACCGCATTGGAGCAGGCAAATCCACCAGCGAGGCGATCAATGATGGGATCTATCACAGACTTCCGTTAGCTCAAGCCTCGTACATTTTTTGGTAAAGAGGGGCCAACAGAAGTTCATGAATGGCTCACAAACATTCAGCATTAGTTGGAAGCCGCTGAACTTCCGAGAGAGAAGTGGATGACTGCAGTCAGAATGCAGTTAACTGAAAATGCACATCACTGGTGGTTAGCAGAAGAGAGGAGGCTCGGACAGGACCGAGTCACTTGGGAAGAGTTCTTCAGACTCTTCAAAGAGATATATATTCCCGCAGTAGCAAGGTCAGAGCTCAGAGACAAGTTCAACCGCCTTATCCAAGGCAATATGACAGTGGAAGAATACAACGCGGAATTTATTCGCCTCAGTCGCTTTGCCCCAACCTTGATTGCGACAGAGGAAGAGAAAGCTGAGAAGTTCTTTGACGGACTGAAGTTTGAGCTCCAGAGATTGATTGGATCGGTCGCGCCTACATCATATACCGATGTTCTCGCAGCAGCACGACGCATGGAGCGCGTCACTAGAAGGGAGTCGAACCTAAAGAGACCTATCACCACAGCACCATCCAGGACAGCACATGGGGATTCAGCAAAACGATCACAGAGGAGTATGCCAGAGAGGACAGCACACAGGGCCATATCTCTCCCTACTTGTCACCATTGCGGCAAGATAGGGCACATTGAGAGAGAATGCAGACGTAAGTTAGGACTCTGCCTGGCTTGTGGGTCCAACCAGCATCAGACCAGAGACTGCACCGAGCGCAGAGAGGGAGCACCAAGATTAGCTTTACCTGCACCACGACCAGCTTATCCAGCAGTAGGAGCACAGCAGGCAGGAATTGGAGGCGTCAGGCCACCAGCCCCAGGAGGGAATCAGCAGAGACTACCCCTGGCACCACAGGCAGCTCTATTTCAGCAGGCTCAGCAGCAGTAGAGAGGTCCAGCTCAGGGACGAGTACAGGCATTCACATTAGCTGTTGAGCAGGAGGCTACTGCAGGCGAGGTCATCACAGGTACTATTTTAGTAGCTTCATTACCAGCTATAGTATTATTTGATTCTGGAGCATCGCATTCATTTATAGCAGCTAGCTTTGTAGCCACCCATAGAGTAGCTACTGCACCCCTTCCGAAGATGAAGAGAATTCTTACGGGAGGTGGAATTATTCCGGTTAGTGACGTCTGTAGATCATGTTCTGTAGTAGTTTGTGGAAAAGAAATACGAGCTCAATTTCTAATTTTTTCTATGCCGGATTATGATGTCGTACTTGGTATAGACTGGTTAAGTCAGTACCATGCGACTCTTGATTGTCGACTTGGGCAGGTTATATTTAGAACACCTGGACATCCAGAATTTGAGTTTCTTTGAGGAGCAGTAGAGCAAGGAGTTCAGCCTACTCTTAGGGTACTATCTATAGAAGGGGAGACAGGTTACCCAAGAGTCATATCAGAATTTGTGGATGTATTTCCTGATGATCTTCCAGGTTTACCGCCTGATCGGAAAATAGAATTCATAATAGACTTAACTCCAGGAGCAGAGCCTATCACTTCATCAGTATATCGGCTAGCACCTAAGGAGTTAGTGGAGTTGAAAGAACAGGTTGATGATCTTCTGGAGAAGGATTTTATTCGGCCCAGTGTTTCACCTTAGGGAGCATCCATATTATTTGTGCCGAAGAAGGATGGAACAGTACGGTTATGCATTGACTACATGGCACTAAATGCTGTGACCATCAAGAACAGGTATCCCTTACCACGCATTGATGATCTATTCGATCAATTGAGTGGTGCAAGGGTATTCTTGAAGATTGACCTTCGATCCGGCTATCATCAGATCAAAGTAAGGAAGGAAGACATACCAAAGACAGCTTTCAGGACCAAGTATGGATATTATGAGTTCTTGGTGATGCCGTTTGGTTTAACCAACGCGCTAGTAGTGTTTATGAGTTTAATGAACAGAGTCTTTCATCAGTTCTTGGATAAATTTGTGGTTGTGTTCATTGACGACATCCTCATATATTCCCAGAGCCACGAAGAGCACGAGGAGCATCTCAGAATCGTGTTAGAGACCTTGAGACAGGAGAAGTTATATGCCAAACTCAGTAAGTGTGACTTTTGTATGGACAAAGTGCCTTTTTTGGGACACATCATCTCAGGAGAAGGACTTTTCGTGGATCCAGAGAAAGTTGCGGCAATAGAGACTTGGCCTACACCTACATCAGTTGCAGAGGTGAGAAGTTTTCTCGGACTCGCGGGATATTACCGAAGGTTTGTAGAAAAATTTTCAAGGATTGCAGAACCGATGACGAAGCTGACACGTAAAGACCAGGAGTTTGTATGGACAGAAGACTGCCAAAAGGCTTTTGAAGAATTGAAGAGAAGATTAACAACAGCACCTGTCTTGACTCTTCCTTCAGGGTCAGGAGGTTTTGTTATTTACAGTGATGCATCAGGCAGTGGATTAGGATGTGTTTTGATGCAACATGGCAAAGTCATTTCTTATGCATCGAGACAGTTGAAGGTTCATGAGAAGAACTACCCCACACACGATCAGGAGCTAGCAGCAGTTATATTTGCATTGAAGATTTGAAGGCACTACCTTTATGGGGAGAAAGTAGACATCTTTACAGATCACAAGAGTCTGAAGTATGTATATACTCAGAAGGAGCTTAACATGAGACAGAGACGTTGGCTTGAACTGATGGTAGATTTTGACATAGATCTGCAGTACCATCCGGGAAAGACGAATATCGTGGCAGACATACTCAGCAGGAAGCCTACGGCTTATTTCTTGACGATGCAGCCTGAGTTATTGAGAGATCTACAGGAGCTTCAGATAGAGGTTGTTTTACCAAGGCAGAGTGGATTGCTGGCTAATCTTAAAATTAAGTCATCACTTATGGAAAGAATTAAAGAGGCATTGCCCACCGATGCTAGATTCTGAAGACTGAAGGAGAGGACGGAAGTAGGCATGCAGACAGGACTTCGCATACACGAAGACGGAACATTGAGGTTTGGGAATCGCTTGTATGTTCCAAATGGAGAATTGAGATAAGAGTTAATGACTGAAGCCCATAGCTCTATGTACTCTGTTCACCCAGGAGGAACCAAGATGTACCGAGACTTGAGACAGTATTATTGGTGGCATGGAATGAAAAGGGAGATTGTAAGATTTGTGGCCAAATGCTTAGTCTGCCAGCAAGTAAAGGCCGAGCATCAGAGGACCGCAGGTATGTTACAGCCGCTTCCTATACCAGAATGGAAGTGGGAGCATATCACGATAGATTTTGTCACCGGATTTCCAAGGAGCCCCAGCAGAAGAGATGCAGTATGGGTTATCGTGGATAGACTCACTAAATCGGCACACTTCTTGCCATTTAGAGTTGGACAGTCCACAGAGGTACTAGCCGACATGTATATGCGACAAATCGTCAAATTACATGGAGTGCCTGTTAGTATTGTATCAGATTGAGATTCGAGATTTATATCTCATTTCTGGAGAAGCATGCAAGAGAGTCTGGGTACCAGACTCAAATTCAGCACGGCTTACCATCCACAAACAGATGGCCAATCGGAGCGCACTATTCAGATCTTGGAGGATATGTTGCGATCATGCATGCTAGACTTTGGAGGATCTTGGGAAGACCATTTGCACTTAGTGGAGTTCTATTACAACAACAGTTACCAGGCCAGCATTCAGATGGCACCATTCGAGGCATTATACAGAAGGAAGTGCAGATCGCCTATATGTTAGAGTGACGTTGGTGAACGTTAAATACTGTGTCCAGAATTGGTAACGCAGACAGTGGAAAAGGTGAAACAGATTCAGAATCATCTTCGAGCAGCTCAGGACAGACAGAAGCATTGGGCAGATACACACAGACGTCCCCTAGAGTTCAAAGAAGGAGAGCACGTGTTCTTGAGGATTTCGCCCACTCGAGGTACTATTCGATTTGGGAACAGAGGCAAGTTGAGCCCAAGGTATATTGGGCCATTTGATATTCTAGAGCGCATTAGTGAGGTAGCTTATCATCTTGCATTACCTCCATCCTTAGAGGAAGTGCATAACGTATTCCACGTCTCACAGCTGAGAAGGTACATGACCGACCCAAGTCACGTAGTCGATCATTCAGAGATCACAGTGGGCCCTAGCTTGAGATATGAAGAACAACCAGTTGGCATCCTCGACGTTAGTGAGAAGACATTGTGGGGACAGACAATCAGACTGGTTCGTGTAGCTTAGAAACATCATTCTCCTGGCGAATTGACTTGGGAACGAGAAGATAGTATGCGCCAGCGTTATCCTCATTTGTTCGAGAGTGCAGTTGTAAACTAAGCAACCTTGTATTTTTATAGTTTTTCCTTTAGTAGCTTATTCTTTGATTGCGAGGACGCAAATCTCTTAAGGGGGGTAGATTATAAATACCCTGATTTTGAGAATAATTTTAAAATGAGTTATTCCGAATTTTTGGTATTTTTCTGGAATTTAAAACGAAGGTGACTGTGATTTAAAGAATTTTAAATATTGCTAATTGGCGTTAAAATATTACGAAAATAATATTTTATGGTGTAAAATAGAAAACCGGACACAGAGTATTTTTCGGTGCATTTATTGGACTCCGGAGTCGCGTTTAAAGCCTTAAAAACTATTAGAATAATTAAACCGAGCCAAACCCGACCCGAAACCCAATTGGAACCCTAGCCTCCGCCGGATTTACTGTGCATAGCCTATAAATTCTTACCTCGACATCCGTGCCTAGCCCTTGGAAAGCCCTAACTGCCACCGTCATCTTCCCCTAACTCGTCACTGCCGAAACCCTAGACAACCCCCGACTCCTCCTTCTTCCCACACGCACAGCCGCCGAGTCGACCCCGACTTCCCCCTCAACACCTCCGCCGGCCACTGCACATCCCCCTCTTCTCGCCGTCGCCCCAGACCCCGCCGTAGTCGACATCTCCGCGAGCTCTACCGGACACCCCGGCGTAGCCACGACCCCAACAACCCGGTTTCCTCCTTTTCCTTTGACCCTCTGCTCGGTCGCCCGACCTCGGCCCATCTCCGCCCTAGACGCCCGAGCAGCCGCTCGACCACCACACGCAGCCCCGATCCTCGCTGCACCCGCCGCGAGCTCCTCTTCGCCGGTCGACGCAGCCCTAGCGGCGGACACGGAGCCCTCGACCTGGACGCGAGCAGCAGGATTCCACAGCAGACACCGGACACAGGACGCAAGGACACAAAAGTTCGACCAGGATACGAACAATTCCCTCGGACATGTGAGATTTAGCATTCACGGAGCCCTGTTCAGGTACCGTTTTCTCTCACCCCATAACTCTGTTTTAGTTTTCGTCAGTTGCTACGCGTAGACTGTATAACCCTCTCGGTGCCCGTGCAACCCGCTTGGTGCATCGCGTCCTGTGGTGATCGCACACCGTGATCCAAAAACAGGAAAAACAATGCCCTATTTCACCCCGAAACTGAGTGCGCCCCGCCAAACGGGATGACTTGGTCGCATGCAGTCTTTACCGAAACGTACACGACGTTGATACGGTCGTGCAGGATTTCGCAGAAGTCGATTCGGATGTGCGTGCACACCAGAATCAACGCGTATCCGCCGACAACGCCCCATATCCGTCCATTCTAGAACATGTTGTAACTTTGTGTACACACGTCATATCGAGACAAAACTTGTGCCATCGGACTTATAGCAATACGCTGGTCCTGTGACCCAAGTTTGGTCCAATTCTGAGAACGTTGACAAAATTACGTATCGTGGGCCCCACAAGCTCCACTTGACGGGCGATTTTGTGATCGGCTCATCGGAATCCAATTCTGGAAGTTCCGTTGGGTTCGTATCATCGTTCCTGACTTGTAGATACTGAGTTTGAGGAATTTGGAGACCTTTGACCCTGACCCGCTTTTCGGTGCAAAGTGGCCCACATATGGAACCCGCTTTGGCCCGGAAATGTCAATTTTGCCCTTGTATCCAAATTGGCCTTAAGGACAGGCATTTCTAGCTATTTGATATCTTCTGAGACTGTTGGTGATGTTTATTACAGCTTTTGGAGGAGTACCTACAGGATCCACTGATATAGGGATAACTGTTGGTATTCGGACACCAAGCAAGTGTACCTTGCCAAACTCTGCTATTTGATATTTTATCTTGTGAGTTATTTTTGACTCTTCAGTTCTTTATATCATATTCGTACGATTGTTCCATCTTATAGATCTGTGATTAAGTATTTATATCCAATGAGTCATCTAAATAATAAGAAATGCAAATATCAATGATGGAGACAAATTCAGTACAAATTAATCTATCTACTGAGCTACGGTACTGGGTCGTCTGTCTCAACTAGGATGAGTCCCTCCTGAGCCAAAGTCTCTGGCTCTAAGCTAACTACGTCCTGAGACCCATAGTGAGTGGGATACCACTCCTCGGTGTTATTTGGAAAAAAATATATCCACTCAGGAAAGGAGCAAAGTACACCTCTAATAGCAGTTCTAATAAATGATATAAACTATGTAACAATAAATAGAGCGAATATACAAGATGCAATATATAGGTACAAGAGATATGCATAATAGGAATACTGGAATTAAATACAAAAATGAGCATCATAAATATGGGCAAGAAATACTACTACTATGTGAGTGAGTACCAGTTTCAACATGTGATCGGCTTGGAACTTGCACAAGGATTAGGGACAGGTTAATCATACGTGTGGTGTATTATGAATACTCACAACGACATAAACAAGGAGAGTATGATCACATATCTACACTAACACTCCCCGCCCCGACTGGTATAGTAGATCCAACTATGGTACGTTATGACACAGAATTTACTGGGTAGGTAGCTAGTCTCCCCAAGAATCAATATATGTACATGTATAAGAAGAACAATGAACAAGACTTGCACAAGATATGTCACGACCCGCACCCGGGGTAAGGGTACTAGTCGGAAACAACGCCCAGCCTACGCCGCAGAATCGGCGGTAGAACGCTGTCTAGATAATCTATCTAATATAATGAACCACCAATAATGATAGAATACTCAATCACAGAACTAAGATAGAATGAGCACGAATCAGATAAGAATAGAATAGTCACCATACAACTCATGAGTCTAAAATAATACATCAATGAGTCTGAAGAGCAACAAAATAAGCTGGAGACAAATCCAGTACAAAAGAATACTACAATACTACAAAGCTACAACTCCAGGGTCAACTGTCTCAGTTGGGATAAGTCCCTCTTGAGCCAGGGTCTCAGAATCTAAACCCACAACATCCTGGGGTCCATAATAGGTAGGGTACTCCTCAGTGTCATCTGGAAAAATATATCCAGTCAGGAAAGGAGCAGAGTACATCTCTAACAGCAGTTCTAATCCATGATAAAAACTATGTAACAGTAAATAGCTATGGATAAACAAGATGCACAATAGACACAAGAGATATATAGACAATAAGGAAATACTAGAAAGAAATACAATAATGAACAATATGTCAATGAAACAATAATACTAATGTCTAAGTGTGTGAGTACTAGCTTAACATGTGATCGGCTTGGGCAAGATACAATGCGGCCTGGCTAATCATACGTGCGGTGCATGATCAACACTATTCGCTTACCAATACTTTATTCAATAGGGATTTGATCACATATCTATACTAATACTCCCCACCCCCAACTGGTATAATAGATCCAACCACGGTATGCTATGGCACTAGATTCCCCAAGAAGAGAGCGACTCTTCCCAAAAATCGGTGTCTGTACATGTACAAGATAACCAATGAAACAATACTTACACCATATACACCATATACCAAGAAATAACATCTCATGACGAGATCCGGATATACCAATCCGTGTAACCATAGTGTCAAGAGAAACATGTATATCTACACTAGATACAACGAACATAGAGGATATCATAAATGAGAAACTATCAGAGAATGTACTCGCCTGAAGTCCAATGAATAGTCTCACAGATGTCTGACTCGGTGCCTCGAAAACCTAGATATGGAATACCACATTAATACAAGGTCCCGGAAAGAGAACAAGTCAAACTAGTCAACTTCTAGGTCAATAAATCAATTCTAAATTAAAAGTCAACTATGGTCAACTCTAAAGTCAACTAAAGTCAAACATGGTCAAACCAAGGTCAACCTCTCAAGACATCTATATAAATAATGCAACAATTAGGAATCAAGGTCTTGATCCCAATTGGTACCCACACAAAGTATAAATAATATACACTCTAATATAAAGTATATACAAACCAATATTTATACAAATAAAATAATATATCACTACTAGTATTTTACCTCACAAAAGCACATATATATATATACATATATATATACAAAATACATATATATATATATATATAAAATAATTTAATAACTATATACTTATATATATACACATATAAACTTACACAATTAAATAACAATAGTTACATAACACATGCACATATTAATGTACGTATTTTACATGGCTAGAAGCACACATAAAAATACATTCATTAATATACAAATAATTATATAATAATTATAAATAATATAATTACTCATTAAACACATAAATATATTTTATAAAACATTTATGTATAATTTATGTTATTAACATAAGTACATATATATTTGCATGCAAGAAAGCTACATACATATATTTATACATCATATTAAAATACATAAAAATATAGATCTATGCTACGATATCATAATAAATACACTAAAATAAATATATAATATCTATATATATTTACTAATTATAAATAAAGAATTTAAAGCATAAATAGTTAGATCTACACATAAACACACCAAATTGGAAAGTTTCACACCGTATCCCACTAGATCTAGGATACGCATGTGACACGAGTCCAACACACAACCAATTGCACCCCGAAGGACACAAGTAAGTCACAAATAATATTTATGAATAAATCAAAGTGCCAAAAGTAGATCTATGTGTCCGTGTCAAAATACGACATGTTCAAAGCCCCGTGTCGGAGGGAAAACCCCCAAAATGACACGTATCACCAAATAGTTGGGATATGAACCACATGTACCCAAATATGGACACGACACAAGCCTCAAACACATAAGCACATGCCCAATTGATCTATAGGATCAATTGACACACACAACAAAATATAAATTCAGAATTCCAACAAAATTAACACAAAAAGTACCATAACTTTCTCCATGGGTCTCCTATGAACACAAAACAAAGTCCTATGGGTAGTACATACATATAGGTTGATTTTACATAATTAAATCTCAGATTTAGAAGCTATTTAAATAGGAAAATCTGAATTATACCTATTGGGAGATGGATTCCCAATGAAACCTCCAATTGAGATGAACTTGCTTCCAAATTGTAGATCCTTGCTCCTCTTTCTAGATCCTTGCTTCCTCCTTCTAGATCCTTTCTTCTCAACTTTCTAATGATGAATTGGAAATAATTTGGAATGAATTTGGTTGAGAATTGGAATGGGAATGGAGGGAATTTGGTAGTGGGAAATTCTAGATCTAGATTGGAAATGAGAATGAGAGGAGAGAGAAATTTTCCCCTCCTAATATAGGCCGGCCATGCCCCCCTCCCCAAGCAATTATAAATTATCCAATGTACCCCTTGGGGCCTCTCATGAAGAAATAATTAAGGAAGGAAGCTTCTAGTCTAATCATTTAATTAATTTAATCCATCTCCTTAACTATGGGCTTTCTAAATGGGCCAAGTCTAACTATTTAATTCATGTTGGTCCATGGGTCCAAACTAAACTAGCTGGGTCCACTAAAATAAGTCCAAAATAATTAAATAACATCCAACAACAATTAAATAATACAACAAAAATTATTTACCATGCACAATATTTATTTAAATAGGAAATTACTAAAATACCCTTCTTCCTGAAATGTGGTAGTGACAAGTCTACCCTCCTTAAAATAATTTCGTCCTCGAAATTCAAAGACGAAAGCTACCCTCCAGAAAATCACAGAACAGAACTAAAGAATCACAACTAACTAATGAATAGAATATAACTAGAAAATAACATACCTCAAGGTACAAACAAATATGGATAACGCTCTCGCATGTCATCCTCTCTCTCCCAGGTAGAATCCCCCGAAGAGTGATGCCTCCATGCGACGCGTACCAAAGGAATAGTCTGGTTCCTCAGCACCTTCTCTCTCCGATCCAGAATCTCAACTGGCTGCTCTGGATAGCTAAGAGTAGGGCCCACCTCTATCTCTGAGTGATCCAATACATGACTAGGATCTGCCATATATCGTCTCAACTGCGACACAAGAAACACGTTGTGCACTCCCTCCAATGTAGGTGGCAAGTCTAGTCTATAAGCAACTGCACCGACCCTCTCTAAAATAGTGAAAGGTCCGATGAATCGCGGACTAAGCTTTTTGCCTCCACCGAAGCGAATCGTGCCTCGTGTCGGAGAAATCCTCAGAAACACCAAACCACCCACCTAGAACAAAATACCATCTTAAGAACTTAATCTATAACAAATAAGAACAAGCACAAACAAAATCTAAACTATATCTCAAACTCCAAAGGTCTCCGATGGCTATCGGCCCAATGCCGCTGTCTGTCCTGCGCCACTCGAAGTCTGTCTCTGATCAACTGAACCTTCTCCGCTGCATCCACAACCATCTCTGGCCCAAGCAAAACTCTCTCTCCAACATCGTCCCAAGACAAAGGAGTACGACACCCCCGACCATATAGAGCTTCAAAAGGTGACATCTCTATACTGGCCTGGTAACTGTTGTTGTAAGCAAACTCTACCAAATGGAGATGGTCCTCTCAAGAACCCCCGAAATCTAGTACACAAGTGCGCAACATATCCTCGAGAGTCTGGATAGTCCTCTCTGACTGCCCATCTGTCTAGGGATGATATGCAGTACTGAACTTGAGCTGAGTGCCCAAACTCTCCTGCAAACTCCTCCAAAAATGAGAAGTGAAACGACTATCTCGATCTGAGACTATGCTGACGGGAACTCCATGTATCCTAACGATCTGCCTCACATACATCTCTGCCAGCTTCTCCGTAGACAAACCCACTTTGAAAGACAAAAAGTGGGCCGACTTGGTCAATCTATCAACAATGACCCAAATCGCGTCTTTCCCTCCTGGAGATCGTGAAAGTCCGGACACAAAATCCATAGTAATGTGTTCCCACTTCCATTCTAAAATGGGTAATGGCTGAAGTAAACCTCCTGGCCTCTGCCTCTCGGCTTTCACCTGCTGGCACAGTAAGTATTTGGATACAAACTGTGCCACTTCCCTCTTCATGCCATACCACCACACACTCTCTCGCATATCCCGATACATCTTGTTAGCACCTGGATGCATGGAATACTGAGAGCGATGTGCTTCCTGCAACACCTCTTCTCGCAACTCCCCACTAGGCACACACAATCTAACTCCATGCCTCAAAGATCCATCCTCTGCAATAGTAAAATCATCCTCTAATCCTGCTCTCACCTGAGCTCTGATACTCCTCAAAGATACGTCATCATACTGTGCTGCCTTGATCCTGTCCATCAAATCTGAGTGTATCTATAATCCCCACATTTTTATAGCACACCCAGGAATAATCACCTCAATGCCCAAGCTCTCCAAGTCCTCCAACAAATATCGATCCTGCGTCAAGAACATAGCTACCGGATACCTGCTCAAAGCATCGGCAACTACATTGGCTTTTCCAGGATAATATTGTAAAGAGATATCAAAATCCTTCATCAGTTCCAACCACCGACGCTGCCTCATGTTCAACTCCTTCTGCATGAAAACGTACTTCAAGCTTTTGTGGTCTGTGAAGATCTCCACACGCTTTCCGTACAAATAATGTTTCCACAACTTCAGGGCGAATATGACGGCTGCCAACTCCAAATTATGGGTAGGATAGTTCTTTTCATGAGGACGCAATTGCTTGGATGCATAGGCAATCACTTTCCCATGCTGCTGAAGAACACAACCTAAACTCTTTCCCGATGCATCACTATAAATAGTGAAACCTCCGGACCCTGATGGCAACGTCAAAATAGGAGCAGACGTCAACCTCTTCTTCAACTTCTCAAAAGCAACTTGGCAATCCTCCGTCCAAACAAACTCTACATCCTTCCTTGTGAGTCTGGTCATCGGCTCGGCAATCCTCGAAAAATCTTGCACAAACTTCCTGTAATAGCCTGCCAATCCCAAGAAACTCCTGATCTCTGCTATCGAACTCGGAGTCTTCCAAGATTCCACTGCTGAAATCTTCTTCGGATCCACTGAAATACCATCACCAGTCACAACATGCCCCAAGAATTCTACCTTGTCCAGGAAAAACTCACACTTGGACAACTTCCCATACAGCTTCTCCTTCCTCAGCACATCCAACACAATCCTCAAATGCTCCTCATGCTCCTCCGGTGTCCTCGAGTATATGAGTATGTCGTCGATGAATACCACCACGAACTTGTCAAGGTACTGGTGGAACACCTTGTTCATCAAGTTCATAAATATCGCCGGTGCATTAGTCAAACCAAACGGCATCACCATAAACTCGTACTGACCATACCGAGTTCTAAAAGCAGTCTTCGGTATGTCCTCCGGCTTCACCTTCACCTGATGGTAGCCTGATCTCAAATCTATCTTAGAAAATACCTTCGTACCACTCAACTAATCAAACAGATCATCAATCCGTGGCAAAGGATACTTATTCTTGATAATGAGATTATTCAAAGCCCTGTAATCAATGCACATACGCACCGATCCATCCTTCTTCGGTACAAACAATACCGGGGCTCCCCATGGTGAAGAACTCGATCTGATAAACCCCTTATCCTGCAATTCGTCCACCTGCTTCTTCAACTCGACCAGCTCGCTGTTGTTTACTCTATAGACATGCTGCGAAATTGGTTCTGCACCTGGCACCAAGTCTATAGAAAATTCAATATCTCAATCTGGTGGCAATCCTGGCAATTCCTCAGGAAATACATCCAAGAATTCTGCTATCAACGGATGAGGCAACTCCTTGTCTTCCACCATAGCTCCACAAATAATGCCTTCCCCCTGCTCCGCAGCTCCTCTAACAAACTCGAATTCTGGCTCTCCTGGCGAACCAAACAAAACTCTACCTCCTCTACAGTCTATGCTAGCACGGTGCCTACTCAACCAATCCATCCCAAGTACAATGTCGTAGCTCAGAAGTGGCATTACAAGTAGACACGCACTCAACTCCCGGCCTCCCAGAGTAACTCTCCGATCCTTGCAAATATCATTAACCAGGAAAATGCCTCCCCCGGTCATGATCTTGCAAGTCCTAAGCAAAGACTCAACTACCAAACCATGCTTTAGAGCAAAAGAAACAGATACAAAACTATGGAAAGCACCACTATCAAACAAAGCTAAAGCTGGAATAGAATCAAGAAGAATAGAACCTGCGATGACATCTCCTGTGGGTTCCTCCTCTTCGACGATCATAGCAAACGCTCGTCCCTGCCGAGCACCTCCCTGCTGTTGATGCTGGACAAAACGCTGCTGCTGTGTCGGAAGTGGTCCCCCCGGCTGTGCTGAAGGTGGTCTCGTCTGTGTCCTCGGAGCTGGAGCTGCTCCTTGAACTGCACGACGAGGACACTCCCTTGATTGATGCCCTTCAGTACCATAATACAAACAAACTCCTAGCCTCCTCCTACAATCTTCCCAGATGTGGCCGGGCTTCTTGCAGAAGTTGCATGAAGCTTGCTGAAACTGTCTCTGCTGCTGAGGTGCCTGGTGAAAAGGCGCTCTAGCTGGAGTCTGGTTCTGCTGTGGCTGTTGGAAAGGTCTGGACTGGAAATGAGGACGTTTGGCAGATACTGCACTGCCGTTGGCCCCCAGAAAAGAATCACGGTCTCTCTTGGTCTTCAAACCCAGATCCCGCTCAACCTTGCGTGCCTCCGCAAGTATCTCCGGGTATGTCTCATAAAAAGACGGAATGAGGATCAATATGGCACATGATGTAAGACATCAAGGAAAGGACATATTAAGAGATCAAATGTCAAAGGAGAATAGTTGAATCAAAAGAATTTTCCTAGATGTGATTGAGTATCTCAGCCTATATCCTATATCCTATCGCAGGCTCGCAGTAGTACAACTAAGTTGTCGTACTACCACGATATCACATACTTGTGAAGCTAGACCTGCATGGACCACCACCAAAAACGTGTCACGACCCGCACCCGGGGTAAGGGTACTAGTCGAAAACAACGCCCAGCCTACGCCGCAGAATCGGCGGTAGAACGCTGTCTAGATAATCTATCTAATATAATGAACCACCAATAATAATAGAATACTCAATCACAGAACTAAGATAGAATGAGCACGAATCAGATAAGAATAGAATAGTCACCATACAACTCATGAGTCTAAAATAATACACCAATGAGTCTGAAGAGCAACAAAATAAGCTGGAGACAAATCCAGTACAAAAGAATACTACAATACTACAAAGCTACAACTCCAGGGTCAACTGTCTCAGTTGGGATAAGTCCCTCTTGAGCCAGGGTCTCAGAATCTAAACCCACAATATCCTGGGGTCCATAATAGGTAGGGTACTCCTCAGTGTCATCTGGAAAAATATATCCAGTCAGGAAAGGAGCAGAGTACATCTCTAACAGCAGTTCTAATCCATGATAAAAACTATGTAACAGTAAATAGCTATGGATAAACAAGATGCACAATAGACACAAGAGATATATAGACAATAAGGAAATACTGGAAAGAAATACAATAATGAACAATATGTCAATGAAACAATAATACTAATGTCTAAGTGTGTGAGTACTAGCTTAACATGTGATCGGCTTGGGCAAGATACAATGCGGCCTGGCTAATCATACGTGCGGTGCATGATCAACACTATTCGCTTACCAATACTTTATTCAATAGGGATTTGATCATATATCTATACTAATACTCCCCACCCCCAACTGGTATAATAGATCCAACCACGGTATGCTATGGCACTAGATTCCCCAAGAAGAGAGTGACTCCTCCCGAAAATCGGTGTCTGTACATGTACAAGATAACCAATGAAACAATACTTGCACCATATACACCATATACCAAGGAATAACATCTCATGACGAGATCCGGATATACCAATCCGTGTAACCATAGTGTCAAGAGAAACATGTATATCTACACTAGATACAACGAACATAGAGGATATCATAAATGAGAAACTATCAGAGAATGTACTCGCCTGAAGTCCAATGAATAGTCTCACAGATGTCTGACTCGGTGCCTCGAAAACCTAGATATGGAATACCACATTAATACAAGGTCCCGGAAAGAGAATAAGTCAAACTAGTCAACTTCTAGGTCAATAAATCAATTCTAAGTTAAAAGTCAACTATGGTCAACTCTAAAGTCAACTAAAGTCAAACATGGTCAAACCAAGGTCAACCTCTCAAGACATCTATATAAATAGTGCAACAATTAGGAATCAAGGTCTTGATCCCAATTGGTACCCACACAAAGTATAAATAATATACACTCTAATATAAAGTATATACAAACCAATATTTATACAAATAAAATAATATATCACTACTAGTATTTTACCTCACAAAAGCACATATATATATATATACATATATATATACAAAATACATATATATATATATAAAATAATTTAATAACTATATACTTATATATATACACATATAAACTTACACAATTAAATACCAATAGTTACATAACACATGCACATATTAATGTACGTATTTTACATGGCTAGAAGCACACATAAAAATACATTCATTAATATACAAATAATTATATAATAATTATAAATAATATAATTACTCATTAAACACATAAATATATTTTATAAAACATTTATGTATAATTTATGTTATTAACATAAGTACATATATATTTGCATGCAAGAAAGCTACATACATATATTTATACATCATATTAAAATACATAAAAATATAGATCTATGCTACGATATCATAATAAATACACTTAAATAAATATATAATATCTATATATATTTACTAATTATAAATGAAGAATTTAAAGCATAAATAGTTAGATCTACACATAAACACACCAAATTGGAAAGTTTCACACTGTATCCCACTAGATCTAGGATACGCATGTGACACGAGTCCAACACACAACCAATTACACCCCGAAGGACACAAACAAGTCACAAATAATATTTATGAATAAATCAAAGTGCCAAAAGTAGATCTATTTGTCCGTGTCAAAATACGACATGTTCAAAGCCCCGTGTCGGAGGAAAAACCCCCAAAATGATACGTATCACCAAATAGTTGGGATACGAACCACATGTACCCAAATATGGACACGACACAAGCCTCAAACACATAAGCACATGCCCAATTGATCTATAGGATCAATTGACACACACAACAAAATGTAAATTCGGAATTCCAATAAAATTAACACAAAAAGCACAATAACTTTCTCCATGGGTCTCCTATGAACACAAAACAAAGTCCTATGGGTAGTACATATATATAGGTTGATTTTACATAATTAAATCTCAGATTTAGAAGCTATTTAAATGAGAAAATCTGAATTATACCTATTGGAAGATGGATTCCCAATGAAACCTCCAATTGAGATGAACTTGCTTCCAAATTGTAGATCCTTGCTCCTCTTTCTAGATCCTTGCTTCCTCCTTCTAGATCCTTGCTTCTCAACTTTCTAATGATGAATTGGAAAGAATTTGGAATGAATTTGGTGGAGAATTGGAATGGGAATGGAGGGAATTTGGTAGTGGGAAATTTTAGATCTAGATTGGAAATGAGAATGAGAGGAGAGAAAAATTTCCCCCTCCTAATATAGGCCGGCCATGCCCCCCTCCCCAAGCAATTATAAATTGTCCAATGTACCCCTTGGGGCCTCTCATGAAGAAATAATTAAGGAAGGAAGCTTCTAGTCTAATCATTTAATTAATTTAATCCATCTCCTTAACTATGGGCTTTCTAAATGGGCCAAGTCTAACTATTTAATTTATGTTGGTCCATGGGTCCAAACTAAACTAGTTGGGTCCACTAAAATAAGTCCAAAATAATTAAATAATATCCAACAATAATTAAATAATACAACAAAAATTATTTACCATGCACAATATTTATTTAAATAGGAAATTACTAAAATACCCTTCTTCCTGAAATGTGGTAGTGACAAGATATACCATAAATACCAAGGAATAACATCTCATGATGAGATCCGGATATACCAATTCGTGTAACCATTCTATCAAGAAATCAAGGATATCTATACAAAATACAAGAAACATAGAGGATATCATAAATAAGAACTATCAAAGAATGTTTGTCTGGAATCTAGTGAACCATATCAAAGATGTCCAAAATGGTGCCTCAGAGACATAAATATGGAATATTACATCAATACAAGGTTTTGAAACGAAAATAAGTTAAACTAGTCTAATTCTAGGTCATTAAACTATTTCTAGGTTAAAATAGTCAAACTAGGCCAACCCTAGGACAAACTATTCAAATTTGGTCAAACTGGCTATTTCTAGATTGTATGAGTCTACCTCTTGGTTATTGGGTCCATACACTATGTAACTTGGCTATAGTAGCTATAGGATACTAGTATTATACCGTATCGTAAGATACGTAATATATATCTATATGAAAATACTAGATAAGATACACAATATAATATATACTAGTAATCCTAACTAAACTAGTACTATATATACCTTGACTTGGAGCCAAAACTCGTTATCGCACTACCCAATTATCCCCTTGATACCTAAATACCCAATACCTTGAGTCAAAGCTATTACATTATTATTACCTTGGTATCCTTCAAGCTAACACTAGAACTCATACTAATAACTATACTAACTAACATATACTACTTAACTTAGTACTAGAACATATAATAACTCATAGTATATAACTATTCTAACAACTAACAGTTAACTCCTCTTCCATTCATAACTTATCTAATATATTGCCTACATAACAATACATGACCACTACACTAACATACATATTTAATTACTAACATACAACTAACACATCTACTATTATTATACCTTTATAACAAACATTCCTATCCGCCTTGCTGCTGCTAACAAGCTTGCCCGACCCCATTGCTGCAAGTTGTTGCAACACTACCTCTAGCATTTGCTGCTGCGGCTACTGCCTAGCACTTGTTGCCCCTATTATGCTAGCACTTGTTGCTGCTTCTATGCTAGCACTTGCTACTGCTGCTACTGTCTGGCACTTGCTGCTGTTGCTATTCTCTACACACACAGGTACACTTCACTCATATATATATATATATATATATATATATATATATATATATATATATATATATATATATATTCACTTACACATATCAACACTAATAGTGCATATGAACTACCCTACTCTCCCTATGACCATCAACACTCTCAAATACAATATATATATATATATATATATATATATATATATATGTATATAACAACTACAAATACAAATACAAAACTCTAATAGCTATAACCAAGGTAAATTGAATTAGAATACAAAATATCAAACACGTGTAGTGTACCGCACCCGTATCACACTCAATCTATGATACACTTGTGATACAGCTCTACCACACCACCAAACGTATCCCAAAGGACACGAGCAAGTCCAGAATCATAATTAGAAGTAACACGAAGTGTTAGCTACTCATCTACGTGGCTGTGTCAAAATATGACATGCTCAAAATCCCGTGTCGGAATAAAAACTCCAAAATCAACCCATATCGCCCATTTGTCATGATACGGCATACACGTATCTAATTATAGATATGACACTAGTCTCACACAACCAAACGCGTGTCAATTTGGTCTAATAGACCTATTGACAAACACAAGATGTGCCAATCTCATAATTCCCTCCAAATTGACACAAAATACCATATAACTTTCTCAATAGGCCTCCTATAAACCTAATTCCACTTCCTATTGGTAGCCTTAGTACATGGAAGGGTTTCTAATGATTAAACTATAGATTTAGTGTCAAGAGCCTTCAACTTGTGCTTCTTCCTCCTTCTTATAGATCTTTGCCTCCTCATTGTTCCAATAGCCTCTAATGGTAATTAGAGAAGGAATTAGGAGGGAATTTGAGTTGGGATTGGTGTAGCGATGAAGGAATTTGGATGAGTAAAATTTTAGATCTAGAATTGGGATGAATGGATGAAGAGAGGGAGTCTCTCTCCTCCCCCTTGTGGCCGACCTTGCCCCCTACTCTAAGTTATTATAAAAAGTCTACAATATCCCTTGGATCTTGTCATGAAAGAATTAATTAAGGAGGTAAGGTTCTAATCCAATTGATTTAACTAATTAAGTTATCCTCCTAATGAATGGGCTAACTATTGGGCTTGTTTATTTATCTCAATCTAACTAGAATTAATGTTGGCCCATGAGTCTAGTCTAATCTAGTTAGGTCCACTAACACAAAATATAGTATCTAATAATAAATAAATAATACAATAAATAAATATACCACTAGCACATTAATTAATTATAAAATGACCAAAATATCCTTCCTAGAAAATATGGTAGTGACAAGTCTACTCCCCTTAAAATAATTTCGTCCACGAAATTCAAAGACGAAACTACCCCAAAAAAATAGAATCAGGAAAGAACATACCTCAAGGCACAAACAAATATCGCTAACGCTCTCATATTTTATCCTCCCTCTCCCAAGTAGACTCACCCGGAGAGTGATGCCTCCATGCGATGCGTACCATGAAAATGGTCTGGTTCCTCAACACCTTCTTTTTTTGATCAAAAATCTCAACTGGCTGCTTTGGATAGCTAAGAGTATGGCCCACCTCTATCTCCAAGTGATCCAATACGAGACTAGGATCCTCCATATACTGTCTCAACTGTGACACATGAAACACGTTATGCACTCCCTCCAATACAGGTGGCAAGTCTAGTCTGTAAGCAACTGCATCGACCCTCTCGAGAATAAAAGGTCCGATGAATTGTGGACTAACTTTACGCCTCCACCAAAATGAATCGTGTCTCGTATCAAAAAAATCCTCAGAAACACCAGACCTCCAACCTAGAACAAAATACAACCTTAAGAAATTAATCTATAACAAACAACCAATATCAAGCACAAAACAAAAATCTAAAACTATACCTCAAACTCCAAAGGTCTCAAGTGGCTATCGGCCCAATGTCGTTGTCTATCCTACGCCACTCGAAGTCTGTCTCTGATCAACTTAACCTTCTCCGCTATATCCATATCCATCTTTGGCCCTAGCAAAGCTCTCTCTCCAACATCGTCCCATGACAAGGGAGTATGACATATCCTATCGTACAGAGCCTCAAATTGTGACATCTCTATACTTACTGGTAGTTGTTGTTGTAAGCAAACTCTACCAAATAGAGATAGTCCCCCTAAGATCTCCCAAAATCTAGTACACAGATGCACAGCATATTCTCGAGAGTCTGAATTGTCCTCTCTAACTGCCCATTCGTCTGGGGGTGATATACAGTACTGAACTTGAGTTGGGTGCCCAAACTCGTCTGCAAACTCCTCCAGAAATGAGAAGTAAAACGACTATCCCGATTTGAGACTTTGTTGATGAAAACCCCATGTATCCTGACGATCTGCCTTACATATATCTCTGCCAGCTTTTCCGTAGACAAACCCACCTTGAAAGGCAAAATATAGGCCGACTTGGTCAACCTGTCAACGATGACCCAAATCGCGTCTTTCCCTCCTAGAGATCATGGAAGTCCGGATACAAAATCTATAGTAATGTGCTCCCACTTCCACTTTGGAATAGGTAATGGCTGAAGTAATCTACCTGGCCTCTGCCTCTCGACTTTCACCTGCTGATACACTATGTATCAGGATACAAACTGTGCCACCTCCCTCTTCATGCCATACCACCACACACTCTCTCGTATATCCTGATACATCTTGTTGGCACCTGGATGCATGAAATACTGAGAACGATGCGCTTTCTGCAATACCTCCTTACGCAGCTCCCCGCCAGGCACACATAATCTAGTACCATACAGCAAAGAACCATCCTCAACAATGGTGAAATCATCCTCCAATCCTGCTCTCACTTGAGCTCTGATGCTCCTCAGAGATACATCCTCATACTGGGCTGCCTTAATCATGTCCATTAACTCTAAGTGCATCTACAACCCCTATATCTGTATGGCAAAACCAGGGACTATCACCTCAATGTCCAAGCTTTCCAGATCCTCCAATAAATACCGATCATGCATCAAAAATATAGATACCAGATACCTACTCAAGGCATCGGCAACTACATTGACTTTTCCAGGATGATACTGTAAAGATATGTCAAAATTCTTTATTAGTTCCAGCCATCGATGTTGCCTCATATGCAGCTCCTTCTGAGTGAAAATGTACTTCAAGCTCTTGTGGTCTGTGAAGATCTCCACACGCTCTTCGTACAAATAGTATTTTCACGACTTCAAGGCAAAGATGACTGCTGCCAACTCTAAATCATGGGTAGGATAGTTCTTCTCATGAGGTCACAATTGCCTATATGCATAGGCAATTACTTTCCTATTCTGCTGAAGAACACAACCCAGTCCTTTCCCCGATGCATCACTATAGAAAGTGAAACCTCTAGACCCTGGTGGCAAAGTCAAAATAGGAGCAGACGTCAACCTTGTCTTCAATTTCTCAAAAGTAGTCTGGCACTCCTCTGTCCAAACAAACTTCGCGTCCTTCCTGGTGAGTCTAGTCATAGGCTCGGCAATCCTTGAAAAATCTTGCATAAACTTCCTATAGTAGCCTGCTAGACCTAAGAAACTTCTGATCTCTGTCACTGAACTTGTGGTCTTCCAAGATTCCACTGCTACGATCTTCTTCAGATCCACTAAAATTCTATTACCAGTCACAACATGACTCCACTTTGTCCAGGAAGAACTCATACTTGGACATCTTTCCATATAGCTTCTTCTTCCTCAACACTTCTAACATAATCCGCAGATGCTCCTCGTGCTACTTTGGTTTCTTTGAGTATATGAGTATGTCATCAATGAACACCACCACGAACTTGTCAAGGTACTGGTGTAACACCTTGTTCATCAAATTCATAAATACCGCTAGAGCATTAGTCAACCCAAACGGCAGCACCAAGAACTCATACTAGCCATACCGAGTCCTAAAAGCAGTCTTCGGAATGTCCTCCGGTTTTACTTTCACCTGGTAGTAGCCTGATCTCAAGTCTATCTTGGAAAATACCTTGGCGCAACTCAACTGATCAAACAAGTCATCAATCTGTGGCAATGGGTATTTATTCTTGATAGTGAGATTATTCAATACTCTGTAATTGATGTATATGCGCACCGATCCATCCTTCTTTGGTACAAACAATATTGAGTCTCCCTACGGTAAAGAACTAGATCTGATAAACCCCTTATCCTATAATTCGTCCACTTGCTTCTTTAGCTCGACAAGCTCGTTGTTGTTCACTCTACAGACATGCTGTGAAATTGGCTCTACACTTGGCACCAATTCTATAGAGAATTCAACTTCTCGATCTGGCGGCAATCCTGGCAATTTCTAAAGAAATACATACAAGAACTCTGCTATCAAAGGATGCGGCAACTCCTTGTCTTCCACCATAGCTCCACAGATAATGCCTTTTCTCTTCTCTGCAGCTCCTCTAGCAAACTCAAACTCTGTCTCTCCTGGCGGGCTAATTAAAATTATATCTCCTTTGCAATCTATACTAGCATGGTGCCTACTTAACTAATCAATCTCGAGTACAATATCGTAGCTCGGAAGTGGCATTACAAGTAGACACGCACTCAGCTCTCGACCTCCTAGAGTAACTCTTCGATCCTTGCAAATATTACTAACCAGGATAATGCCTCCCCTGGTCATGATCGTATAAGTCCTTAGCAAATCTCAACTACCAAATGATGCTTCAGAGCAAAAGAAACAGATACAAAACTATGGGAAGCACCACTATCAAACAATGCTAAATTTGGAATATAATCAAGAAGAACAGAACCTGCGATGACATCTCTGGTGGGCTCGGCCTCTTCGACCGTCATAGCAAACGCTCATCCCTAAGGTGCACCCCCTGATGCTGGTGCACGAGTAGTAAACAATGTCCAACCTACGCCGCAGCATCGGCGGTAGAACGTTGTTTGGTAAACTATCTATTTAGCAGTCAAGATATAATAATGCCACTAATAAAATATGAATTCTCAATCATAGATCTATAAGATGGAAAAATTGTACGAATATGATATAAAGAACTGAAGAGTCAAAAATAACTCACAAGATAAAATAATATCCAATGAGTCATCTAAATAATAAGAAATGCTGACATCAATGCTGGAGACAAATCCAGTACAAATAAATCTATCTACTAAGCTATGGTACTGGGTCGTCTGTCTCAACCGGGATGAGTCCCTCCTGAGCCAAAGTCTCTGGCTCTAAGCCAGCTACATCCTGAGGTCCGTAGTGAGTGGGATACCACTCCTCAGTGTCATCTGGAAAAAATATATCCAGTCAGAAAAGGAGCAAAGTACATCTCTAATAGTAGTTCCAATAGATGATATAAACTATATAACAATAAATAGAGCGAATATACAAGATGCAATATACAGGTACAAGAGATATGCATAATAGGAATACTGGAATTAAATACAAAAATGAGCATCATGAATATGGGCAAGAAATACTACTACTATGTGAGTGAGTACCAGCTTCAACATATGATCGGCTTGGAAACTTGCACAAGGATTAGGGCCTGGTTAATCATGCGTACGGTGTATAATCAACACTCACAATGACATGCACAAGGAGGGTATGATCACATATCTACACTAACACTCCCCGCCCCGACTGGTATAGTGTATCCAACCATGATATGTTATGATATGGGATTCACTAGGTAGGTAGCTAGTCTACCCAAGAATCAATATCTGTACATGTACATGAAGAACAAGGAACAAGGATTGCATAAGATATACCATAAATACTAAGGAATAACAACTCATGACGAGATTCGGATATACCAATCCATGTAACCATCGTGTCAAGAAATTAAGGATATCTACACTAAATACAAGAAACATAGGGGATATCATAAATGAGAAACTATCAGATAATGTACTTACCTAAAATCCGGTAATCAGTATCAAAGATGTCTAAAATGGTGCCACGGAGACCTAAATATAGAATATTACATCAATATAAGGTTTTGGAATGTAAATAAGTTAAACTAGTCTAATTCTAGGTTATTAAGCCATTTCTAGGTCAAAATAGTCAAACTAGGTCAACTCTAGGTCAAACTTGGTCAAACTAGCTATTTCTAGGTTGTATGGGTACATCTCTGGGTTATTGGGTCCATATACTATGTAACTAGGCTATACTAGCTATATGATACTAGTACTATACTGTATCGTAAGATACGTAAGATATATCTGTATGAAAATACTAGATAAGATACACAATATAATATATACTAGTAATCCTAGCTAAACTAGTACTATGGATACCTTGGCTTGGAGCCAAAACTTGGTATCACACCCAATTATCCCCTTGATACCTAAATACCCAATACCTTGAGTCAAAGCTATTACCTTAGTATTACCTTAGTATCCTTCAAGGTAACACTAGAACTCATACTAATAACTATACTAACTAACATTTACTACTAAACTTAGTACTAAAACATATAATAACTCATAGTATATAACTATTCTAACAACTAACAGTTAACTCACCTTTCATTCATAACTTATCTAATATATTACCTACACAACAACACATGACCACTACACTAACATACCTATTTAATTACTATCATACAACTAACACATCTACTATTATTATACCTTTATAACTAACATTCCTAGCCTCCTTGATGCTGCCAACAATGTCACGACCCGCACCCAGAATTTGGGCATGGGTCGTGGGTATGTCCAGCCTACGCTGCAATATCGGCGGTAGAACGTTGTCTAGGTCTCAACAATATACTAAACAATACTCACAACCTGTCAATGATATCAACTCCATAAGGAGGACAATATACATCTCACAATAGCTCATAATGCAAACAATATCACAACAACTATAACAGTATAAAGGCACGATAAAAGATAAGAAAGAATAACATAAGTCAAACACAATATCTCAAAATAGAGATAAACTACAGTCTAGCTGTCCAACATAAAGTCTCCACAAGTCTCATCATAAAATAAGAATAAGTCTAAACATAAACTCAAAATAAACCTCAAAGTAAGTCTCAAATGCATAAGATAATATTATCTAGATAGCTGCAGGTAATGTCTCCTCTAAAGGAATAGTCTTCTCTAAGATCTCTGGTGTGTAGTCTGCATCTATACCTGGTCCATAATGTGTGGGACAGAAGTCCTCAAGATCCTCTGAAAAAAATATCCAGTCAGGATTGGAGAGTATACAAGCACTAACAGCAGTTCCACATATATTGACAAAAACTATAATACAGTGTAAAAAAATACAAGATAAATATGAATACTGGCAAAAGTAATACTGGAATAATGAAGTACTAGAAATAGAAATACTGGAAAAAGAAATACAGGAATAATTTCATCATCAATAGTACATCTAGCAATGAACAAGAATACAAGTGCATGCTAGAACAATGAACTGGAATATAAGTAAATGCTAGAGCAATACTAGAACATAGAGAAATGCTAGATCAATATACTAGAGATACATGTCAAGAACATCTAGCTAAGTGTATGAAACATCAGCATATCATGTAAGGTCAGGCTAACCATCCGAATAGCTATGCGTGTAAGGTCAGGCTAACCATCCGAATAGCTATAATGCGAGCAAAAGTCAGGCTAATCACATATAATAGGCTATGAGGCATGTAATGGTCAGGCTGCACCGACGTGAGGTGTGGGTGAGCTATGATGCATGTAGAGTTGGGTATGATCACATAAGCTACTAATATTTCCCCGTCCCCAGCTAGCACGATGGATCCCAATCACGACTCCTCGTGACAGGTCTCGATGATGCCAACTCGTGTATACAACAGTGTCAGAATCATGTACGCTATACAACTGAGATCATAAAGATAATCAACATAATGAAAACTGTCAGAGAATGTACTCGCCTGTGGCCCTCTGCTGGAAATACCAATGTCCTGTTTCTGAGGTCTCGTCTGAATAATCCAACAGTCCGATAGACATCAATTAATAACAATATTATATCAGTCGATACACTAACATACACACCATCATAAATACCGTGAACTCAGAGACTACGCTAGGGGTGCTACTTGTCCTCTAACAGGGTCAAGTGTGCGTCTAGTTGCACGGGTGTCACATCTGTAATTGCTGTACAAAATCAGACAGTCAAAATAATACGGGTCTTGCCAGTACGTCAGTGTACATAAGGCAGTCTGCTAACAATTCACAAGGTCACAGGTCAATGTAACTACGGAATATCCGTAATTAATACTAGGGCACCTAGTACATCTATAAATATACATATTCTTAGCCAGCATATAACATTAATTACTTACAATTTATATATATACCAATTAAATACATATACAATATATATGTATATATATACCAATGAATAATATACATATACCAAATGTATACTAATTGAATATATATATATATATACCAATTATATACATATTAAATATATACTAATGGAATACATATACTATACATACCAAATACATACATATACCTATTTGAATACATATACTATATATATATATATATATATATATATATATATATATATATATATATATATATATATATATATATATGTACATGTATATACCAAATACATACACCCATATACCAATTATATACTAATGAACAATACACGTATACGCGTACGAGTACGTGTACGCAACTATCTCGAACCTGTGCACGCGGGAACGAGGCGTTCGACGAGTCGTCGAGATGAAAGTTCAGGTGAAGTCGAGCTCTAGCGAGTCGAAGTGCAGGTGGTCGGTTAAGCAGCGGGTCTCCGGTTGGTTCAGGCGTGGATAGCAGGTTTGACTCAGGCGAGTTCTGGTCGTGACGAGGGTCGGGATCAGCCCAGGCGAGTGCTGGCAGGTACAGTGTTCAGCGGTGCTCCGGTCGGTTGTGACGTTCAGTCTGACACGGGGTCAGCTTCAGCTGGTACGGGATAGTCGGCTGGTGCGGGATAGTCGGCTGGCAGCGGGTTCAGGCGAACGGGGCCGTCCAGTCTATCGACGGGGATCCGGTCGATGAGTACATGCGTTCAGCGGTCGGAACAGCGAGAGATGACGGGTGCAGCTGCTCTGGTCGACGGGCAGCGACTCCGGCAAGGGGTTAACGAGCGGGATAAAGATGAAGGTGGTGAAGAACAGGAGATGGTAAGGGGAAGAGTCGGTTATGCTTAGGTTTAGGAATAGAGAAAGAAAAGGAAATTGAAGGAAAATAATATTTATATATGTATAGTATTGGGTTGACCTAGAATAAGGGCTTGGTCAAACCCTTGGAAAAAGGGCTTGGCTTGTCTTGTAGAATTTCAAGGGCTAGGATTACATAGATTCAAAATTTGGAGGGCTATGGTTTAAGGAGGTTGATGTTGAGTTTCATACACTCTAAAATTATGGAAAAATTTACGTGAAGGTGAAATGGGTTTCCTCATGTATTGTGTCCAATAGGGTGGACACCTTAATGCATTTTTGCATAAAAGTGTCCAACAATTAGAAAATTGCACAAAGCTGGGTTTATGGTTTAATTTAATTAATATAATTGGTGTTCTAAAATTAATTGGAAGTACATGGGGCTTAAATTAGGTGGGACACAAGTGTCATGAATGAAGAAGACTCAGAATAAAATATTACCCTAATTTGGGTTGCTCAAAATGGGTCGAGAATGTGTCTCCAATTTTGATTGGAACGCACAAGGATACAAAGTTAGATTTATATCAAATTAAATATAGTCGGTTTTGTGACGAATGTTGTGCGACTAAAATGAAGCACAATAAGGCATAATTATGAGTCATATAAAGACCAAAGTAGAAGACTGGCACGTGTAGGACAAGGGTTTAAAATTTATAGGAAGGCAATGGCTAGTGTAGTGCTCCAATTATTGAAGCAACGGTAAGATACAACAATCAATTAAAAACTATAGCAATTAAATATAAATAAATGTCATACAATATTAACATATTAAATTAAATATAAAAGACAAAAATATTCCTATTCTGGAATATGGTAGTGACAAACAAGCCTGCCCAACCCCATTGCTGTAAGTTGTTGCAACACTACCTCTAGCATTTGTTGTTGCGGCTACTGCCTAGCACTTGCTGCTGCTGCTATGCAAGCACTTGCTGTTGCTATGCTAGCACTTGCTATTGTTGCTACTGTCTAGCACTTGCTACTACTGCTATGCTAGCACTTGCTGCTGCTACTGTCTAGCACTTGCTATTGTTGCTATGCTAGCACTTGCTCCTACAGCCCAACACTCCCCAGCACACATACACACACAGGTACACTTCACTCACCTATATATATATGTATATAGGTGAGTGAAGTGTACCTATGTGTGTATGTGTGCTAGGGAGTATCGGGCTGCAAGTAGTGTAGAGCATAGCAGCAGCAGCAAGTGCTAAATACAATAGAAACATAGCTATATATATATATATATATATATATATATATATATATATATATATATATATAACAACTACAAATACAAAACTTTAATAGCTATAACCAAGGTAAATTGAATTAGAATGCAAAGTATCAAACACGTGGAGTGCACCACACCCGAAGGACATAAGCAAGTCTAGAATCACAATTAGAAGTAACACGAAGTGTTAGCTACTCATCTGCGTGCCCATATCAAAATATGACATGCTCAAACACCCATATCGGAAGAAAAACTCCCAAATCAACCCGTATCGCCAATTTGTTATGATACGGCCTACACGTATCCAATTATGGACACAACACTAGTATCACACAACCAAACACTTATTAATTTGGTCTAATAGACCTATTGACAAACACAAGATGTGATAATCTCGAAATTCTCCTAAATTTGACACAAAATACTACATAACTTTCTCCATAGGCCTCCTATGAACCTAATTCCACTTCCTATGGGTAGCTTTAGTACATGGGAGGGTTCCTAATGATTAAACTATATATTTAGAGTCTAAATAGAGAGAGAAAACTGAATTATACCTATTGGGAGATGGATTCCTATTGTAAGTCTCAATTGAGTGTCAAGAGCCTTCAACTTGTGCTTCTCCCTCCTTCTTGTAGATCCTTGCCTCTTCCTTATTCTAATAGCCTCCAATGGTGAGTAGAGAAAGAATTCGGAGAGAATTTGGGTAGGGATTGGTGTAAAGATGAAGGAATTTGGATGAGAAAAATTCTAGATCTATAATTGGGATGAATGGATGAAGAGAGAGAGAGAGAGAGAGAGTCTCTCTCTTCTCCCTTATGGCCGGCCTTGCCCCCTATTCCAAGTTACTATGAAAAATCTATAATACCCCTTGGAGCTTGTCATGAAGGAATTAATTAAGGAGGAAAGGTTCTAATCCAATTAGTTTAACTAATTAAGTTATCCTCCTAATGAATGGACGAACTATTGGGCTTGTTTATTGGGCTCAATCTAACTAAAATTAATGTTGGTCCATGAGTCTAGTCTAATCTAGTTAGGTCCACTAACACAAGTCTAATAAAAATATAGTATCTAACAATAAATAAATAATACTATAAATAAATATACCACAAGCACATTAATTAATTATGAAATAACCAAAATATCCTTCCTAGAAAATATGATAGTGACATCTGCGATGACATCTCCGGTGGGCTCGACCTCCTCAACCGTCATAGCAAACGCTCATCCCTGAGGTGTGCCTCCCTAATGCTGGTGGTGGGCATAACGATGCTGCTGGGTTAAAAGCGGCGGTCCCCTCGGTTGTACTATATGTGGCCTCGCATGTGTTCTCTGAGGTGGAGCTACTCCATGAACTGCACGACGAGGATTGGTAGTACAATATCTCATCAGGTGCCCCTCTACGCCATAATACAGACAAAATCCTAACCTTTTTCTGTAAACTTTCCAGATATGGCCGGGCTTCTTGCAGTAGTAGCAGGGAGTGTGTTGTGAGTGTCTCTACTGCTATTGTGGTGCCTGGTGAATCGGCACCCTAGTTGGAGTCGAATACTATTATGGCTGCTGGAAAGGCCTGGACTAGAGATGAGGATGCTTAGCATGCCCTGCACTGCTACTAGCCCCCAGAAAGAATCGTGGTCTCTCTTGGGATTCAAGTTCCACTCCCGCTCGACCTTGCGTGCCTCCGCAAGTATCTCAGAATACGTCTGGTAGAAAGATGAAATAAGGATCTTTACTTCCCAGTTCAGACCCTCATGAAAGTGGATAGCTCGAACCTCTGGCTCCCTTACCAAATACTCCTTAAATCGGCTCAACCTCCCAAACTCTGCAGTATAGTCCTCCACAGACATATTCCCCTGAGTAAGGCTCTCATACTGCCTCTCCAAGTCCAACCTGTCCACTCAATTAAAGAACTTCCTCTCGAAGAGGTCCTTGAATACCTCCTAAGGCTGCCCCGCATCAGCAAGAAGTGGATCATTTCTGAACCAAGTATGGGCGATATCGAACAGATGAAGTCCCACTGCCTCAACCTTTAGATCCTCAGCAAGACGGGACACCCTCATGAGACGCTCGATATCCTCGAGCCAATCATCAGCATAGACGATGCCCTCGATCCCCTTGACGACTCGAGGTTCCAGCTTCTTGAAGTCCTTGATACTACCCGACTGAAGTAGGAAAACCTGCGAAGCAACTTGATGCTGGACTAGAATATCTCTCTCTACTGCAGTACGGGTAAGCTGATGGGTACTCTACCCTTTTGTAATACATCGGTCTACCTCTGATGAACCTCTGCTGTGCCCTCTTAGCCTCCAGCATCTCGTAAAATAGTGAGAACATCTGGGTCGCATCTGTCGGCACGGGAGGTGGCGATGGAAGTCCTTCAGTCACAGTTGGAACAAATCTCTGTACTGGGGGTGGACCCCCGAAAACAGCTGATACGCCAATCACCGGAGAAGTGGCTGGTGTAGGCTCTCGAAAAGTCGTAGATCCTTCAGAAGCTGCTCCTCCACTCTGTGATCGAGTCCTGGGCGGCATCCTGAGGCAAAGCAAAAAAAAAGAATCAATATGGAACAAGATAGAATATTTTCAAAGAACGACAGTTAAAGCTCAATTTATCAATATCAAGGAAGAACAATTGAATTGAACAATAGAGTTTTCCTAGTTGTGATTGAGTATTCTCAGTCTATAGCCTAAATCCTATATCCTGAAATAGACTGGTAATAGCACTCAATTTAGAGCACCACTATGAATCACACTATTTGCGACCTCGAAGGACCTGCATAGGCTACCACTAAAAATATGTTACGACCCATACCCGATATAAGGGCACGAGACATGGGTACGTCCAGCCTACACCGCAGAATCGATAGAAGAACGTTGTCTGGTAAATTATCTATCTAACAAAAATGATCATTAAGATATATAATACCACCAATGAATATAAATACTCAATCACAGATCTATAAGATAAAATAATTACACGAATATGATATAAAGACTGCAGAGCCAAATACCACTCACAAGATAAAATAATATCCAATGAGTCATCCAATAATAAAGGAATACTAATGTCAAATACTGAAGACAAATCCAGTACAATAAACCTATCTACTAAGCTACAGGTAATGGGTCATCTGTCTCAACCTGGATAAGTCCCTCCTTAGCCAAAGTCTATGGTTCTAAGCCAACTACGTCCTGAGGCCCGTAGTGAGTGGGATACCACTCCTCAGTATCATCTGGAAAAAATATATCCAGTCAGAAAAGGAGCAAAGTACATCTCTAAAGTAGTTCCAATAAATAATAAAAACTATGTATTAGTAAATAGAGAGCATCAACATGAGAAACAGAGCATAGCAGGAAAATAATAAAATAAAGAAATACGAAAAATTCATACAAGTGTTACGAATATCATATAAGGAATAAGAAATACAACTATCTAAGTGAGTGAGTACCAGTAAAAATGTGTGATCATCTTGGGTATTGCCCATGAACCACGGGCCTGGCAAATCATACGTGCGGTGTATGATTAACACTATTCAAGAAAAATAAGAACCCTGGGGAATGATCATATATCTACACTAAATACTTTCCTGCCCCCGAATGGTATAGTGGATCTGACCATGGCAGGCTATGACACAGGATTCTATGAGAAGTCGCAACTCTTCTCATAAATCAGTATACATACTCGTACAAGAACAACAGGGGTTGCACAAGAGATACATCAGGAACTACCAAAAATAATATCTCATCACGGGATCCAGGAACACCAATCTTTGTAACCAAGTGTTAGAAAAGTCAAAGATATCTACACTAAATACAAGAACATAGAGGATATCATAAATGAGAAACTCTCAGAGAATGTACTTGCCAGAAATCTGGTGAACAGTATCAACGATGTCCAAAATAGTGCCTCGAAGACCTAAATATGAAATATTACATCAATACAAGGTTTTGGAATGATAACAAGTTAAAATAGTCAAATTTTAGGTCTTTAGGCCATCTCTAGGTCAAAATAGTCAACTCTCGGTGAAACTTGGTCAAACTAGCTACTTCTAGGTTGTATGAGTCTATCTCTAGGATATTGGGTCCATACACTACTCAACTAGGATATATTAGCTATATTAGGATACTTCGGTATCCTAGCTAAATAATAACTCAAAATACTCAAATACTTTATATAACATATACTATATATTATATATACAAGTAACTTATAGCTAAACAATCTCTAGATAGATACCTTGGCTTTGAGCCAACTTGGTATCACACTACCTAACACCCCCTTGATACCCAATGCCCAATACATTGAGTTAGCTCAAATACTCAACACTACCTTGTATACCACAAGGTAATACTCAACTTAGCTAAATACTTAACAAACTAGATATATATATATATATACATATATATATATATATATATACATATATATATATACACACACACACACTAACATTTATATCTAATAATATATATCATCAATCATGTTTATAACTAACATCTACAACTTAAAGTATACTAACATGCATATAACATATATCAATACTAACTTAACATTAACTAGCCTATACATATAACTAACAGTTGGTGCTAACTTAATTAACTTATGGTTCCCTCGAGACTCGGATCATAAAATTGTCCACCTTCGTGTCCGGTACTAAAGCTCCCACGTATACATGCATTTTCGAGTAGAATATCATATTATACATGCGTCGATGACCTACAGCTCCCCCAAAATTGTATGAATAGAGATGCACTCGCCTCAGATTGAGTTTGCTGTAAACCTTGATCTCCTTCCTGGCTTTGAACTGCTGAAACCGATGTCGCTCTGTGATGCTTTGGCAAACCACCAGTCGCTAAAACTGGATCCGTGGAACAATTCCCACCTGGAGACCGACCAGCTGTCATAGGACCAACATTTCAAACATTAATCTTTGGCTCATCATCATTCGTCGCTTTGTCTCAACGAACCGAATCCTCCGTAATCCTTAAAGTATCTCGAAGACTCTCCTCAGCAAGTTCCCGATGATCCACCTCCTATCGAACACCTCTCGAGCCTCTATCCGATGTATGTGGCCTGCTTGTATAGCTCAGTGGCTTGAGCCTGTATATACCACAACAAAAATCTTCTCAAGCCAGCTGTTGGGAATCTTTCATAAGCATCCAATCTTTGTCCCCAAATAAACTGCGACAGCCATCATCCGTCAGCCTCTCCACCAAAACCAAGTTGTAGCTCAAGCTCGGTACTTGTCGCATACCCTTGAGAACGTGCTTCTTACCAAGCTCTGTTGTCAAGTGCACATCACTGATGCCTACAACTGCAGTCGTCTCCTTGTTGCCCATCTTCTCACATCCAAAACTGCTGACATGGTATGATGTGAAGATCTTCCTATTTGGAGTGGCATGATACGATGCTCCCGTATCTATGACCCAATCGCCATCATGATACATGCCACAAGATTTCTCTGCGTAGGTTGTTGCGATGATGATATCTCCCAATACCATAACACATGATCGTCCTTTCCTTTGGTCTTCTCATCTTTGAGCTTCATGCAGTTCCTCTTGATTTGACTCATTTTGCCACAGTGATAGTATCCCTCCTTGCGGTCCACGGTCGTAAGATCCCGAGAACTCCCCCTTGTCCTCGCCTGTGACTTGAATCTTTCCTTTCCGTAAGAAGCCACCAGAGCGGACTCCTACGACGATTCCATATTCTTACGTCGGACCTCCCCAATCAACAAGCTACTTTTGACTGCCTCCATCGTAACAACTCCATCAGGCATGGAGTTGCCCACCGACACCACCAACATCTCTCAGTTTTTCGGTAAAGAACTCAAAAGTAGGAGGGCCTGAATCTCATCATCAATTACCATATTCATTACAGACAACTGATTGATGATACCCTGAATCTCGTTCAGATGTTGTGCCACCGGGGTACCCTCCGTGTACTTTAAGTTAACGAGTTGGCAAATCAAAAATGCCTTATTGCCAGCCGTCTTTCTTTCGTACAACGAATCCAGCTTCTCCCACAATACTTTTGCTGAAATCTCCATGGATAAATGGTAAAATATCAAATCGTCCAGCCATTGGCGGATGAATCCAACGGCATTCCAATCCAGTCATTTTCAGTCTTCAACAGCTTTGTCCGATGGCTTTGCGTTGTCGCCCTCCAACGGACCATGTAAGTCCTTATACTAGAGTAGATTCTCCATCCTTGGCTTCCAAATCGTCTAGTTTCTCCCAGTAAGGGTAATCATACGTGTGTTTATCTACTCCATAGGCATGGTTGCACCTTCCCTCTCAAGAACCTGAGAGCTCTAATACCAGATGTTAGGCGCACAGAAGTGTTTGCCAACCTACCTGAGATAATTAATCACGTCTAACGAATACCAAGAACAGATAAAGATAAGTATATGGCAGTGACTACATCACTTGGACAAATTTCAATCAATATAACTAAGATAAAATTACAAGATTGACAAAAAATCAATGTTGAACTATTTTCCTAATAGGTTCAACCCCCTCTCAACACTTAAGAAGAAAAGACAGAGATTATAATTGAAATCACTCACCAACCCATAGCAATTTTCCTAACCGAAGTTAATGACTCCACGATTTGATCTTTTCTTCCTTCTGTCTTGGATGTCGAAGAACCCTAAGAGTAAAGCACAGACTTTCTCTTAGATTTTCTGTGTATGAGCATCCTGAATCTCAACTTTGTGCTATCTTCTTTGTGTCTCCACCCTCACCCATATAAATATGATGAGAAACCCTAGTTTAGTCATAAGAATTCCCAAATAGGAAATCCATTAACTAAAATAGAAAATAGGAATTATAAATGTCCAAATATGGTCAGATTAAATATTTGATACAAATTTAAAATCTAATAAAATTAATATAGATTTTTAAATTATATTAAATCAAATATTGTATCATATTTGGGCTCCAAAAGTTTCTCTTACGAAATCCAGACTGGACTCCAACGGATCTAGTGGTCGGGGTCGAAGTCTACGAGTGAGTTTTGTTCCTAAAAGACCTACTGGAATCACTCAATTTCCATTAGGTGAGCAGCAAGCTTTATAAAAAAAAATTAATTATTGTTGATTATCTTTATGGTTGACTAATTTATTGAAAAATTATGTTTTTGCCATATGATTGCATAGTTATTCCAATATTCTTATTGAGATAGAAATCAACTAATAGAAAAAAATAAGAATTTTTTTATATATTTATTGCGGATTATTTATTATCATTAATTGTTATTATTTTTTGGAAATTTATGATAATTTCATTTGATTGCACAGTGTTCATATCTAGATTATTCATTTATATATCGATGAAAAATAATATAATATAAATATTAAGCTTTAAGGGTACCACTTTTAGAGCTCACCTCAGGTCTAAAAATCTAAAGTATGAGACTAAGTGTAGGCTAGAAGTGAAAAATTCTAAAATTTGGTGTTTGGTTAGTTGTTGAAGTAAGTAAAAAAGTATAACTGTTTGTAGTTCTTATGATTTGGACATGTTATTTCTAAAGCCACATCCTTTCTTGCTCAGGATAGCCCATTACTCAGTAGCAGTCCATTTTTTTGTAAATTTTACTCAGGAGAACCCAAAAATTACTTTGGGATGCCCCCCCCCCAAAACCTCCCAACATCCCTTCATTCTAATTTATATTCTCTCTCTTTAAATTCTCTTCCCCTTCCTCTCTTACTTTTTTTAATCCTCTTGGATCTTTGTTCTCCACCTCCTCTAATTCCTAGCAATAATTAATTGCACCCAAACTTTCTTCACAACTAGGTATGTATCCAAATATTCTTCCTCCATTTAAGGCTTCGAAATATATATTTAGAATTTTTATTTTATTTTGATGAAACCCTTTTCCAATCCTTGTTAATGTCTAAAATGTATAGTGTAGTAAGATAAAAATAAGTTTAGGAATAATTTAGGGTTAATTTCTAAACGTTCGAACCCTAAAATTCTTGATTTAGGGTTCAAAATCCTGATCAGAGGTGGATGTCGGGCATAAAAACTTCAGGACTGTAAAAAAGTTCTATAGTCCTATAGTACTTATAGGACTGTAGACATTTTCTACAGTCATTTACTATATCAAGACTGTAGATGCTTATATAGTCCTATTTATAATCAGGGCTATAGAGATAGTCTACAGTCATAATTATAAGCATAATTTCCATTGTTTATCTCTTTATTTGAAATTATTTTTATTAGCCTCGACCCCAAGAAGGGTCATGAGGATGCAGCTATGAAACTAAAAATTTTCACTACATCGGCGCACAAGAGACGCAATATGGACTGTGTTATTGAGAGACCAATCACTATTATTGAACCTGAGCCACAGAGACAACCTACGAAACCTCGAACGAAAAAGAGTACAACTTGTTCGAAGGCACTGGCTCATTCTAGTCCTCCTTTTTCTTCCTCCTCCGAGAAAGATGTTTCCTCCTCCGATGAAGACATACAAATTATCCAAAACTATCCAGATGATGCTTTCGGACCTTCTCAGCAACTGACAAGTCCAATTTTGACTCGTCCAAAACATTGCTCTATGTTGCCATCGTTCGACAACTATATTGAATACCAAATATGAAATGACCCGGTATTTACATTACGTTATGAAAATTTAAGTTTTTTTTAGATTATTATATTTTATAATTCTAATTTCATCTAATTTATATGACGCCCATCACATATTGGGCCTTAGTGTTACAGGTTGGATTATGATGAATGATATATTTAATGAGAAGGAGATAGAGTGGTACGATCTTGTCATAAATTTTGTACCAAATTCTCTTGGAGTTAAAGCTCGTAGTTTTATAACCCTTCAAGATTTCAAGAAGTCATATGGTCTTCCTTTGAAATATTTAGAGGAGACATTCAAAGACAAGGAGGCCGTAGGTGAAAATATTGATATGGTAGCCTGTGGATACATGAATTTCATCTTTGGAGCTGTCGGCATTCCGGACAAGTCAGGAACGTTGATTCATGCCAAATATATACTAAATTTTGTGGATATTTCTAACATGAAAGAAATTTCTTAGGAAAACGGTATACTAGCATACTTTTACCACGAGCTTGGTGCAGCATCTCGCGTCGGTACCAAGACAATAGCAGGATACCAGACTCTACTCCATGTAAAAAAATATCTTTGTCATGTTCTATACATAATATAAAATTTTGTTGTAAAATTGTTGACTATTCTAATATACGTACAGGCATGGATATACGAGCACTTTTTAATGTTGAAGCGGGAAGAGGAGAATAGATACTATGACGAGCACCTTCCTAGAATGTGTAGATGGAAGCCAATTATGGAAGATGCCAAACGTCGTCAAACATTGGCCACCATACACAATGCACATAAAAGTTTGGTGGTAAAAGATGTGGAAAAAAAATTAACTTTTTGTTAGATTCTTTTGGTGCTACTAATTTACTATATTACGTTATGCATAATTTATTGTGTTACAGATAGTTTGACATCCTTATTTGGATTTTCGATGGAGTAGTCGTTCATTGCAACCAAATAACTTTATTTCATGGTCTGATAAGTTGCCATGAAATCAAGGAGGTTTATAAGCCTAATAGAGTGCTCCGTCAGTTTGGCTACATACAAATAGTACCAAAATGCACATTAAAATTGATAAGTGCTCCGGGAGGGACAAAACCCTTAAACTATATCCCGGCCAATTTCAATTGGGTCTCGGACTTCTTCACCGAGTGGCAACAACATATTATTGGAGAATCTAAAAGACAAGTGGTGGTTGTGATGGCGGACTATTGTCATGACCCGCACCCAGAATAAGGGCACGAGTAGTGAGCAACGCCCAGCCTACGCCGCAGCATCGGTGGTAGAACGTTGTCTGGGTCAACTCTACTATCTAAATATCTCATACAATATATACATGGTACTTGTTAATCATTTTAACTCCAAACGAAGGAATAATATGGTATCTGATAATGATAAACTATACTCAATCATAATACAAACTAAGGAAGATAAAATACAAAATGGAATAACGAAAGAAAGAGTCACAATACATCCACAAGCCTAAAATAATATATATATGCCACAAGCCTCAATAAAAGTCTAATACAAGTCTAAAAAATAATTGAAACCTCCTCAGACTCTGGTACTAGGTCTTCCTGCTCTAAAGGAGTATCCTCTAATGGTATACCGTCATGTGGCCCGTAGTAGGTAGGACACTGGTCCACAAGCCAATCATCTGAAAAATATATCCAATCTGGATTAGAACAAAGTACATACCTCTGAAAATAGTTTCAAATACATAATCAAGCATATATAACAGATAATAGAAAAGGATACTCGATAACTAAATATCAAAATAAAATGAACTAGAGTGAACATGTAATATACTGGAATGAAGAACAGGCAATAGAATAACTGCAATATAATAAAAATAAATAAAACTAGCTAATATGCCTTGGAATACAAGTTCATTATGTGATTGGTTTAGGTTGAACACGAATACAATATGGTAACTCGATTATACGTGTGATATGTAATCGACATATACACGAATAAACTTAGGCTTGATCACATAATCAACTCCTATTCCCCCATCCCCAACCAATACCAAAGGATCCAATCATGACATGTTATAAACACGAATATGGGCACATTGAACACGAGCAGTGTGTGTACACGAATATGAGCACACTGAACACGAGTAGTGTGTGAACACGAAGTACACGATAATCAATACCCGATATACATGATAAAATATATGTGAAGTACCCGCTGAATACGGTAAGGGATAACATCTCCTGACAGGATCCATATAGTACAAGTCCATGAAACTACTGTGTCGAAATCAAGTATACAGTTCTAGAACATACAATATATACACTATCATAAAATAAAAGCTAACAAAGAAATGTACTCACCTCTGGTCCAGAGAAAAGGAGGTAACTCGGTGTCCAAGCTGGTGTCACACAACCCTATAAGGAAAATCAAGTTGCTTGGGTAGAATGAAGTGATAATCATACTAAATAAGGCAAAATATGCTTTCTAGGTCGTTTCTAGGTTATGCTAGTCAAACTAGGTCAAAATAACTACATATAGCTTGTATGATCTTATAACTAAGCTTCTAGGTTGGTATTTTGATAATAAAAGCTATACTAACTAAAACTAGGTACTAGGATACCTTATATATACCAATATCAATCTCTATAACTTATATACATAACTAGTTAATACATATATATCAACATTTAACTTATATATATACTAGTTAATAATACTACTACCTTTAGTATCTAGAATACCTTATACTCATTTATCTCTATGAGTACTTCTAATATCTTACACTTAACACATACTACTATTAGTAATATCTTAGCTTAGCCTATACTTTGATACTATAAATACCTTGGTATCTTGGCACCAAGACCAACCCCTCAACTATCACTAATCTACCCCACAACCCAAATTCTCTTAATAACCAATACCTAATCCTCGTCGTCTCTTGAGATACTCTATTACTCAAACTCGAAGTATTATGAGATACCTACACCACACTCTCAACTTACCTTAACTCACATACATACCTTACCTACTAGGCATTTGAGTATCATGACTCAAGGTATCTTGATACCTCATCTCACTTACTTCAACAATTATAAATGGTCATACCCATGCTCGTATCTCAGTCATGTATATTACCAACACCATCACCCAACTGCGACCTCTCCTTAAACCAAAACTGAAACCAAAAACCCACATCAACACTAATATCACTTGTTCCCCCTTAATTATGCATACCCTCTATGATACTCTCACACTAAAGCACACTTGATACTCTCCTCAATTCTTAATGCACACCCTCTAAATTATACACATGTATTAACCTTCATTCACCTACGTGCACTTGGGCATTACACTTAAACCTGAAACCTCCCCTTATTGTGAGCTCCTACTACTTGAGCATGCTACTGCTATTGCTCGACTTGTTGTTGCTGCCACTGTTCGACTTGTTGTTGCTACCACTGCTCGAGCATGCTGCTGCCACTGCTCTCTCATCTCCCATACCCAAAACAACACACAAGGGATATAGATATCTAAGTCTAGTATAGACTAGCATATACATATATACACATACATCCCACGTATACATTATATACCTATATAAATATAATCTAGTGTTAATTAATCAAACACTTAGAGTGTGTACTTGTGATATTCATGATACGTATCCAAGTAAAATACCAAAACCTAAATTCTCCATATTAATCAATCATACACATATTTAATATCTATATATAACCAATATAGCTTGCTACAAAAGAAATTAAAGAGAATTGTTCAAAACACCCAAAATTGGGCCCCGTATCATACCGTATTGCAAAATACCATGATACAGCTTATACGTATCCATTTATGGATACGTACCTAGTCCCATAAACCCAATTTAAGTCTAATTAGATCTAATTGGTCTCATGACACACAATTGATGTGTCAAATTCATAATTCTCCCAACATGCATACAAAACTCCATATAGAACTCACATTACGTAACCAAAAAGCCAAGAACTTGTTTCTATAGATAGCCCTATGTCATAGGGTCATTCCTGATGGTCAAATATATGATTAAGAAGCTTTAATGAGAGAGAAATTCAGGAATTACCAATTGGAAGATGGGTTACTAATGAAAATACAATTGGACACGATCCGGACACGATCTCTAGCTCCAAAGTTTTTTCTCCTTGTGCTCCTTGCTTCTCCAAGATTCCAAGAGTGATAAATTTGAGAAAGAATTGGTGGTGAATTGGGTAGATTATCAATGAAGGAAAAATAGGAAATTGGGGATCTAGAATTTGGATCAAAAATGAAATACAAATAAGGAGGAGAGAGAAGGAGAGCCCCTCTTCAAGTGGCTAGCCCCTTACTCCTTCCCCAAGCTACATGTTAAGGTCCCAAATACCCCTAAATGATGTATTATGAGAAATAATTAAGGATGAATATTTTTGGAAGTCTCTCACTAATTGTAATTAAACTAATTCTCCTTAATTTAATTAGTGGAATGACTAATGGGCTTGGGTCCAAGTTAGGCTCACTAATTGTCATGACAAATCTAAATAGGTCCATATATGACAAGTCTAAATATTGTCTAGTCTCTCTAACTAACTAATTAACACAAGTCTCTATTGACTAATTAATACTAGTCACAAATAATCATAGCTCAACATAATTAATATAATCATCACATTAATATTCAATATTTATTCCCAAAAGTAAATATCCATGCCAAATTACTAAACTACTTCTAGCTGGAAAAGTGAGGGTGACAACTATAGCGACGACTACATGGCATACTATGCTAATGTCGGACATCCTACGTTATTGAATCCTAACAAACCAAGAGCCGATATTAAGGGGGTACTAGCACCTCTTCCCTCCAAAAAGGTCTTATATGCTGCACTGCTGAAGATGGTGATAAAATTTTTTATAGAATTGAAAGATTTCTAAATTTTTGTAATCTAACTTAAATTTTATCGTGTCATGAGCAAGCTAAAATAGCAAAGGGGTTAGGAAATAGTCTCCTCCGGCGCAAGGGCAAAAACTATATTGAAATCAATGAGGATTTGCAGAACATCGACAACAATGAGGAGTTGTAGAACATCTACAACTCTACAATAAAAAATAGAGAGTAGTGTATGAAGAGGAAAAATGATAAGTAGTGTTGTTTGTTTGATGTGGGTGTCGTCAGGGTTGTATTTTTTGGTGTTGTAACTCTGGGATATGAAACTTTTGTGAAACTTTGATATTTTGATGGCCTTATGTGATCTATGATGTAATTTGTTTAATTCGTTGTTTATAATCAACTATTAAACTCGTATATATTGAGTATCCAAGGATACATTAAATTATGTGGCATCTAAAATATGTGTTTGGGTATTAGTGTTTGCTTGAGTATCATTGTGTGTTTGAGTATAAGTGTGTTCCTGAGTATCAGTAACCTAATTGGAACTCACTGTTATTCCTATAGGACTGTCAACCTTTTTGACAGTCTTAAATAAGGACAGGACTGTCAACGTCCTGTCAACTAAGTTAACAGTCCTAAATGGAACTCACTATCATGTTAAATTTGACAGCCATTCCTATAGGATCGCCAACCTAGTTGACAGTCCTAAATAGAACTCACTGTCATGTTAAATTTGACAACTATTCCTATAGGACTATCAACATAGTTGACAGTCCTAAATGGAAGTGTCACTCGCCTTTCCCGGCATACTTGAGTGCAACTTGCTTTGGCACACTTTTAGTGCATTTCCATCCTTGGCACACTTTGGCACGTTCTCCTTATGCACAGTCGGGATTGTTGGTCGGTGCACTTTTTTCCTGTTTGTTGGGCTGGATTGGTGTGTGGTTTGGATAGGTTAGGTGGGATCCAATATTCCGTATATCAACCCTCACTCAATATATTCTCATCTTCTTCTCTCTCTCCTCGTTCATTCATTCATCCTCTTCTATTTTCTTCATAGGCAAGTATATCTTGTGCGCATAAAGAAACATGGATCATTGCATGACTTTCGTTTTGATTGTTTCTTGTATATTATTAGCTTAGATTGCTGGTATTATGTTCCTTTATATTTTTAGTTCTTGTTGATTTCGATTTTGATGGCATGTATGTCATAGATCTGAGTTCTTACATGTGGGTTTCCTGATATTTCTTAGGGATTTGATCTTCCAATCTTTATACTTGTAGAAACTATTTGGCTCATATTATAGAGCATTACATTCTACTTTACTTTCCTCATGATTTTATTGGATTTGGAGTTCAGCTGAATTCAATGCTGAAAACTTCAAATATATACGGTTACTAAAGTTGTTGTCCAAGGAAAAAAATGAACTATGTTCTGCAAAAGTGTGCATAAGAGCCCTTATTGGCGTAGAAATACACATATCACACTTGGGCGCACTTTGTGTTGATCCTCTCAAATGTGTACTTCTGTACAGCATTATTGATTCCTTGCAAAAATACGCCAATTGACTCTGAGTTATTTTTGGCGTACTTTTGAAAGAAAACTTTGTTGGCGCATTCTGGTGCATATAGACTTGGGTTTTCCTCCATCAAGAGAAAGCCTGCCCAGCTAGGTTTTGGCGCACTATTCTCCTAGGTGCACCCTATTGTTGGCCCACTTTCTATTGTTGGCGCACTTGTCTCCCTTTTTCATTTTCTTAAGAACGAAGCTTTGGTTAGTTTCTCAATTTATATTTCTTGATTTGTGTGCTCTTGATTGTCGTATCCTTGTCTAATTATGACATCCTTGGAATGTGTGTTTTGTCCGTTAACTTGCTTGCTCGCATACTTCTTTGAAAGTGAGCCAATCTTGTGGATCGTGTGTTTTCTCTTTAGTTGTGCGCCAGCTTCGTGTATTGGTATTACAATATGCCAAGCTAGTAGAAATTATGTGCATATTATTCTCTTTACAAGAGTTCTCCTTTTTCTTCTGTTGTGCGCATATTTGTAATTTTTCTTATTTGTGTGCCTATCCTTGTTTATTTGATTGTGCGCCTGCTCGACCCCATGTGAATGTTTAACTTGAAGGACTAGAATTGTGATCTCTTCTGATTACTCATGTGTTAGACTTGACACTAGAAGAGGTGAATGACCCGTAAATTAGATGATGGTTGACTAGGTCCTATAGACAAGTAACCCGTACTTATGTCTTGTGTCCTGTATTATTAGCCCATAATAATTATGGCTACCATGACATTGAGCAAGCCTCCTGACTTGACTACATGATTACTTGTTCACCTGATTATATGAATTCCATAAGAATGAAAGATTCCTGATTGACTATATTTTCTGACTTGATCAAAATATGATTCATGAGACCAACTGCTAGGCCTGGTATCCTAACTTGGTTATTGTATTCGTACTGATACACTTTTCTTGCTTTCCTGCTTATCATGGCTTAATTGTATACTGAGCGTGGAATATTGGCCAACATGTACATTGAGATGTGACATAAGATCCTATATTGTTGTATAATATTATATATTCCTGATTTCTTGGCACAGAAATGATAATTGGTCAAAACCATAGCGTGACTAAGTTATTGCTTCCTTGAATGTTGTATTCATACTTGGGTGAATCCAGACTTGATTTCCTGATAGTTATGAGAATTCGTACCAAGCGTGCCCGTACTATGTACAACATCATTAAGAGGAATGTTCATGTGGCCACGACATGGAATTCCATATAAATATAGGGCTAATTAGGCAACATAAAAGCTGTTAGGACATGGGAAGGAAATGGTATCCTGAGATCGTGCATGATAGGCCACCCCTTAATAATTTTTGAGGCATGCAAGGCTGGCCACCACGAATATTGTATATCATCTGCATGTAATAGAGTGCAATATTCAACTTTCATATTAAACTGAGCCAGCATTTCCCTATAGGAAGGCTAGAACTGTTACTGATTTATTGGCGCGGTGGTCCTACGGAGAACTGGTACGATCCTGCTTACCTCATGTATAATCTTGGCTCGGTTAGCCTTGCTCGACATGGCACTATCTGAGAATACTTATTATGCATTATTTTTTTAGGATAGCCCCAGAATCCACATAACAAGCTGTAACTTTGTTTGGCTGATCATAATTTGACTTATTTGTGATTGTATTTTCCTTCTAGTAGCTTAGGGATATGGACGATCATGATGTGGTGGTTCAACTCCTATCCTTGTTTGGTTGGGGAGTTAGACATACTATGCTATGATATAATATGGAGCAAAATATGACACAGAAATTTGGCTTGACCATAATCATGGGACGTACCTTATCTCGTGTGACATGGCATTTCATGTCCTTGTTTGGTGAAGGAGTGTCATGTTATATCGATGATGGGGCACGTGCCAATGATTCTTGGCTCTTGCACTTTATGCTTGATCTGGGTTTTTGTTTCTTCATTCATGTTTTCTTGTGGTACTTGCTATTTGGGTTCTAACCCCACTAGTTTTGTATGGCCAGGTTTAGAGCCAGCACCTGAGGATCCATCTTATCTTTTTAATAATGGCGTGCACCCGACGGATGACCGCTGAGGGACATGAGTGGGTTTCTTGATCACTGCTTCGTATTGTACATTATTTTTTTTTAGGCATTTAGCCACCGGCACCTGCTAGTCGGCTCGTATGGACATCAGTTCCCCTATAGGACTGTAATATAAGTAAGTTGTAGCTGATCTCGGTCATATAATTATTGATGCTCGGCTAGTCGAACATTCTGAGGGCTAGACTCCTAGAACATTTTGATGGAGCATTTGGGACGTCGTATTGCTTTATCTTATATGTTCTATGTTGTTACCAATTGCTTGAATGATTGAGACATAGTGTTCTAAGATCCTAGGAGATTTGATTATAGCATGCACCCCTTATCTTTTACAGCCGTAAAAGTCGTACGATATTCTATACCTTATACGAGGTACCTGGCCATGTCTGTCTCCGTATTTCGAAAATAGGACGTAACATGAAGTTACTATCAACCTAGTGTTGACAGCCATTCCTTTAGGACTATCAATAAAGTTGACAGTCCTAATGAGGACAGGACTGCCAACTAGGTTAACAGTCCTATATGAATGGCTGTCAAATTTAATATGACATTGAGTTCCATTTAGGATTGTCAACTAGGTTGACAGTCCTATAGGAATGGCCGACAAAATAATGTTGATAATGAGTTCCATTTAGGACTGTCAACTAGGTTGATAGTCCTATAGGAATGACAGTGAGTTCCAATTAGCTTACTGATACTCAAGCACACACATCACACACACTTGATACTCAAGCGCACACATCACACACACTAATACTCAAGCACACACTAATACTCAAACACATACACAAGTTTACTGATATTTTATTTCTATCATTAATACAATATATTATTAATGATACAAAAGTGGAAAATGATACTAAAGTGCAAAATATTAGATGACAAATTCTTATCAATCGATTATAATATCAAAGTAGTCAACGGACATGTCTCTGGGCTCCTCCATCTTCACCAACTTTTTATAGAGATTTATCTTATTCGTATAAGGGGTCATCCAAGAAATCGATCCATCCGGTGCATGTTTAAACCAAATCGGTGATGGTGGAGGAATAGAAGAATTACCCGTCAACATAATATCCTATAGGACATAGATTGGACAGTCTATGCTCGGTCGACGGAGCGCACATCGGAAAGAAAGTATTGTTAATATTCTCCAAAATAAGTATAATTGGTATCTTATACCTATTAGCAAATAAATATGCAGCGGAAGGAACAGACATATAGTGGTCTTCTCCAGTGACAGTATCAGTGCAAGGAATGTGTGTCAATAAGTCTGCAATAATTTTTGCGCCTAGCATGCTGGTGTAGAGTGAAAGACGAGACTCCAACTCCTCGTAGCGCTTTGCCCTAACATATCTCCATCCTTCTTCATTAGAATAACCAATATGTCTTCCAAGTACATAAAATCTACAATGGCCATCCATAGGAACATCAACAGTAGACCAAACGTAATCGCGTATCTCAGGTAGGAAGTTTTGAATATACACACCCAATCTGCAAGAAAATTTATCTACACCATAAACAGTTTCTTCGCTTAGCATGTCCGTTTTCTATTTTTTTTCTTCGAACAGTTAGCTTACCCTTCCTCTTCGTACCGGTCACAATTTTGACAACCGTTCTAGTTTGAGATTGCTCTAAACTTCGTTCAATATGCTCAAACAATGATGTATCTCTCTTAGTTCACGCTATCTTCTTCTTTTGTGACCCACTCATTCTTTTTTGAGGTCAACCCTTAGGAGCTGAAATAACATCTGGCTCGTGCATTCGAGTAGCTGTAATTACGCTCCAGTTTCAGTGAGGGACACAATCTTGCGTGAATGAGTTTCATTTGTGGCATAGAAAAGAAATTAATGTCACTCTTCACCATGGGCATTATCCACAACTATCTCCAACGTTGATAATCAACATTTACCGGGATAGGTGTAGATTGACATCGATATTCGTTAATCTCATGTGCACAAAGGTAGATCGAGCGAATATCGATGTGAATAGCTGTAAACCTCGGGATCAAATCCTACGAACTTTGACCTACCTATCTCCTTGTAAACCCCCTCAAATTTATTTCCATTTGGGAATTTATTAAACCTAACTTATGTCCATATTGATTTGGCAAGCTATCAAATTTTGTTTTATTAGGATGTAAGTTATTGCCAAATGAACCTGTGATATGAATAGTAATCATTAGAAGAATAACAATATATGTCATTGTTAATCATTAGCGTTCATTATAATGATTTGGTAATTATTATCTTAGTTATATAATTATTAGGTTATAATGATATAATAACCGATATGTATTAAATCATTGATTTGGTAATAATATTTATTGAGGGGATTAAATAAGGAGGAGTATTAATTAACTATATTTTGATTACTAAATAGTTATATTTATCTATATCAGTTTAGTGAGTAATTAATCCACTCTAGGAAGAGACAATTGACAAATCTGTGAATAAATCAACTATTTGTGGCATTTTGGATATTCTATCTTGGAACCCTAATTCCTAGGAAACCTAGGATCATCATTTTGCCTTGATGACATCTTGTCCATGCATTCAAATCCTAAACCATAGAAACATAGGACAACATCCCCCTTCTATAGTAACTCGGGCCCCATACTCCACTCTTAAAACACCACAAGCTATTATCCACTCCATCACTCAACCTCACACTTACTTCCCTCCTGCGCCCCCATGCCACACTCTTGGAATCATCACTACCACCATCATATGCTCCTCCTTGCGGCTTCCTGTACTGCCCCAATGCCAACTCCTTAACATCCCCCTTGCCGCGGCTACTACCAACAACCAACACAAACCTCTCATATACCACTGCTCCATTGCTAAGGAGCGGATGCTCATTTTCTCCACCACCGAATTTAATACCTCACCTTGACCATGGCCGACCGGATCTTCCTTATGCTTGACGATGCCGTACGGCGAACCCGACACAGCTTCGTCGGGCCTCCCTACGTCCGGCAGCGCATCATCGGCGTTGAGCCCTTTCGGCATGCGACATCGTGAGTTCGACATCGTGAGTGACCTGGAGGCGTCCACTGCCACTTCTCCCCGCCGAGCTACTGCCGCAACCACCCGTTCCTCTGCCACACTCGAGTACAACGATGCCCCAACCATTAGAGACTCCCTGGCGTGCATCATCTCCTCGTGGTCGTCCGTGTTACGACGATGCTTGTCCGATAGATCCTCCACTCCGCACGTACAAGACCAGCTCGCCCTCGTTTTGGTGTTGACGCCTAAGCCAAACATCGTGTGACCCCAAACTGAGTATATCCCGACTCGCGCGTATCCTGCATGATGTCATCGGAGTCACGCCGAGCTTGGTCGTGAATATTTTGATATGGTATGCGAAGAAGAGATTATGGCAGCGGCAACACGAAGCGTTTGTGAGCTCGTTCAGTATCGAACCATTGGTAAAGTCGAGCCCGAACACTCACAACCCTAGATCGCGATCCCGACCGTCGTTGATCGAACCACCCCGTCAATCCTCGTGAGGGGCCATGCCACTGTGCGAACCTGTGTAGCTCATCGTGTACGCGTGGGCACAGTTGTTGCTGTCATAGCGAACCGCCGCCAAAGCTGCTCTTTCCCGGTGTTACCCTGCCTCCTTCCTTGGCGTGTCGACCCGGCCCATCGTCAAGCCTTTCGGCTCTCAACGCCTCACCTTTTCTCTCGGTTGATAGGTGGTGAGAAGTACCATCTTGGAAACAGTGAGTCATTTTAACGTTAGGTAATCCACACCCCCTTCTACTTATTAATGTTTAGTATATTCATACTGTAAGAATATTCTGCGAAGCTTTGTTGTTTTTTTCTTCTTCATAATCTTCCAAGTCTCTTTTGAAAACTATTATTTTATTAGAAAGTAGAGTAAGTAAGTGTAGTAGTCACATTTAGGCAACTATTGTTCACGTGGAGGAGTTTAGGAACAGTAGGATAAGAATAATTGTCCTAATTTTATTTAGATCTCTCATTAATTTATTATTTCAAAACAAGGAGTTAGTATGCATATGTTAGTTTGTAAAAGTACCTTATAATTACAAATATGTGGCTAGGTTTGTATATATGTTATTTTATAATGTACTAATAAGCATGTTAGATTATAACAGTTATAAATATGTTACCGTATAATGAGGTTGTATATATAAATTATTTTACAATGTTACTCCATAATAATTATGAACATGTTACTTTGAGAGAAATCATTTATATATATAAATGTATATGTAAATATCTAATGGTTACCAACAAACTACCTTTTTTTTGCTTTATATATTTATATATGTATTTATATATCTATATCCATATATAGTACATCTATGTTAACCATAGCTTCTTAAATAAATAATTTGTATAAAATAAGTTCTTACAAATATATAATAATATATTCAAAATTATAAGTATTTCCCCTAGACAACTAATATGGATTATACTTATGTTTGATATTGTAACTTATAAGTACTAATAAACTATCTTTCTAATAAGCTTAATAAGGATCTTGTCTATCATATAGGTAAGGGTGTTATTCATAAGTAAACCTAATAAGGACTTTGCTTAGATACTTGTATTGATATATGATTCTTGGTTGTTTGTTTGGGTTTGTAGATTTTTTATGGACCATAGTGGCACTAGCACGTGCCTAGGCTTGGATACAATAATTGATACCGCAGTCTCAGCATAGTATTTGGACGAACCCAATGCAAGTATACCTTTCCTATTGATTTACAGTATTTACATGCATATTTTCTTACCAATTATTTATTTGGATATACTGCTATCTGTTTCACATATTTTCTTACCCGTATAGTTATATGATTATTCCAGTTGACACATAGATTTGATACATGGATTAGTACTACATGGCATATAGGATACGTGTACCGGATCATTGTTTTATCTTCTTCTTGATAGATTTACCTCTATACTTGATAGTCTGGCGTATCACCTGTTAGAGTCAGACGGGAAGTGTCACGGGTGCGTCACTGACAGTAGCATTGGGTGGGGAGGACAGCTACTAGACGCTCCGAAGCACAGAGACACACGGTGTGTACCCGTAGCTCCGAGCACAGAGACACACAGTAAGGACTACAACTCCGGATACAGGATCTCTACATAAATAAGTATATATATATATATATATATATATATATATATATATACTTATTTATGTAGAGATCCTGTATCCGGAGTTGTAGTCCTTATTGTGTGTCTCTGTGCTCGGAGCTACGGGTACACACCGTGTGTCTCTGTGCTTCGGAGCTATGGATTTATATTTGGAAAGCCACGCGTCGAACGTTGTCCTCATTTATGTATCACCTAGATGAGTTAGACTGGTTGTTGACAGTTGTACATAGACCTATGTTTACTTCTTTTGCATGTTATTTACTATATTTCATTTGGCATATTTTTTTTGTATCTTATTACGTCCCTCTGAGGACCTGGTTCTCTACCAGGTTATTGCTGAGTACTAACATAGGCTTAGAGACTTCTTCGGGATCTCAGGTATCGTTATTGATGCCTTCTCGTCTGCTCTTCCTTAGCTTGTTTCTATTCTTAGTTCATAGTAGTTAGTTAGAATTATGGATGTTATTTATGGATTTATTGACATATTATCTGATTAGGACAGCTTATATGTATTCGAGTCGGACAAAAGTCTGGTTGAATGCGTAGCTGGTCATTCCCACGTGGCCTGGTCCCGCGTATTTTAGGACTGGGGCATGACACTCCTCAAATAATACAAGAAGATTTCATTCCTATTATTATACTTTGCAATATTCAGGCTCATCTTAAATTATGCCTTATTCTCGTTCTCTATTGTATTTAGCATTAAATTGATCGCTTACCAAATTAAGACAAAATTACCGATCGATGACCTTAAATGCTTATGATTTTTTAATTTTTTGTGTGATCCTTCAACCCGGTTGGTAGTCACTGTGCCATAATGCTTCACCATATTCGTCCATGCTAAGATAAAATATTCTTTATGCGATTCTAGGCAATTATCTTTGATATAAAAAATGCATGTCGGGTTATTCATCTCCCACTTTTCTTTGAATAAGTACCATGATGTGTCATAACTGTCTTTCGTACTTGCTCGCCATACAAGATTCCAATCATTGTAAAAATTCTCGAAGCGGTCCATGTCAATTTTATCATCCACCTTTTTAAACTTCAACTTATATTATGATTGGGTATTTCAATTGATATGCCAACTACATAATAGTATATGCGTGTGAGGAAAAATGATATCAATAGCATTAATTAGGGCATATTCTCTATCAGTAACAAAAACAGAGGGCACTTTATGTCCAATGTAAAGTGATTTCAGTTTCTACAAGGACCATGTGTAATCCTCAACTGTCTCACTCGTCATTAAACAAAAAGCAACTAAAAATATTTCTCCGTAGTGGTAAAGCCAACAACATGAAAAAAAGGCATCTTGAATTTATTTGTCTTATATGTATAATCAAGAACCAATACGTCAGTGAAGGACCTGGCAAAATATGTGCAATTAGGATGAGCCCAAAATATTGAAAGGACTTTATTACTCTGTGGATGTCGTCTATGGTACTCCACATAGTGATTCTTGCCAAGCATCTTTAACACTTGTTGCATCTTCATTCTTGTTTTCATATTATTGGAGTTCAATCTTGATAGTGCGATGTAGATTAACTTCATTATTTACTTATTCTTCTCATCTTTGTATCGTATGATGGAATAAATTTGTCTTGGTGCAACTCTAGAACTGGACAACTCTTCAACAATCTTCCCCTCATCATTGTTCAACCGTCTGATATACGTGACCTGTAAATATTTTGACAATAAGATGATTGTGTATTCCATTCTTGACTTGGACTATCCACTTCATATCTTCTATGTTTACGATCAACATCTTGAATGGACAACCACATTTCTAAGTCCCAACGCATTTGGTCGAAACTTTTCATTTGAAAATTGTATCCATTTTTCTATGATACCTGAATACACCACATCTTTTGTCATGCCCCAATTCCATAGAATCGATAGTCGTCCCTCGGGCATGATGTCGTGCGAGCCTAAGTTGCGCTCGCATAAGGCAAGAACGTGCAATAATAAAATTTCTTTTGAAACACCAGAGAGTTGAACACAAAATATAAGAAGAAAACATATTTTTCGTTGATAATTCACAGTAATTTATATAGAGTTTACATTGATACGCCTCTTAGCTACACTGGTTGTATTACAAAAGAAAACTCAAAAGGCAAGGCACTCCATCAGATAATCTCTGTAGTCACGTGCATTAAGCCCTTGTATAGGTTGGAAAATCTATGCCTCCAAAATAAAATGGCTTCAACTATACTTCAAAATAGAAGAGCTTCCAATGCCTTCTCGTCTTCAGCTAGCGTTGCGCACCCTGAGTGCCTGAAAAGGGTGCCCACAAACGTGGGTTAGTACTCAGTTGTACTGTTGATCAGGACGAACCCACTCGCCTAAATCAACACTTGCTTATTAAGGGAGAGCATGCATTAAAATGGTCATGCTATTAAGAACTAGAGTGAATTTAGTTCATATTAGTTGCATATTTTTTATAGAAAAATAGCATAGAAACCACATAGCCCATTGGTTGCTTACTCAACCGATGCACCCCATCCCTGCACTAAAACACAAGTATATTTTCCACCTATATAAGACAATAAGTTAGCATATGTTCTATCTATATGCAGTTAATTGTGTGATCGACACCATAGGAACTTATCCAATGGTATTGCAGCGCGCCCTACCAGCCCGGGTTGCAAGCCCAGATGAAGGTCCCGTAATACATCGCGCCGAGCACGATCAAATATTTCCCCTAGGTCGATTCGGTTCTAGTGTCCGGACCATTTTGAAGAAATGCCAAACCTTCTGCACAAGTTGTTCCAGACCATGCAAATGCGTAAACAGTTAAACTATCAAATAATACATGAGATAAAACAAGAAAGTAAAGCAGCTACATACTTATGTAACAGTTCATATTTTCTCAAAGTCATGTTCCGATTTTGGTGGACCGTGGGTCCAAATTCTCTGAGATACTATGCCACAACCAATGCTTCAGATATTGTACTCCATCAAACAGTTTTTTGGTTTCAAACCACACCAGCTCACTTCGTTGCGAAGTTCGTATTATAGATCATATGCATATATATTCACTAAGTAGACTATAATTATCCATGTTCCTTTCTTAGTGGCTAGCATGCATTATGACTAAGGATTTCCTAGGCGTTCAGCCGAGTATCATCGATTGAACGTTTGAAATTTTAAGGATTGTTAATGTGAAAAAGGAGGAAAGAAGGGTCTGAACCACCCATCAATTATAAATATGCTAAAAGAAGGAGTCCTGACTAACGACGATCAAGCATCAGTTACGCGGTCCAGCAATAGCACGAGCATCGAGTTAGAATCCTTTCGCCTATCCTTCCTCTCAGAAATCTCCAAGAAACTAATTCTCAAAACGAGAAAGCCAACAACAAAAATCAAGCAAATCGAAAGCAACACAAAAATGAAATCTTAAATGGAAATCAAGAAAATCAAGCAACAAAACACAAAAACTATTGAACTTGTTTCAATAAAGGCCTATCCATGAATTGGAAAGGATTATCGCATTTTATCTATGGAAAGAGGATGCCGAAAGACTACTAAACACTAAGCTACGACTCAGAAGACTAGACAAAATTATATTATATAGTACACATCTCGGTCGGATCAGGATTTGAGGTACTACATAATATACCCCTATGAAAAAGTTTTGTCCCAAAACTTACGAACAAGGTCTTACCTCTGACTGAACGAACAATGAAGGGTACTTCTCTTTCATATTCGACTCCATCGCCCACGTTGATTCTTCGACCGAATGGTTCTGCCACAACGCGTGAACCAAGGACATTGATTGATTCTGTAGAACTTTCTCCTTGCGATACAAGATCTGCATAGGTTTTTCTCAGTATGATAAGTCTATACGTAGCTCTAACTGATCAAAAATAATCACATAACTCTCAGATCATACACGTACTTCCAAAGTTGATAGACATGGAAGACATTATGCACTTCAGCCAAGGCAGGGGGTAGAGTGATCTGATAGGCCACAACTGCCACTCGCTCAAGTATCTCAAAGGGGCCAACAAATTTGGGACTCAACTTGGCTTTAATACCAAAGTGCATCACTCCTCGCATCGGTATCACCTTCAAGAAGACGTGGTCCCCGACCATAAACTCCAAAGGTCATCGATGAGTGTTGGCGTAACTCTTATGTCGGCTCTGCACAGTGCAAAGTCTTTCTTGAATCATGTGAACCTTTTCAATGATCTCCTCCACCAGCTCTGGCCCATGCAAGCTGGACAAAGGTAACTCTTTCGACTGCGGCGAGTGCAAGCTGGTGGGCATTCTCAATGCACTGTCTCATGACCTCTGACTGTCGATGATGGGCCTCCGCCTGGGCCTACTGTGTCTCCATCGTCTGCTGAAAGAGCGCAAACACCTGCTTTGGATCAATTGCGGGTGGTGGAGGTGAAAGCTCCTCTGAGACTGTTGGCACTGTCCTCTGTAGCGAAGATGGAGCACCCCCGAAAGCTAGTACAAAAATGCCCACCTGGACCGGTGAAGCGGACCTCTGAACTGAAGCTGCTGGAATAATACATGCTGGTACTGCCCTCAGAGGCGACGAAGTGACCGACCTTGCTAACATTGCGCCTGAGTGCTAGGAACGGGGCTTCGGTGGCATCCTGAAGACAGATTGAAATAAAGAAATCAATATTAAGTAAGATACGATATCATCAAAGAATGACGGAATTATTCAAAGTAAAGCAAGCATTCAAGTAGGTAAGGATAGCAACTTAATGAATTGGAAGTGTTCCTAGATGTGATTGAGTATACTCTAAGCCTATATCCTATATCCTAAAGCAGGCTCGTAGTAGTATCTCAAACTTAGAGTACTACTGTGATATCACACTTGTTGCGACTAAGGACCTGCATGGGCCACCACTAAAAATGTGTCACGATCCGTACTCGGAATAAGGGTACGAGTAGTGAACAACGCCCAGCCTACGTCGCAGCATCGGCGATAGAACATTGTCTGGGTCAACCATACTATCTAAACATCTCATACAATATATATAAGGTACCTGTCAAAGTCATCTCAACTCCAAACGGAGGAACAATATAGTATATGATAATGGTAAATAATACTCAATCATAATATAAAACTAAAGGAGGATGTAAGTACGATATGGAATAAAAGAAAGGAAATAAGAGTCACAAAATATCCACAAGTCCAAATCCATAAGTCTGGACCTAGACACTCCCAAAATAATATATATACATGCCATGAGTCTATAAATAAGACTAAAATAATGTCAAAAACATAAAATTAGGCCTCCTCGATCATTGGCACTAGGTCCTCCTGCTCTAGGGGAGAATCCGCTAATGGATAATCGTCTTGCGGCCCGTAATAAGTGGGACACTGATCCACAAGCCAATCATCTAAAAAATATATCCAGTCAGGATTGGAGCGAAGTACAAACCTCTGAAAGCAGTTGTAAATACATAATAGAGCATATATAACAAAGAATAGAAAAGAATACAAGATAGCTAGCAATAGGAAATGGAATAAACTAGAGTAAACATGTAATGTAGTGGAATAAAGAACATGCAATATGAATATCTGCAAGTGATAAAAATAGATAAATTAGCTAATGTTTCATAGAGTACAAGTTTATTATGTGATCGGTTTGGGTTAAATACGAATACAATATGGTAACTCAATTACACGTGTGATATGTAATCGACATATACACGAATATACTTGGGCTTGATCATATAACCAACTCCTACTCCCCCGTCCCTAACCAATACTCATGGATCCAATCACGATACGTTACGAATACGAATATAAGCACACTGAACAAGAGCAGTGTGTGAACACGAAGTACACAATAATCAATACCCGTATACATGATAAAATACATGTGAAGGAGTACTCATTGAATATGGTAGGAGATAACATCCCATGACATGATCTATATAGTACTAATCTATGTAACTACTGTGTCGGAATCAAGTATACAGTTCTAGAACATGCAATATATACACTATCATAGAATAAAAACTAATAGAGAGATGTACTCGCCTCTGGTCCTGAGCAATAAATGTCTCTCAATGCCCAAGCTAGGGTCACACAATCCTATTTAGGAACATCAAGTTAAATGGTGTAAAAGAAAATAATAAATATGCCAACATGCACCAAATATGATTTTCTAGGTCCAAACTAGGTCATACAAAAAAATTCTAAGTTTCACTAGGTGTTATCTTAGCTAATAATTACACTAGTTAGTATGATTAACTAATAACTTAGGTTAGATACTAACTACACTAACTAGCAACTAACCATAACTAAATAACACTTGCTAACTGACACTTATGTATACTAACAAATATATTTAACTAATACTAACATCTATATATATATATATATATATATATATATATATATATATATATATATATATATATATATATATATATAATAAGTAATAGGGTAACTAATACTCATAAACTTATTAATGATTGAAATTATAGTGGTAACTGACTGACACCTACTTAACTAATAACATTAACATTACCAATCTAAACTAACATCTAATTAATACTATTGCTAAATGGTACATAGTTAAACACTAACTGACATATGAGCTTCACACTAACTTCTTAATACTCTAACTGATACCTACATATTAACATATACTCACTCGACCAAATAATAACTACCAACTGGACCCAGGCTCCTAAATGCCTGAACACCAATACCTATACATGCTACTATAACTTGACGTTGGTCTAATACCACCTACCTTGAGTGACAATACTACTATTACTTGATATCTTTCCCCTCCTAGCATTGTTGTTATTCAAAATGCCATTGTTAACATAGCATCAACTGCTATGATCCTCGTCCCCTCCTTAATACTGATACCAAGTTCTCTTATGAACAGATACAAAGTACCTTAACAGATCCCCTACATCCTAGTATTACTTGTCAACATATAACACTAACAGCTACTCAAGTAAACCCACATCATTACATAGGTAAAAACTAACTACTACTTATAGTTCTCAGTCCCACACTTCAGTCATGTACTTGACCGTTGCCTTTGCACTACCAATACTCAATTTTTCGATCCTTAAATGTAGTGTACTGGTGAGTCGTGAGCTGGGTGCTTAATTGAATATACTTCCCGCTGGACAACTAAACCCTAGCTCCATTAGTACAAAAACTGATACTAGAAGATACTGACATCAAGCCCCCAACTTATCTTACTGTTAGCACATTTGCTTCATCCTCAAACACCAACAGCAACGACAACAAGCTAATCATGTTGCTACTGTCACAGACCAACCCCAACCTCTCTACTATCTGCACACACACACACACCACACTGGCCCATATTGAACACACACCAACACATTAGATAGGTGGATAAATAGATAGATAGGTAAATAGCTAAATAGACATATACGCCACAACTCCCTGTTATTCATGACTTGCTGTCAGTTAACATCACCACCACACCATTGCCATCACAATAATACACACACAGTCCCCTCTTTACTGCATACACACACTCAATTACATATATGTATATATACATATCATCATATAAATTATATACACATATATATACATATACATACTGCTCACATACAATTATCCACACACTCTAAAGGTCATTGATCAAACACTTAATAGGTATTAATGTGATACACCGATATACACATCCAAGTGACATACCAAATCTTCCAATTCACTATAATTAGCATTTATATGTATACAATACATCATAATACAACTAAAATAATTTGCTACAATGAGAATTGAGGAGCAATTGTACAAAATATCCAAAATAGAGCTCTATATCACATTGTATCACAAAATACCATAATACGGTCTACACGTATCTATTTGTGGACACGTACCTAGTTTCATAATCCAGATCTAAGTCTAATTAGACTAAATTAGTCTCATAACACATAATTAATGTGTTAATCTTGTAATTCTCCTAATTTGGACACAAAAACCTATGTAGATTCCACAATAAAAGTCATATAAATCTAGTTTTGGATCATATGGGTAGCTCTAAGCCAAGGAATAATTCCTAATGGTTAAATGCATAAATTTGAAGATAGAATAAAGAAAAATTTCAGAATTTACCAATTGGGAGATGGATTCCCAATAAAAAGCACAATGGACACGATCCGGACACGATCTATCCACCAAAGCTCCTTTTCCTTGTGCTCTTTGCTATTCCAAGCTCCAAAACTCCTTGAAGGATGAAAATGAGGGAGAATGCAATTAAATTTTTGGTGAATTGATGGAGGAAGGAAGAGAATTGGGGATCTAGAATTGGGGATCTAAAAATAAGTGGTCAAATAAAGAGGAGAGGGAGGAGAGCCTCTCTATAGTGGTCAGCCACTTCCCTCTTCCTCAAGAAATATCAAATATCCAAGTTGCCTCTCCCCTAGTGTCATATAGGTTCTAATTTGGAATGGATAAATTAGAAAATCTTCTAACTAATCGAAATTAACTCTAATCCTCCTAATTAATTAGTGGAAAAGGGTCTCTTGGACTTGGTCCATATTGGGCTCACAATTGTCATGATAAGTCTAATTGGGTTTTCAAGTGTCTAGTCTAACTAATAGGCTAGCACACTAACTAATAAATAATATAGCACAATCCACAATTATTAATCGAATATACTAATTAATTATTAAATCAATAAAATAATACAACTATGATAAATGACTAAATTACTCATATTTAGAAAAGTGGGGGTGACACAAAATGTCCAAGGAATGACACACTTCTCATCTAGAACTCGCACTTACTGAGCTTTGTAAATAATCGATGCTCCTGCAACGTCTGCAGCAAGATCCTTAAATGTTCATTATGCTCCGCTTTTTCCTTTGAATAGATTAGAATGCCGTCGATGAATACGACCATAAACTTGTCCACGAACGGACGAAAGACGCGGTTTATCAGATCCATAAAATTTGTTGGAGCATTCGTCAAGCCGAACGACATCACTAAAAATTTGTAGTGCCCGTATCAAGTTTTAAATGCTGACTTGGGGACGTCATCAGACTTGATCTTCAGTTGATGATAGCCCAACCTAAGATCAATTTTAGAGAATATTGTCGCTCCCTGTAGTTGATCAAACAGGTCATCTATCCTCGGTAATGGATATTTATTCCGTACAGTAGCCTTATTCAGTTCTCGGTAGTCGATGCACAGCCTCATGGATCCGTCTTTCTTCTCCACGAACAACACCGGAGCCCCCCACGGAGAAACGCTTGGGCGAATATATTATCGGTCCAAGAGGTCTTGTAATTGTACCTTCAGTTCTTTCAGCTCTACTGGGGCCATTCGGTATGGTGCCTTCGATATCGGCCGCGTATCCGAAAATGTGTCAATTACGAATTTGATATCTCGATAAGGAGGTATTTTAGGCATCTCGTCTGGGAACATGTTTGAGAATTCTGCTATAAGATCAGCTTGAGCTGCATCTTTTCTTTCATGTCGGATGTCTCGAACAGAGGCTAAGTACCCTTCACAGCTTGAATACAACATGCGCCTTGTCGTCACCATTGTCGTCTTCGATGTCGCGCTGCACAAATAGTAGAACTATGCCTCACAAGGTAGAAAAAACATGAGTTGCTTCTCCACACACTCGATCGTTGCATGGCAAGCACAAAATATGACTCGCTTCTTAATGTCCAGAATAATGACATCTAAGGAAAGCTTTCTCCCTTCGATAAAAATGTAGCCATCCCTACATATCGTATTGGCGGGCATGTTGACTCCCAAAGGGGTACTAACTCACAAGTTCATATTCAATGGTGTTGAAGCTAATTTATTCTCCATAATAAGATTAACATATATGAAACTATGTGTAGCACCTGAATCGAATAACACTCTAGTGGACAAATCTCTGAAAAGTAATATACCTGTCACAACCGTATTGGAGGCGGATGCCTCATCCCGAGTCAATGTATAGACTCGGCCCTAAACTTCTTGGCATTGCGGGTTCACTGGTACAACATTGGTGCCATGTGCTGGAGGTCCCCTATGCTGGTTCGACTAGTTTCTGGGGTTTGCCCTTTCGTCTAGACAGTCGAATGACTTATGGTCTAGGCGACCATATTTGAAATATCCCACGACTCGGCACTCAGCTGCTCGATGTCCACCCTTACCGTACCTATGGTACTGTAATCCCGGATGGGGACCCTTGTGCTTGGATGTGTGTAGACACTTTGGTTCTCCAGACCCTCCTGCATTGTGAGGATGCTTGTTGAAGTTGGTAGGGATATTGGTGTGTCATGCCCCAGGCCCAAAATACGTAGGAATAGGAATACGTAAGCATGCCAGCCGTATGTATATGGCAACTCCAATATATGGATACCATAATACACACGTACGCCATAATATGAATATTAATTCACAGGTGGTAAATATATTGTCATAAGTCACAAGCAATACTAATTTTATCCACCGAACAAGTCATAGTAAAGAAATAACTAAACCAAAATAATAAGTCTGAATAATCCAAAAATGATAGTCGGGTGGAGACAAATCCACTACCAATGACTATATCAAAAACTAAAATGAGAGAGGAGGACGAAACTCCAATATAAAATAAACATGATGATAGAAGAGTATCAATTAAGAGATCAATCGCTAGAGATAATCAAGGATGCTCAGAAGGTAAGACCTCCTCGGCAGAAAATAATGAGTCAGGTCCTAGCCTGTACTCCTGCGGATACTCCTGATCGTCTACGCCTGGCAAAGGGACCAGGTCCTCAGAGGGACATAACAAGATACAAAAAATAATATGCCAATTGAATACAGTAAAACATGCATAAAGAATAGATAAAAATATACAAGTACACTGCACTAGACAATCTACATGAAAATGCATAATGAGGATAATTTTTTGACGTATGGGAAGGTGTAGGCTACTCTAATACACACGCTATCTCATAACTCATGAATACTCAAACGTACATGTACTATTAATTGACATACCTCGAGGGTAGCGGCCATCGTAACACCAAATTGACATACCTCGAGGGTAGCAACCATCGCAACACCAAATCGACATACCTCGAGGGTAGCGACTATCGCAACACCAAATACCGTAGTGCGTCCAGTTATTACGATTTACCAAAGTGGGTAGCCCATACGCCTACTGACTGTCCTCCCCTCCTATGATACTATGTGTCAAGTGTGTGTCAATATATATAATATATAATTATGACTAAAATAAAATACATATAATGAATATATAAAAATATAACAAGCATGCAAAGTACTGTAAGCAATTTGGCAAGGTATACTTACCTGGCAAGAAAGCTGTATAGTGTAAGCGTCCAGACGTCAAGCACAAGGGATCAAAAATTATGGCATCCGAATGAACATCTCCGGATGCTGTAATAAACATCACCAACGTTCCCGAAATAAGCGAGATAGTAAAAAAAGTCTACCCTTTCGTCCAATTTGGACACAGGGGCAAAACGGTAATTTTGGGTCAAAATGGGTCTATTGTGGCCCACTTTGCACCGAAATATGTGCCATGAGTAAAGGTCTCTAAATGGGACAAATTATAGGTCAAACAAATCTTAAACGATGATACAAACTCAATGGTATGTCCAATTTTAGATTCCGGTGAGCCGATCACAAATTTGCTTTTCAAGTTAAACCATGGGACTTGCGAATAGGTGGCTCAGTCAACTGTCTCGGAATCGCATTAAATATGAGTCACAGGACCAGCGTGATACCATAAATCCAATGGCGCAAGTTTTGTCATATTCCGACGAACGTACACAAAGTGGGGTGGTTGTTTGCAAAAGCCGTAATATGGGAACTTTTTACGGATATGGGTTGATTCCGACGCGCACACACGTCCGAATCAACTTCGCAAAAGCCCACACGTCAGGATATATTATACGCGCCTTTCAGTTCAATTGGTACGCGACGAGATAGTTCCGTTTGGTGTGGCGCACTCCGTATCATGAATTTTTAGTTTTAAAATGCCAAGTTTTTGGTCGTTTTGGAGGCCGAATAATTTAACAAATAAAATAAACTAATAAAAACTAAAAGAACAGTAAAATTCTTGGTTATATTGAGAAAAAAATATTTCAATTAGATTTTGAAAATATTAAACGGGTTGGTGGCAAATTGGGCATAAACATGGGAATTTTGGTCAAATTTTTGGACTGTTCTTGGACAGTTTTTTGGCCCAACTCCCGGTCGATATTTCGACCAATCCGGAACACGAAAACTCGTCCCGCTTAGAGAGAATCCTAGTGGGTTAGGTTGTGAATGTATACGGATAAACCTCTCATAAAAAGAATGAGAGATAGGGAAGATACATCACCTGAAAGATGGGGCATCGAGTCACGGCTGTGCATACACATGTGCTGTTTGTCCGTACGCGGGTGGCCCGCGGCTGCTGCGGCGGCGATTGCCGGCCGTTGTGCGACGGTCAAGGGGTGTCGAAGGCGGCAAGGGGAGGAGGAGAGGAGAGATTAGGGTTAGGGTTTGAGTTTAGATTTTGTATATATATATACAGGGAGAGAGGGGGGTGTCTGGGTTCCGCGGGTGGGTTAGGGAATAGGTTTTGGTTTAGGTTTTTATTTTTGTTTTTGTTTTCTTTATTTTTGTTTTTCTTTTCCTTTTTATTATTATTATTATTATATATATATATATATATGTGTGTGTGTGTGTGTGTGTGTGTGTGTGTGTGTGTGTGTGTGTGTGTGTGTGTATATTAGAGTATAAAAATTTAAGAAAAATATATTTGTACCACTAGAAAAATAAATATATAATAATTTCTCAAAGATAAAATATAGTATTATGGAATATAAAATATTCTTTTGAGAAAATAAATAAGAGAATTCATTTCCTTTATTAACAAAGAAGGTAAACAATTCACCAAATTAATTAAATATAAAAAATATACTTAAAATAAAATTTTAAAACTTAAGGGTTGTTACAGTATGTCACGTCTTCTGGGAATTGCGTCCAAATATCTGTTCGCTATCCAGAGCAGCTTCATAACACTCCCGGTAGGTCTGACACTTCTGGTTCATGACATACCGACAAAGGTCATCATTCAGGCCCTTTTGGAAGCGATATCACCATGCCTTATGGTCCGTCAAGAAGTGTCCGACAAATTTGGCAAGTCGTGCGAACGCTGTCGTCAACTAGACCTAGAAGCCTACTAGATGAACCTCTGACCAAATTATAGGATTATGGATTTAATTAACATTTTGGAGAATTAAATTATTGGGGTTATATTTATTATTGTGATTTTTATTCATTGTTGTGCCTTACCGTTGCTTCGATATTGGGAGCACTACACTAACTTTTGTCTTCCAATAAATTTTATACCATTGTCCTAGACATGCCCATCTTCCAATCTGACCTTTGTGTAACTCATAAATATGTTCTTTTGTGCTTCATTTTAGTCGCACAATATTCGTCACGGATGTTTATTTTTTAATTCTAAATATATCCAACTTTGTATCCTTGTGCGTTCCAATCAAAATTGGAGACACAATCTCGAACCTTTTTGTGCAACCCAAACTATGTTAATATTCTACTTTGAGTCCTCTACATTCATGACACTTGTGTCTCACCTAATTTTAATCCCATGTACTTCCAATTAATTTTAGAACACCTTTTACACTAATTTTAATTAAATTTGTGTAAGGACCCAACTTAACCCAAAACTACACCCAACACCAAATTAAACCCTCATTCACACCCTCAAGACTTATACTAAACACCACACATCCTTTTTAGCCATTATATCACACCAAACATGGTGTTCTCCCTCATTAAATCCCAAAACCCACTTTATGTGCAATTTTCCAATTGTTAAGGACTTTTATGCAAAAGTGCAATGATGTGTCACCATCATATTGGTCAAGCACATGAAGAAATCAACCCTCTCCCCCCTTTGACCGTTCAACTCTCTCTCTCTTTTTCTCTCTCTCTCTTCCTTTTTGTTGTGCATTTTATCCATATTTAATCATGGCCCTCCATTTAAATGGAGCAACATCCTAACCACCCTTACTTTCCTATATATATCACACATCATAAACCTTTTCCCAAAGCAACCCCATCACAAGGTATGGCCTACCCTAATCCCTAGAATGTTATCATCAATATCTTCTCCCTCATGCAAAATACCTCCCCATTATAATTTTTATCACCTTCCTCCTACAAAAACCACAAAACCCTAGACATCACCCTAAACCCTAAACCAACCCTATAGCAGCCTTCCTCCAGCCACCTTCCCGTCGGAGTCGACTGAGCCGACCGATGACTTTACACCACTCCACGGCCTTCCCTCCTCCGCTTGAACCGTAGCCCGACTTTCTTCACCCCTCGACCACAACTAGTCCCTCACCCCGTTCTTCATCGTCGACCCAACCCCGCCGGGCAGCAAGCCACGGCCTTCTCCTTCGCCTGAATCACGGCAGTCACCGCCATCATCTACACCACCACCACTATCTCAACATAGCCACCACCACCATCCCCGGTTTCTACCCGACTCCATGTTCTCCTCCTACATATCAGACCTCGCCAGACTACAGCAGCGGCTATACCCCGCCTCCATCCCACCAGTGCCTCACCAGCCGTTTTTCCCTCGACAGCGAGACCCGAGCCACCGTTCTCCTCTATCCTTCTCGCCGGATCCTCTACACCACCATCACTATTAACACCACCCCCTATCATCATGACCCAGCCACCACCATCACCATCCTTCACCAACAACCCCGATATCCTTGACTTCCCCTCCGCCAGAGCCCAGCAGTCCACCGCCACGACCAACTTCTCCATCGTCTCTTCCCCGTCCATCTTGACCCCGACTTCTCACCAATGGGACAGCAGCCATCAGGCCATCTCCTCCTTGCTCTCTCCTCCTCCTCGACAGAGCAGCACCGTTCCCCGTAGCCAAGCCAAGCCCAGCCTCGTCGGACCTTGCTGATAGCCTCTCCTCGACCCCGCTGATCGCCTGAACATTCTCCTACTTTGGCCATCCCTGTTAATCATCATCGTCATAACCCTCATCATCACCTCCATCATAACCATCATCATCACCTTCATCATAATCATCGTCGTCATCATCGTCAATGTCATCATTGTCATCATCATCGTCATCGTCGATCTAGTGCACGTGCACAGGTTCGAACTGCGCTCTCATGATTTTATGTATATATGTGTGATTGGTATATATATATATATATATATATATATATATATATATATATATATATATATATATATATATATTCTATGGTAATTAAATGCTAGTAATAGTTATGATTAATTTGTATATGTACTGTATGACCCTAGTTATAGCTGTGGATATCCCGTAGTTGCATGAGACCATGAGTGTTAATTATGGATGCCCTGTATTTGCACATGACCATGTGACCCTGAGTATTAGTGATCTGTCTGCCTTGTGTACACTGACGTACTAGCAAGACATGTGTAGTTTGACTGTCTGATTATGTACAGCATTTGCAGACGTGATACTCGTGTATTTAGACGCACGTTTGACCCTGCTAGTTGACTAGTTGTCACCCTTGCGTAGTTTTGAGCGTAGTGTAATTATGGTTGTATATGTGCAAGTGTAATGGCTGATGCTATATTGTATTATATTATATGTATATAGGACTATTGGATCGTCCTGCGAGACTTCAGGGGCAGGACATTAGTATTGCCAGCTAAGGACCCCATGCGAGTACATTCTCTGATAGTATTTTGTTTATGATATCCTCTATGTTCATTGTATTTAGTGTAGATATCCATATTTCTTGACATAATGGTTACACGGATTGGTATATCCGGATCTCGTCATGAGATATTATTCCTTGTATATGGTGTATCTTGTGCAAGTCTTATTTCATTGATTATCTTGTGCATGTAAAGACACTTATTCTCGGGGAGATTTGCTACCTTCCTAGATAATCCCGTGCCATAACGTACTATGGTTGGATCTACTATACTAGTCGGGGGTGGAGAGTATTTTAGTGTAGATATGTGATCATACCCTTTATGTACAAGTCTTGTTCTCATGTTAGTGTTGGTCATACACCGCATGTATGACTAACCAGGCCATTATTCATGTACAAGTTCCCAAGCCGAACACATGTTAAAGCTAGTACTCACACATTTAGTCATTAGTATTCTTGTTCATTGTCATATTGTTCATTCTTGTATTTATTTTCAGTATTTTCTTTATTGTATATCTCTTGTACATTTATATGCATCATGTATATGTATATCTATTTACTGCTACATAGTTTATATCATTGATCTAGAACTGCTATTAGAGATATACTTCGTTCCATCCTGAATGAAAATATTTTTTTAGACTACGACTTAGAGGACTGATGTCCGACATATTATGGACCACAGAGAGAGTAGCTGCAGCCTTGGATCTTATAGCTCAGTTGTGATTCCGAAAGGTCAAGCCCGGATCACTAGTTATTCAATTAGTTTCTTTTAGCAGTTTATGGTACCGGATTTGTTTCCTGATACTTTGAGACTTGGATGTTATGGTTATAGTTAGAATATTTTGTTTAGACTTTTGTTGCATTTATTTATTTTCTTTGATATCTTATCGTGCTTTAGTTATGTGATTGATTATTTTTCATATTATATTATGGTATATGTGTCTCCTTATGGAGTTGGATACTCGTATGAGATTGACTAGACAGTATTGTGACCTAGACAGCGTTCTACCGCCGATGCTGCGGCGTAGGCTGGACGTACCCACGCACTCGTGCCCAAATTTCGGGTGCGGGTTATGACACATTTTTAGTGGTGGCCCATGCAGGTCAGACTTCGCATTTAGAGCAATGTTGTGGTAGTACGATAACTTAGTTGTACTACTGCGTGCCTGCGATAGGATCTAGGATATAGCATACTAGGATAAGAGTGAATAATCAATCACAATTAAGAATATTTCTAATATATCTATCTTATTATCCTTATTCCTTCTGAATATTGCTTTCTTTAGAATTTTACTGTCCTTCCTTGATGATATCGTATTTATTGCCTAAATTGATCTTTTTTGGTCTGTCTTCAGGATGCCGTCGAAGACAAGATCTATGAGAGTAGGAGCATCAGCTTCAGAAGGGTCTGCCACCTCTTGACCTGACGGACAGACATCTGGAGTTCCTCCTCTCCCACATGTTTTGAGTGTTGCCCCAGCTATGACGGAGAACCTTCCTCCTCCACCTACTCCGTCTCCCGGAAGTATGCCCGTTGATGGAGCACAGGTGTTTACTTTGATCCAGGGCATGGTAGATGCCCAGAGAGTGACGGTAAAAGCTCAGCGAGTTCAAGCTGAGGCTCAGAGAGTGCAGGCAGAGGCACACTAAGCGCAGACTGAGCTGATGAGAGAGAGCATGGAGAACGCTCACCAGATGGCACTACAGGAAGTTGAAAGAGTTGTCCAACAGTATCCTGGCCAGCAGCAACAGCAGAGACCAGGCACTATAGTTGATTTCAAGAGGATGATACCTTGAGAGTTCAAAGGCATCGAGGGGATACTCTACGCTGACGACTAGCTAGAGGATATAGAGAGAAGCCTGCGATTGGTCCAGATTTTGGAGAGCTTACAGATAGAGGCGACCGGTAGTCAGATGTTCGATATCGCGCTCACGTGGTATCGCACGGAGCCGAGACTTAATGCACAAGGACTTACTTGGGAGACCTTCAAGGAGAATTTCTTTCCCGACGTGGCCCTGGGAGCTTTGGAGAGTCAGTTCCATGACTTGGTCTAAGGAACCATGTCAGTCGACGAGTACGCCACAGAATTCTGTCGATTGAGCCATTTTGCATCGTCTATGATTCGGGACCCAGGAGATCGAGCCCAAAAGTTTAGAAAGGGGATGACGAGAGAGATTAGGTCACGTACTTCTGGTCATCGTACCGCTACCTTTGGGGATATCTTGATGGATGCCCAGATTACAGAAAAGGATTTGGATCTCAGGCCTAAGAGAAGTCATAATATTTCTGGAGAAATGTTACGCCCTTGTCCCAAAATACGTAGGACTAGGACACGTAAGCATGCCACCCATATGAATATGGCACTCCAATATATGGAAACCATAACACACGTACGCTGTATATGAATAACAAAATCCACAAGTGGTATAAATCCCTCACAAGTCACAGGCATAATCAAGATCTCATCCACAGAAATTATATATAAATGAATAACCAATATCTACAACCGGATCCCAAAATAAAGTATCTAAAGGTTACAGTCAGGTGGAAACAAATCCACTATCGAACTAGAATGAATAATAATTAAGACAAATAATATAAATGCAACCTCTAACAATCACGAGGCTCGAAGAGTAGACCTCTCGCAGTAGCCAGTCCGGATCTGCGCTCCTGCAATTACCCATGAACAATACACCTGGAAAGGGACCAGGTCCTTAGAGGGACGTAACAAGATACATAAAAGAATGCCATAAAGTAAATACTGTAAAAACTCTAGGGTGACCTAACCATCTAAGTGAAATGCAACTTGAGGACAACTTTGAGAGTATGGGAAAGTTTAGGCTAGACATATGCTGACGTAATTCACCAATCGTGACAACTGGCTAGTATATGCCACATATGCCCCTATTGGAGGGCGTTCAGTAATAACGTCCATCTCCGAAGAGCCTGGCATCTGTATAATATATCGTTCATACTGCTCCGAAGAACGTGGCAGCAGTGTAGTATATCGTCCATATCGCTCCGAAGAACATGGCAGCAGTATAGTATATACCGTCCATATCACTCCGTCGAGTATGGCAACAGTGTAAAGGAAGTGGGGTGTCCTATATGCCTACAAGTCATCCTCCCCGCCCAATGTAGATATACAAGTCATGAACAAGACGTGGACATCTCGTACTATAATGCAAGTATCTAAAGAAATAAATACTACGCTAAATACTGTTACACGTGTTGCTCACACCGATGGCCAGTCGAGTATGAGGCACGCGTCCCTACATGAACTCACTCTATGACGTGTAATGATACGTGTCAATGCCTGGGGAGTCAAACCAATAACTCCACAACTTTAGGTGGGTCTACTAGACATTAGGTCGGACACAAGTCCTAACGTCAATGCCTCCGTTGACTGCACCCGAGTCTCTCTCGGATGCGTACAATTATATAATATAAACATGCAAATAATAAGACAGAATTTAAACAGTACAATAAGGCAAGGTATACTTGCCTGGCAAGGAAGCTGCGTAACACCAATAACCTACTCCAGAAGTCGCGGAGATAAATCCAACAGATCTCCGAGGTCAGCGTGTACAGGTACGGGAATCGGGGGTGACTGTTACGGGTTGTCTAGCAAGGGTGACGGTCTATGATATCGATGATGACGAGGGTTATGATGATGATTGAGGTTGACACGGTGATGGTTAAGGTGATGATGACTAGGGTGGTTAGGTGATAAGGTGAGGAGGATGCTTTAGATGGTGGCTGGGATGATGCTAATGATGATGACGACAATGATGAGATGATGATGATGATGATGACCATGATGAGATAATGATGAATACATGGATGAGGATGATAGGGATGAGGATAATATTGACGATCATGATGATGGGGATGGTGACGATGTCAGTGACGATGGCAATGGTGATGACGATGATAACGACGATGACTATGGAGGTGATGATAACGACGAGGACGATGACGTGGACAATGGTAATGACGAGGATGATAATGATGATGACAGGGATGACAATGTGGATGCTAGTGATTGCGAGGACGACGATGTAGGTGATGGTGATGTGGTTTATGTTGATGGTGGTAGTGTTGATAAAATTTCATGGTGAAGATGATGATGTGTATGATGATGAAGAGTGGTGGTGGTGGTTGCTGACCGGAGTCCGGCCAGTGGGAGGAGAGTTTGGCCAACAGGAGGAGGACAGGGAGGAGAGGAAGCTGTGGGGTGGTGGAGGTTCTCAGGGAGGCAGGGAGGTGGTGGTAGCGATACTCAGGGAGGAGGAAGGAGAGGCTCAGGGAGGACTGCTCGGTGCAGTCGATCGGGATCCGGCGAGGTGAGTGCGAGGGAAGAGACAAGGTGGTAGTCATGGCAGGGCTCAGCCGAAGGTCGTGGCGTCGAGGAAGGAGACTGCTGAGGAACGGTGCACCGACGGGGTTGGGTAACCGACTCCGACAGCGGGAAAAGTGGAGGAAGAAGATAAAGTTGGAGATGATGGTGGAAGCGGTGGGGTATTGGCCTGGTGCTGCTCCAGTGGAAGAGGCTGAGAAGGGAAGGGGAGATCGGGGAGTCATTCAGTCGAAGGAGGTCCGACTGATGGTGTGCAGGGGAGGAGATGGGATGGGTCTCCGGCGAGTTCGAGTCGAGGGAGGAAGCCGGGGTCGGGTGAGCCAGAGATGGGATCCGACGTGGTGGTGGGGATCTGCTGTTCGGAAGAAGGAAAAGGGTGAACAGGGAAGCTGGGGGGAGTCCGGGCCCGGTCGGCAGTTGGGGGACGCTCCGGCCGGTGGGGACGTCAGGCGAATGAAGGAGGGGGATGAACAGTAATGTAAGGGGAGGTCGGTTGCCTTTAGGTTTAGAGATGGATTTGGTGTTTAGGTTTAGAAAACACTAAAGAAAAGAAAGAAAAATATTGTATTTATATACATGTGGGTTTTTTAGGTTTGGGGGTTGACCTAGGATTAGGGCTTGGTCAACAATCCTTGGGATTAGGCCTTGGGCTCATATGAGGATGTTTGGGAGGGCTATAATTTGCATTAATTAAATACAAGGCTAGAATTTAAATCGGGGGACGATGTGCGCGTGGCACATTCCGAAAAATTATGAAAAAATTTACGTGAAGGGAAAATTGGGTTCCTTCATGTATTGTCCAATGGTGGGGACACCTCAATGCATTTTTGCATAAAAGACCCCAATAATTAGAAAATTTGCACAAAGACAAAAATTGGATTTAATTGATTAAATCTAATGCGCACGATGTTCTGGAATTAAATAGAAGTATATGGAAATAAAATTAGGTGGGACACAAGTGTCAGGGACGTAGAGGGTACAGTACAGAATTAATAAAATTTGGATTGTACAAAAAAGGTCAGGATTGTGTTCCTAATTTCGATTGGAACGCACAAGGGTACAGAGTTGGAATTTATTTAGGATTAAAATAATAACGTCCGTGACGTTTATTGTGCGACTAAAATGTAGCACAAGAAAGCAATATTATAAGTTACACAAAGGTCAGAATAGTAGGCGGGCATGTCTAGGATGAGGTTGTAAAATTTGTAGATAGGCAATGGCTAGAGTAGTGCTCCAATTATCGGAGCGACGATAAGGTGCGCTAAACGATATAAGATATTGCATAATTAATTAATTGCCGTGTTTCTAATTCTAATTGGATTCTAATTAGACCTAATCTCTCTATGCCAAGTAGCCCTAATTTTGGGTGAGGGGGTTTACAATCCACCCAACTTAAAACAATTTCGTCCTCGAAATTAAAATAGGGTATAATTGGATAATTCCTTCACATTCGTACATAAGGCGAGTCAATCGCGATCTCTTCCAAATATCTAAAACTTATTTAAATCCATCGCAATCACTTTTAATTTAGATTAACCATTGTTTAATCGAACTTCAACACATCGTACTATCTCCTCAATTTTTCAAATTAAAAATAATCACATCCAAATCTAATTCAAATCTATATGACATCCCACCTCAAAATTTTATATCGCAATCTCCCATTATCATACTCTCCTCTAGAAAACAATTATAATCAATTAATATTTTCATTTTCAACTTATGAATTCCATACTCTTCCGATTTTACTTTAAATTTACATCCTCAATATTTCCAATAGGTGATCCAACACTCGAAAATTTTAATTCCTAATTCAAGTCATCGAATTTGGAATTCAATCCGACCAAGTTCATATTTAGAGTTCTATTTTATTTTCCTCGAGATTTAAATCGATGATTCAACCCCCAATTCTCAAAATTCAAATCACGTGCTAAAAATTGAAATTTATTGATCCTCATCCTCTTACTTATTCGTCCAAAATTCTATAAATTAAAATAACTTGAATCTTTCAATCAAAATTTGTTCGATCACAATCTAAAGAAATTCCTTTCAAGCTGATAATGCAACTGCTACCCAACTTAAATTTTTTTACATCTATCACATAAGGCTCTTACATTTAAGAAATCTCATTTCTCAAATTTACTTAATCATGTTACTCAATCCTCAAAAATTTTAACACCAAATATATTACATGTGATATACCCTTGGTTACAAAATATTTATCAAATAATGTAATTGGCCTATAGGGTATATCTAATACTATTTGTGTATCAACTTATGCAAGGCACGAGGTTTCTTCTTTCCGAAATAAGGGAAGACGGAAAACAATAATAAAGAGTTCAAGGGGGAGGTAATAGATTAGAAGTATGGGGATCAAGGCGTTTAAAGAATTTAATAGGAATTATCAAGGCAGTTATGGATTAAAATCCTATTTTGGTAATTTTTATTCACATGCTCGCATCAGTACAGTTATGTAACGGATACGATATGCTCAGACATATCTAGAGGGCAAGTACATTCGTCTACTAATCACTATATATCTCAATCTACGTAAAATATTTATGCGAAGGGCGAACCAAGCGCACTATGGTTGATCAGACCATAGTACACTGATTCTGAAATATATTAGTGTACGCGTCCAATAATACATATGTCGTGAACAAGCTTGATAAAAGATTGAGCTTGCAAAACTAGGCTGTAACAGCAGCATAAGTCGAGGTAGTACAAAAATATAAGCACACTAGATTATGATGAGAGAAATTACAAAATAATTCAAGTTCACAAACAAAACAAAACAAAAATAAGACTCTATAGTCTCTCTAGTTGTCATACTACTCCTTATCTAAGTCGCTAGTCGACCAAATATGGGTATGGACCTTTAATTTCTACAGTCTGAATAAACACTATCTTCTTATGCAAGTCTAAAGTTGTGTCATCCTATTATACTTCATCAATGGGTCAATAGGGCTATGTGATACTATGTTGTGAGACATACTACCCAACTTAAAATAATAAACTAATACTGTGGCAATCTTAAGGGGATCCTACAAATTAATAAAGTTCTTATAAATAAAGTACAAATTCTTATTGGGCTATACGAGGAATGGATCTTAGTACTTATTAGGGTCTCCTATTGTATCGTGTAGGTAATGGTCATCTTAAATCTTAATCATAGTGTTCATAGAATATAAGTGTCAATAGTAAGAATGGAAGAGTTAATGACCTTTAAGAGAAAAAGGAAAATGTAACTCGTATTGAGTTACGGATACAAATTATGCAATTTAAAACTAAGAGTAATCAGATCATAATCTAAAGGAACAACCCAAACTATCAAGCTCTAACTACCCAGCACATAATTAAAAGTTCAAATTACCAAACTATAACCCTAGCAAACTATATATAATAAGATCACTTGGCCTTCAATCATAAGAGTTATGTGGCACGAGTTAAAAGATGAAGAAAAGAAGAATCATAATTTAGTCGTCGCACAATTAGCGAATGATAAGGTTTTGGAGGAACAAGATATGAAATTAAAATAGAGGAACTCAAGATAATATCATGGTTTCCTAAGGGGAAGGTGGTGAGCAAATCTCCGTATTTGAGGTATGATCATGGGAAATATTAGTTTATTCCTCTTGGCTTCCTAAGGTATTGTTCGGCTACTATAAGACAAGAAGCTAAAGTTGTAGTTCTCTAGTACTATCTTACCATGAAAAGCTAGGTTAGCCTTAATATTTAACCTTATATTTCTATTGGCTCCTCAATACTAGGGTCAAACCTTATGGTCATCTTTCTAACTACTCTAGTAATATCTATACCACTCTCAAGTCTTCATACATATATCGAGGGATAATGGTACATTAATCTATAGGTAAGGGTGCTAAGGTTTTATTAGATGTTCTAAACTTAGTGATGTGTCAACACTCTAGCTGTATTCTTAAAAGAAAAGTTACTCTACTTATTATCTAACAACAGAAACTTTTATATTCTAGGAGAAGGCTACACTCAAGGAACTAATAGGGAAGCACATGAATCAAGCAGGATACAATTATTCAAATAGAATGGATTGGGAGGAGGAGTCATAGTCAGATGTGGATGAGATCCTATACTCTAATCCTATATGCAGGCTTGCTCGGTACAGTAACGTAACTGAGACAATATGCTCTTAACCTGCATGGGCCACCACTAAAAATATGTCATGCCCCAGTCCCAAAATATGTAGGACTAGGACACGTAAGCATGCCAATCGTATGAATATGGCACTCCAATATATGGAAATCATAACACACGTACGCTGTATATGAATAACAAAATCCATAAGTGGTATAAATCCCTCACAAGTCATAGGCATAATCTAGATCTCATCCACAGAAATCATATATAAATGAATAACCAATATCTACAACCGGATCCCAAAATAAAGTATCTAAAGATGACAGTCGGATGGAAACAAATCCACTGCCGAACTAGAATAAAGAATAATCAAGACAAATAATATAAATGTAACCTCTAACAATCACGTGGCTCGAAGAGTAGACCTCTCGCAGTAGCCAGTCCGGATCTGCGCTCCTGCAATTACCCATGAACAATACAACTGAAAAGAGACCAGGTCCTCAGAGGGACGTAACAAGATACATAAAAGCATGCCATAAAGGTGATGATGACTAGGGTGGTTAGGTGATAAGGTGAGGAGGATGCTTTAGATGGTGGCTGGGATGATGCTAATGATGATGACAATAATGATAAGATGATGATGATGATGACCATGATGAGATGATGATGATTACATGAATGAGGATGATAGGGATGAGGATAATATTGACGATCATGATGATGGGGATGGTGACGATGTCGGTGACGATGGCGATGGTGATAACGATGATAACGACGATGACTATGGAGGTGATAATGACGACGAAGATGATGATGTGGATAATGGTGATGACGAGGATAATAATGATGATGACGGGGATGACAATATGGATGCTAGCGATTACGAGGACGACGATGTAGGTAATGGTGATGTGGTTTATGTTGATGGTGGTAGTGCTGATAAAATATCAAGGTGAAGATGTGTATGATGATGAAGAGTGTTGGTGGTGGTTGCTGACCGGAGTCCGGCCAGTGGGAGGGGAGTCCGGCCAGTAGGAGGAGGAGGACAGCGAGGAGAGGAAGCTGTGGGTGGTGGAGGTTCTCAGGGAGGCAGGGAGGTGGTGGTAGCGTTACTCAGGGAGGAGAAAGGAGAGGACAGCGGGTGTGCCTCATCGTCCGGCGGCTCTGGGAGGACTGCTTGGTGCAGTCGGTCGGGATCTGACGAGGTGAGTGCGAGAAAAGAGACGAGGTGGTAGTCGTGGCAGGGCTCAGCCGAAGGTCGTGGCATCGAGGTAGGAAACTGCTGAGGAGCGGTGCACCGGCGGGGTTGGGTGACCGGCTCCGGCAGCAGGAAAAGTGGAGGAAGAAGATGAAGTGGGAGATGATGGTGGTGGCGGTGGGGTGTTGGTCTGGTGCTGCTCCGGTGGAAGAGGCTGAGAAGGGAGGGAAAGATCGGGGAGTCGTTCAGTCGAAGGAGGTCCGACTGACGGTAAGCGGGGGAGGAGATGGGATGGGTCTCTGGCGAGTTTGAGTCGAGGAAGGAAGCCGGGGTCCGGTGAGCCGGAGATGGGATCCGACGTGGTGGTGGGGATCTGCTGTCCGGGAGAAGGAAAAGGGTGGACAGGGAAGCTGGCGGGGGAGTCCGGGCCCGGTCGGCGGTTGGGGGACGCTCCGGCCGGCGGGGACGTCAGGCGGATGAAGGAGGGGGATGAACAGTAATGTAAGGGGAGGTCGGCTGCCTTTAGGTTTAGAGATGGATTTGGTGTTTAGGTTTAGAAAACACTAAAGAAAAGAAAAAAAAATATTGTATTTATATACATATAGGATTTTTAGGTTTGGGGGTTGACCTAGGATTAGGGCTTGGTCAACAATCCTTGGGATTAGGCCTTGGGCTCACATGAGGATGTTTGGGAGGGCTATAATTTGCATTAATTAAATATAAGGCTAGAATTTAAATGGGGGACGATGTGTGCGTTGCACATTCCGAAAAATTATAAAAAAATTCACGTGAAGGAAAAATTGGGTTCCTTCATGTATTGTCCAATGGTGGGGACACCTCAATGCATTTTTTGCATAAAAGCCTCCAATAATTAGAAAAATTACACAAAGACGGAAATTGGATTTAATTAATTAAATTGAATGTGCATGATGTTCTGGAATTAAATAGAAGTACATGGGAATAAAATTAGATGGGACACAAGTGTCAGGGACGTAGAGGGTATAGTGCAGAATTAATAAAATTTGGGTTATACAAAAATGGTCAGGATTGTGTTCCTCATTTCGATTGGAACGCACAAGGGTACAGAGTTGGAATTTATTTAGGATTAAAATAATAACGTCCGCGACGTTTATTGTTCGACTAAAATGTAGCACAAAAAATAAATATTATAAGTTACACAAAGGTCAGAATAGTATGTGGGCATGTCTAGGATGAGGTAGTGAAATTTGTAGATAGGCAATGGCTAGAGTAGTGCTCTAATTATCGGAGCAACGGTAAGGTGCGCTAAGCTATATAAAATATCGCATAATTAATTAATTATCATGTTTCTAATTCTAATTGGATTCTAATTAGACCTAATCTCTCTATCTATGCCAAGTAGCCCTAATTTTGGGTGAGGGAGTTTACAAGATACGAGTGGTATCGCAGGACCGGCCAAGCGTCCCCATATTCAGCAGCAGTCGAGGACGTTTCAGTATAACCACCACCAGCACCAGACACCGGTTCATGTTCACCAGGATCAGCAGACTTGTCATTTCTGTAAGAAGCCAGGTCACCTTTGGGAGAGCTGTAGATTGAGGCTAGGACTTTATTTGTGCTATAGCTATGTGGGACATCGAATGAGGGATTGTCTTATAGTTCCTTATCATCCCGGACAGCGCGCAGCTCCAAATTATAGATATCCAGTTAGGCCACCTGTGGAACCGCAGATTGTTCAGTACCCGCGGAGGGAGCCACCCTAGCAGGGCAGAGCATTTGCGATGACGGTCGAGGAGACCGATACTACAGGCGATGTGTTAACAGGTTCTGTTCTTTTCCTTTCCCTTATTCCTTTTTCGTTTGTTTGATTGATTGATTCCTTAGTTCCGTAGCTTGTATCAGTAATTTTCTTGCTAGAATGTAATTAGTAGTACACCCTGGCAGAGACTGCAATACCATGAAAAAACAAACCATAAACCACACACATTTTTTTCTTTCTTTTTCTCGATTGTATATTGTATGACTGTAGGTAGGATTGTCTTAGACTTTGATTGTTGGGGGTTTGATTGTAGTAAAGATTAATAAAGAGGTTATGACTAGACAGAGAGAGACAAGATGCCTTAAATTTTGAGGATAAATATTAATTTAGATAAAGAGTTGAAAATTTAATATGGCAGAATTGACAATTTTGTTAGATCATAGATTTTATGAAGATTAGGATATGATTGAATTTGTAATTAACATTTTGAGGAATTTAAGAAGATTATTATTATATTTATTTGACTGCAAGATATAAATTTAAATTTATACTTAAATATGGTATTTGAAGATTTTATAAGTATTACATCATTGTGTATTATGTGGAAAAAAAAATCGAGGAATAAGATCAGTAATGGATTCGAGCTTGGATTCAAATTTTGGAATGAGATCTTAAATTTTCTAAATATACATTGATTGGATTTAAAATTGAGGATTGGATATTAAATTTTTGACTATTTAGTTATTAACTTAAAATTTTGGAGGAGATTGTAATATGAATGGAATTTGATTTTAATTTTGAAGATTTTTAGGAATATGATATTTTTAGAATTTTGAAATTTCAATATGGATTTACTTCATGATTATATGGCTTGATGAATTCAAATTTTGATGGTAAATAAATAAATAAATAAATACAACTATTAACGATCTTAAATTTCAAGGACAAAATTTTTCTAAGGAGGGTAGACTTGTCACTACCATATTCTAAAAATCGGGATAATTTTGTTATTTTCTATATTATAAGTATTGTGTATGTTTATTTTAAATAATTGCATGATATGTGTATATATATATATATATATGTTATATGTATAGTGTTCTTTAATGCATGAATTAGTGGACTAGACCTAGAAGCCCAGTAGATGAACCCCTGGCCAAATTATAGGATTATGGATTAAATTAACATTTTGGGGAATTAAATTATTGGGGATTATATTTATTATTATGATTTTTATTCATTGTTGTGCCTTACTGTTGCTTCGATATTGGGAGCGCTATACTAGCTTTTGTCTTCCAACAAATTCCACACTATTGTTCTAGACGTGCCCGTCTTCCATTCTGACCTTTGTGTAACTCATAAATATGCTCTCTTGTGCTTCATTTTAGTCGCACAATGTAAAACCCATAAATTTAAAAATCGTATTAATTATGTAATTAATCATTTAATTGAATTGTATTATTATGTAGTATAATAGAGAATATAATTTATTGGATTTAATTACTAGGTAAATATGCATCTAGAAATTATTGAGCAAACTATTATTTTACCTTATTTTATTATATGTAGGAGACCTTGTGGACGGATGAAAGATTATTTTTTTAGGAATTTATATATATATATATATATATATATAGATTAATTGAGTAATAAAAAGAAAAGAATGGAAAAAGAAATGAAAAGAATAAAAAAGAATAGAAAAATAAAATAAAAAAAGAAAGAAATCAAAACTTACTCTAACCAAACCCCCCCCGTAGCAGCAGTTCCCAAACCAGCTAGTTAACCCGCTCCCAGCCTCAGAGCCGCGGAATACACCCCCCGCGCCCCTTTCTATATATATATGTAACCTTTTATAAACCCTAACCCTAAATCTATACTCCACAACCCCGACTGCCGCCGACCTCCAGCCCAGACCGCTGTCGCCGGAATCCGCGCCGCCATCCGCGTCCCCCGCGAGCACCGCACAGGATATCGTAGCGGCGTACCCCTGTTCATGCGTAGATTTCTGCTTCGTCTCACAACCAAATTCGGCCCCGTCTTCACCGGTATGTTCACGACCCATCCCTCTTCCAACTCTGTTATTAGTTCCCTCCGATCAACGCGTAACCCTAGGTGAAAATCGAGACCAAGTTGGAGAAAAACCATAACTTTTACGCTACAGAAAACTATTGCGATGACTCATGTTTAAGAACTCGTATCTCCCACCACAGAGATCCAAACTTAGAAATTCCTTTTGCTATGTGAAGACCACATACCCAAGATCATTTCTTTTAATTAGATTAATTTATTTGGTGTTATATGCAGAATTAAATTAGGTTAAAAATTATGAAAAACTATTTTTGAAACCTTTAAAATTTGTGATACAAAGCACGCTCCGCCAAACGGGACTGCCCCGTCATATACCAATTGCAACAAAAGGAGCGTATGGTATGTCCAGATGTGTGGACTTTTGCAAAAACTAATTTAGACGCGTATGCGCATCGAAATTAACTCGTATCCGCAAAAAGTCTCAATATCGCAACTTTTGTAAAATACCGCACCATTTAGTGTATGCTCGTCAGAATATGATAAAACTTATGCAATTGGACTCGTGGTATCGTGCTGGTCCTGTAACCCAATTTTCATACAATTCTGAGATAGTTGACCAAGTCGCCTATTGGCGGGCCCTATGGTTGACTTTTTAGGCAAATTTGTGTTCGGCTCACCGAAATCAAAAATTGGACATACCATTGAGTTCGTATTGACGTTTAGAATTTTTTTGACCTATAATTTATCCTATTTAGAGACCTTTACTCCTTGCACGCTTTTTGGTGCAAAGTAGCCCACATGTGATCTCCCTTTGATCCGAAATTACTGTTTTTCCCCTATGTTCAAATTGGACGAAAGGGTAGTATTTTCTAGCTATCTCGCTGATTCCGAAAATGTTAGTGATGTTTATTTCAGCATCCGGAGACGTTTATTCGGAGGCCTTAGTTTCTGATCATATGTACCTGACATCTGGACGCTTACACTTTACTGATTACTTGCCAGGCAAGTATATCTTGCCATTGTACTGTAATTTATATTCTATATGTTGCATGCATCTTATTTCTACTTATTTAGTTCTTATATTTTAAACTGCTATATAAAGTGCGCGTCCAAGGAAACTTGGGTGCAACGATGGTGACGTCGTATTCTATTTTTATTATGTATATGCATATGGACCTACTTTATGAGACCACCCTAGTATCATGAGGCATTTTAGGTTTTATTGGCCATGACACTGTTCTTACACGAGTGTGAGTCACATGTAGGATACGGTCTTGCGTATTCGGCTGGCCACCGGTACGTACAGGTCGTACGACGGATAGGGATAACTGTCGATAGAAACTTTGCATGCTAGTAGACCTAACAGTAATTTAGAGGTATCATCGTGTCATGAATGTGACATGCTTAGAGCATGGGGTGGGGAGAACAACAAGACATTTGGGCTCCTTTGCACTTTCCTTGTGTAACCCGTATGCTCCACCGGAGATGCGCAGTCATGATGACCACTATATATTATATATTATCAGGCGGCCTCTGCCGTTCAAAAGATGACATACTTTTTAGGCCCCTGAATCTCCAAGAGAATCATGTCAATCCCATTTTAGCTAAATAGCCCACTTGTTGGAAAGTTGTTCTCAAACTGCATTCACATAGATGGTTAGGCGACCCATTGGATGTTTATTTTCAGTACTTTATTGTCATGCTTCTATGTATCTTGTTATATCCCTCTGAGGACCTGGTCCCTTTCCAGATATAGATGGGCAGGAGTATCCACAGGAGTACGGACCTGGACCTGACACTTCGTAGCAGGCTGAGAAGGTCTTATCTTCAGAGTACCTTTGATTCATCGCAGTTGATGGATTTTGTAGTTGCTATTTCTTTTACGGACTTTCATCTTATATCAGAGTTGATCTCTTCTCTCTTTTAGTAGTTTTAGTATAGTTGATTTACAGTGAATTTGTTTTCATCTGACTATCATATTTTGATACTTCATCTTTGATATTCAGTTATTTATTTCCATTTATTTCTTTATTTGTGCTGTGGATGAGATATAGATTGCGTATGACTTGTTGACAGTATATTACCACTTGTGGATTTGATATTCATGTACAACGTACGTGTATGTATGGTTTCCATATATTGGAGTTTGTATACATACGGCTGGCGTATTACGTATTCATAGTCCTACGTATTTTAGGACTGGGGCATGACATGTTTTAGTGGTGGCCCATGCAGGTCTTCGAATATATTGTCTCGGTTACATTACTATACCGAACAAGCCTGCGTATAGGAGTAGAATATAGGATCTCATCCACGCTTGACTAAAACTCATCTTCCTTTTCAACTATCCTATTTAAATGCTTGCATCATGTTTGATTCCTGTACTTCTTCTAATCATTTCGACCACCTCTTGCGATGTACTACCGCTGGAGGTGACACACATTCAGGAGTCAACGGCCAAACTCGAGGGGATACCTCGATGATTCCTAGACTTTCGAGGACAGATGGACAGACTCACAATCCAGTTCCATCTGACCTTTCCGCATCACCTAATGGGACCCTTCCAGCATCATCGATACCGCAGGATGGCCAGACACAGCTGTTCTAATTCTTCCAAATGATGATGTAGGAACAGAGACAGCAGACGACACAATAGCTACAGAGCAGAGGTAGCAAGCGGCAGAGCAGAGACAAGAATTTCGGGCAGCACTTGAAAGGATGGCTGCACAGGCTTCTATACCAGCTCAGGCACTAGTTCCATTACCACGAGCTAGATTTGGTTCAGTCAAGAACTTTATACAAATGGGTCTGAAGCCGTATAAAGGTACTGAGAGCCCAGAGGAGACTACAAACTGGATTACCCACACTCAGAAGTTATTAGAAGTATTGCAGCTACCTACAGATCTATGGATGACAAGCGTAAGGATGCTGCTAGATGGTAACGCTTATCACTTGTGGGAATTAATGGAGCGCCAGTTGGGCACGTATCAGACTTGGAAGCAATTCTTGGAGTGCTTTGAGAGAAAGTACTTCCCGGACACTGTCAGGGACGCATTGTACGATCAGTTTCTTTATTTGGAGCAGGAGAACAAGATAGTTGACGAGTATGATGCAGAGTTTAGTTGCCTCAGTAAATATGGCGTTGCCCTGATACCGAATGATTTGGTGAAGGCTAAGAGGTTTCACCACGTGTTGACTCAGGAGCTCCAATACTATACCAGCTCACATTCTCGGATCTCTTATGCCGAATTATTGACAGAAGCTAGATTATAAGAAACCATCAGCAAGGGAAAAGGAGGTCAACTGAAGACACAGCAAGGACCAGCAAGGATATAGCAAGAAAGGCCTATCAGACATCCCTTGGCACAACAACAACAGTATCAGCACAGAGCAGGACCGTACCAGAATTTAGAGAAGCCCCACTGCAGTTATTGTGGGAAACGATGACACATTTTGAGAGACTGTCGAACTCGCTTGGGACAATATATGAGGTGTGGTTCCAGACAGCATTTGGCGAGAGACTGTCCAATGCAGAAGGCATTGACACTTTCACCGCCAATACAGAGGCTAGCACTTCCAGCACCGAAGCCAGTTCAGCAAATGACTAGACCAGGAGCACCTCGACTCCTAGCAGCCGGAGGATTTCAGCGAGGACCACCACTACCAACTCAGGAGGATCAGTACACGAGGGCCAGTCACGAACTACCACAGAGGAACTGACAAGCTTTTGCACTAGAAGTGGATGACTTGGATCAGGAGATTGATGTCATAGCAGGTATTACTCTTGCTTTTACTTTTCCTGCTGTGATATTATTTAATACGGGAGCCACCCACTCGTTCATATCTTCTAGTTTTATTGCCAAACATAATATTTCCACTACACCTTTACCTAGTTGTGTTAGAATTTTCAACGGTGGAGGAGTTGTACCTGTTAGTCAGATTTGTAGATCGTGTCCTGTAGTAATTTATGGCAGAGAGATGAATGCCCGACTCTTAGTCCTTATTATACCAACTTTTGATATTGTGCTTGGAATGGACTGGCTAAGCAAGTACCACGCTTTCTTCGACTGTTTTGGAGGAAGCATTCTTTTTAAGATACCAGGCCAGCCGGAACTTAAGTTTGCACGAGGATCCACCAAAGCCCTTGATGTTATACAGCTTGCAATGGATGACATTATTTATCATCCTATCATTTCAGAGTTTCAAGACGTCTTTCCAGAGGAATTGCCAGGACTACCCCCGGACAGAGACGTAGAATTCTCGATTGAATTGACACCAGAAGCAGCACCCATAACATCGCATGTTTATAGATTGACGAAGAAGGATATGGATGAGCTGAAGGCACAGTTGGAAGAATTAGAGGAGAAAGGGTTCATTCGGCCAAGTGCATCACCCTGGAGAGCACCAGTATTATTTGTACCAACGAAGGATGGGTCAGTACGTATATGCATTGACTACAGAGCCTTAAATACAGTGACCGTGAAGAATAAAAACCCGTTGCTGCACATTAATAACTTATTTGATCAGCTTAGTGGAGCTAAGATGTTCTCGAAGATAGACTTGAGATTGGGATATCACCAGGTGAAGGTACGAAAGCAGGACATCCTGAAGACCGCATTCAGGACAAGATATGGATACTACGAGTTTCTGGTCATGCCATTTGGGTTGACCAATGCTCCATCTATCTTTATGGACTTAATAGATCGAGTATTCCATCAGTATTTGGACCAGTTTATGGTCGTCTTCATAGATGATATACTTGTCTATTCGAAGAGCTATGAGGAGCATGAGAAGCACCTGCGGATTATTCTAGCGACATTGAGAAAAGAGCAGTTATATGCGAAGCTCAATAAATATGAGTTTTTCTTGGATAGAATCTCATTTCTTGGACATGTTGTTACGAGAGATAGTATTTTTCTTGATCAAAAGAAAATCTTGGCAGTCGAGACATGGCCCATTCCTAAATTAGCATCGGAGGTGAGAAGTTCCTTGGACTTACGGGATATTATCGATAGTTCGTGGAGAACTTCTCAAGGATAGCAGCACCTATGACTCGATTGACGTGTAAGGATCAAGAGTTTGTATGGACCGACGAGTGTCAAGCTGCTTTCGAGGAGTTGAAGAGGCGACTGACCACAGCACCAGTATTGACTATTCTATCAGGATTAGGGGGTTATGTGATATATAGTGACGCATCAGGAAAAGGCTTGGGATGCGTGTTGATGCAGCATGGTAAGGTGATTGTATATGTATCTAGGCAGTTACGAGTACATGAGAAGAATTATCCAACTCATGACTTGGAGCTTGCAGCCATTATTTTTGCTCTTAAGCTATATATCAGGATTAGGGGGTTATGTGATATATAGCACTTTTGTTGGCATGGGATAAAAAGAGAGATAGCTCTCTTTGTAGCTAAATGTCTAGTATGTCAGCAGGTAAAGGTGGAGCATCAAAGAACAACAGGTTTATTGCAACCACTTCCGATTTCTGAGTGGAAGTGGGAGCACATCACTATGGACTTTGTCACGGGTTTTCCCAAGAGCCCAAGTGGAAGAGATGCAGTATGTGTAATAGTGGATCGACTCACCAAGTCAGCCCATTTCTTGCCTTTTAGAGTTGGTCAGTCTACAGAAGCTTTGGCTGACTTATACATGAGACAAATTATGAGATTTCACGGTATACCGGTCAGCATTGTGTCAGACAGGGATTCGTATTTTACATCACAGTTTTGGAGAAGCATGCGAGAGAGTCTTGGGACTCGTTTGAAGTTTAGTACATCTTATCACCCATAAACAGATGGGCAGTCCGAACATACTATTCAGACACTAGAGGATATGTTGTGAAGTTTTCTTACAACAATAGCTATTAAGCGAGTATCCAGATGGCTCCATTTGAAGCATTGTATGAAAAAAAGTGTAGGTCTCCCGTGTGTTGGAGTGACATAGGAGAACGTCAGATTCTAGGACTAGAGTTGGTAGTCAACACCGTTGAGACAGTGAAGAAGATACAAGGACACTTGCGAGTAGCACAAGACAGGCAAAAGCAGTGGGCAGACCTTCATCGTCGTCCCTTGGAGTTCAAAAAGGGCGAACATGTCTTCTTGAGGATATCACCTACTAGAGGCACCATTCGATTCAGAGCGTGTGGCAAGTTGAGTCCAAGGTATATTGGACCATTTGACGTGCTAGAGAGAGTGGGAGAAGTGGCGTATCGACTTGCGCTACCACCTTCACTTGAGGGAGTACATGATGTATTCCATATGTCGCAGCTTAGGCGATATGTGGCAGATAGCAGTCATGTTCTCGACCATTCTAAGATCACTATTGGGCCGAGCTTGTCATACCAAGAGCAACCCGTGGAAATCCTTGATCGTCGAGAGAAAGTATTGAGGAACCAGTCTATTCCCTTGGTTTGCGCGGCATGGAAGCATGGCGCACCAGGAGAATCCACTTGGGAGCGCGAGGATAACATGTGCAAGTGTTTTCCATATCTATTCGTAGACCAAGGTATGAATTTACTTTGTTCAATTCTACCTTATACCACCCTTGACTTTCTATCTTGGCTTGGTTTTAATTTCAAGGACAAAATTTTTATAAGTTGGGTATAATATAAAATCCCTAAATTTAAAAACCGTATTAATTATGTAATTAATCATTTAATTGAATTGTATTATTACGTAGTATAATAGAGAATATAATTTATATAAATATGCATCTAGAAATTATTGAGCAAACTATTATTTTACCTTATTTCATTTTATGTAGGAGACCTTGTGGACGGATGAAAGATTATTTTTTTAGCACAAAAATAATTTTTTTAGAATTTATATATATATATATATATATATATATATATATATATATATATATAGATTAATTGAGTAATAAAAAGAAAAGAATGGTAAAAGAAATGAAAAGAATAGAAAAGAATGAAAAAAAAGAAAGAAATCAAAACTTACTCTAACCAAACCCCCCCTAGCAGTAGTTCCCATACCCGCTAGTTAACCCGTTCCCAGCCTCAGAGCCGCGGAATACATCCCCCGCGCCCCCTTTCTATATATATATGTAACCTTTTATAAACCCTAAACCCTAACCCTAAATCTATACTCCACAACCTCGATTACCGCCGACCTCCAGCCCAGACCGCCGTCGTCGGAGCCCCAGCACCGCCGCCAAAATTTGCGCCTCCGTCCGTGTCCCCCACGAGCACTGTACAGGAAATCGCAGCAGCGTACCCCTGTTCACGCGTAGATTTCTGCTTCGTTTTGCAACCAAATTTGACCCCATCTTTACCGGTATGTTCATGACCCATCCCTTTTCCAACTCTGTGTATTAGTTTCCTCCGATCAGCACGTAACCCTAGGTGAAAATCGAGACCAAGTTGGGGAAAAACTATAACTTTTATGCTACAGAAAATAGTTGCGATGACCCATGTTTAAGGACTCGTATCTCCTACCACAGAGATCCAAACTTACAAATTCCTTTTGCTATGTGAATACCACATACCCGAGATCATTTCAAGTTAATTAGATTAATTTATTTTCTGTTATATGCAGAATTAAATTGGATTAAAAATCATAAAAAACTATTTTTGAAACCTTCAGAATTTGTGATACGGAGCGCGCCCCGCCAAATGAGACCGCCCCATCGTATACCAATTGCACCGAAAGACGCGTATGGTATGTCCAGACGTGTAAGCTTTTGCGAAAATAGATTTGGACGCGTGTGCCCATCGAAATCAACCCGTATCCGCAAAAAGTTCCTATATCATGACTTTTGTAAAATACTGCACCATTTAGTGTGCGCTCGTCAGAATGCGACAAAACTTATGCCATCGAACTCGTGGTATCGCGCTGGTTCTATGACCCAATTTTTACACGATTCTGAGACAGTTGCCCAAGTCGCCTATTGGGGGCCCCACGGTTGACTTTTTGGGCAAATTTGTGTTCGGCTCAACGGAATCCAAAATTGGACATACCTTTAAGTTCGTATTGACGTTTAAAATTTGTTTGACCTATAATTTGTCCCATTTAGAGACCTTTACCCCTGGCATGTTTTTTGGTGCAAAGTGGCCCACATGTGGACCCCGCTTTGATCCAAAATTACCGTTTTGTCCCAGTATCCAAATTGGATGAAAGGGTAGTATTTTCTAGCTATCTCGCTGATTCTGAAAATATTGGTGATATTTATTTCAGCATCCGGAGACGTTTATTCGGAGGTCATAGTTTCTGATCCTGTGTACCTGATATCTGGACGCTTACACTTTACAGATTACTTTCCAGGCAAGTATACCGTGCCATTGTACTGTAATTTATATTCCATATATTGTATGCATCTTATTTCTCCTTATTTAGTTCATATATTTTAAACTTTTATATAAACTGTGCGTCCAAGGAAACTTGGGTGCAACGACGGTGACGTCGTATTCTGTTTTTATTATGCATATGCATATGGACCTACTTTATGAGACCACTCCATTATTATGAGGCATTTTATGTTTTATTAGCCATGACACTGTTTTTACACGAGTGTGAGTCACATGTAGGATATGGTCTTGCATATTCGGCTGGCCATCGGTACGTACAGGTCGTGCGACGGATAGGGATAACTACCGATAAAAACTTTTCATGCTAGTAGACCTGGCAGTTATTTAGAGGTATCAAGGTATCACGGATATGACATGCTTAGAGCATGGGGTAGAGAGAACAACAAGTAAGGCATTTGGGCTCCTTTGCACTTTCCTTGTGTAACCCGTACGCTCCACCGGACATCCGCGGTCATGATGACCACCATATATTATATATTATCAAGCGGCCTCTTGCGTTCGAAAGACGACATGCTTTTTAGGCCCCTGAATCTCCAAGAGAATCATGCTAATTTTATTTTAGCCAGATAGCCCACTTGTTGGAAAGTTGTTCTCAAGCTGCATTCACATAGATGGTTAGGCGACCCATTGGATGTTTATTTTTAGTACTTTATTGGCATACTTCTATGTATCTTGTTATGTTTCTCTGAGGACCTGGTCCCTGTCCAGATATAGACGGGCAGGAGTATCCACAGGAGTACGGACCTGGACCTGACTTTCATACCAGACTGAGAAGGTCTTATCTTCAGAGTACCTTTGATTCATCGCAGCTGATGGATTTTCTAGTTGTTATTTCTTTTGCGGACTTTCATCTTATATTAGAGTTGATCTCTTCTCTCTTTTAGTAGTTTTAGTATACTCGATTTACAGTGGATTTGTTTCCATCCGACTATCATACTTTGATACTTCATCTTTGATGTTCAGTTATTTATTTCCATTTATTTTTTTATTTGTGTTGTGGATGAGATATAGATTGCGTGTAACTTGTTGACAGTATATTACCACTTATGGAATTGATATTCATGTACAGCATACATGTGTATATGGTTTCCATATATTGGAGTTCGTATACATACAGCTGGCGTGTTACGTATTCCTAGTCTTACGTATTTTGGGACTGGGGCATGACACACAATATTCATCGCAGACGTTTATTTTTAATTCTAAATAAATATAACTTTGTATCCTTGTGCGTTCTAATCAAAATTGGAGACACAATCTCGAACCTTTTTGTGCAATCCAAATTATGTTAATATTCTACTTTGAGTCCTCTACATTCATGACACTTGTGTTCCACCTAAATTTAATCCCATGTGCTTCCAATTAATTTTAGAATACCTTTTACACTAATTTTAATTAAATTTGTGTAAGGACCCAACTTAATCCAAAACTACACCCAACACCAAAATAAACCCCCATTCACACCCTCAAGACTCATACTAAACACCACACATCCTTTTTAGCCATTACATCACACCAAACATGGTGTTCTCCCTCATTAAATCCTGAAACCCACTTTTTGTGCAATTTTCTAATTATTAAGGACTTTTATGCAAAAGTGCAATGATGTGTCATCATCCTATTGGTTAAGCACATAAAGAAATCAACCCTCTCCTCCCTTTGACCGTTCAACTCTCTCTCTCTCTCTCTCTTCCTTTTTGTTGTGCATTTTCTCCATATTTAATCATGGCCCTCCATTTAAATGGAGCAACATCCTAACCACCCACACTTTCCTATATATATCACACATCATAAACCTTTTCCCAAACAACCCCATCCCAAGGCATGGTCGGCCCTAATCCCTAGAATGTCACCATCAACATCTTCTCCCTCATGCAAAATACCTTCCCATTATAATTTTTATCACCTTCCTCCTACAAAAACCACAAAACCCTAGACATCACCCTCAACCCTAAACCAACCCTACAACAGCCTTCCTCCGCCCACCTTCCCGCCGGAGTCGACTGAGCCGACCGACGACTGCACACCACTCCACGGCCTTCCCTCCTCCGCCTGAACCGTAGCCCGACTTCCTTCACCCCTCGACCATAACCAGTCCCTCACCCTGTTCTTCATCGTCGACCCGACCCCGCCGGGCAGCAAGCAATCGGCCTTCTCCTCCGCCTGAACCGCGGCAGCCACCGCCATCATCTACACCACCACCACTGTCTCAACACAGCCACCACCAATATCCTCGGCTTATTTCCTGACTCCACGTTCTCCACCTCCCATCTCAGACCTCGTTGGACCACAGTAGCGGCTACACCCCGCCTCCATCCCGCCAGCGCCTCACCCATCGTTCTTTCCTCGACAGCGAGACCTGAGCCACCGTTCTCCTCCATCCTCCCCGCCGGATCCTCCGCACCACCATCACTATTAACACTACCCCCTGTCATCATGACACAGCCACCATAATCACCCTCCTTCACCAACGACCCCGACATCCTTGACTTCCCCTCCACCGCAGCCTAGCAGTCCACCGCCACGACCAACTTCTACGTCGTCTCTTCCCCGTCCATCTCGACACCGACTTCTCACCAACGGGATAGCAGCCACCCGGATGTCTCCTCCTTGCTCTCTCCTCCTCCTCCTCGACAGAGCAATACCGTTCCCCACAGCCAAGCCCAGCCTCGTCGGACCTCGCTGACAGCCTCTCCTCGACCCCGCTGATCGCCTGAACGTTCTCTTACTCCGGCCATCCCTGTTAATCATCATCATCATCATAACCCTCATCATCACCTCCATCATAACCATCATCATCACCTTCATCATAATCATCGTCGTCATCATCGTCATCGTTATCATCGTCATCATTGTCGTCATCGTCATCATCGTCATCATCGTCGTCATCGTCGATCTAGTGCACGTGCACAGGTTCGAACTGCCCTCTCATAATTTTATGTATACATGTGTAATTGGTATATATATATATATATTCTATGGTAAATAAATACTAGTAATAGTTATGACTAATTTGTATATGTACTGTATGACCCTAGGTATTGTTGTGGATATCCCGTAGTTGCATGAGACCATAAGTGTTAATTATGGATGCCCTGTATTTGCACATGACCATGTGACCCTGAGTATTAGTGATATGTCTGCCTTGTGTACACTGACATACTGGCAAGACATGTGTAGTTTGACTGTCTGATTATGCACAGTATTTGCAGAAGTGACGCACGTGCATTTAGACGCACGTTTGACCCTGCTAGTTAACTAGTTGTCACCCTAGCATTATTCCGAGCGTAGTGTAATTATGGTTGTGTATGTGCTAGTATAATGGCTGATGTTATATTGTATTATACTATATATATATATAGGACCATTGGATCGTCCTGCGAGACTTTAGGAGCAGGACATTGGTATTGTCAGCTAAGGACCCCAAGCGAGTATATTCTCTGATAGTTTCTTGTTTATGATATCCTCTATGTTCATTTTATTTAGTATAGATATCCATATTTCTTGACACGATGGTTACACGGATTGGTATATCCGGATCTCGTCATGAGATATTATTCCTTGTATATGGTGTATCTTGTGCAAGTCTTGTTTCATTGATTATCTTATGCATGTACAGACACTGATTCTCGGGGAGATTTGCTACCTTCCTAGAGAATCCCGTGCCATAGCGTACCATGGTTGGATCTACTATACCAGTCGGGGGTGGGGAGTATTTTAGTGTAGATATGTGATCATACCCTTCATGTACAAGTCTTGTTCTCATGTTAGTGTTGGTCATACACCGCACATATGACTAACCAAGCCATTATTCATGTACAAGTTCCCAAGCCGATCATATGTTAAAGCTAGTACTCACACACTTAGTCATTAGTATTCTTGTTCATTGTCATATTGTTCATTCTTGTATTTATTTCCAGTATTTCTTTTATTGTGTATCTCTTATACATTTATATGCATCTTGTATATTTATATCTATTTAGTGCTACATAGTTTATATTATTGATTTAGAACTGCTATTAGAGATGTACTTCGTTCCATCCTGACTGAAAATATTTTTTCAAACTGCGACTTAGAGGACTGGTGTCCGACATATTATGGACCATAGAGAGAGTAGCTGCAGCCTTGGATCTTATAGTTCATTTATGATTCTGGAAGGTCTAGCCTGGATCACTAGTTATTCAGTTAGTTTCTTTTAGCATTTTATGGTACCGAATTTGTTTCTGGCATACTTTAAGACTTGGATGTTATGGTTAGAGTTAGAATATTTTGTTTAGACTTTTGTTGCATTTATTTATTTTCTTTGTTATCTTATCGTACTTTAGTTATGTGATTGAGTATTTTTTATATTATATTATGGTATCTGTGTCTCCTTATGGAGTTGGATACTCGTGTGAGATTGACTAGATAGTATTGTGACCTAGACAGCGTTCTACCGCCGATGCTGCAGTGTAGGCTGGACGTACCCACGTATTCGTGCCCAAATTCCCGGTGCGGGTTATGACATCTCCCGCTGAACGTAGGTGGGTACATCTTTGTGAACTCAGCTGCCCTGTAGGAAGTCTTAGCAGAAGGCTGGATTTCGTCTGATTCGTTATTTATAGCCACGGCTTGCGACATAGGTGCCACCGCAAGCGCACCGTTATTGGGAACCAAGGATGTAATCATCTACATCATGGTGTCCATTTGCTTTTGTTGTACGGCAAGTTGGGCTTGGACCTGCGCTTGTTGAACTGTAGCATGTTGTTATTGTACCTCTATTAATTGCATTATCCTTTTCATCATGTCATTCGAACCTGCCCCTCCGGACTCTCCAGAACTTATAGGGTCATTCTAGATAGTTGGAGTAATACCCCATTTCGCTCAAGCGGACTGCCGTTTCAAACGGCAATAGCGCAACTGTCCCGACCCGCTTTGCCTCAAACAAGAAGCAAAGGATATCCAGACTTGTCCCTACAGGAATTCGGCTCAGGCTTTCAGAGGCTCCCTTGACGTATCGCTCTACCGAGGCGAATCTTCGCTAAGGTGGATGGCTACGGTAAACTTGTCTTTGCTTAGCCAGCACACATAAAATCTGGAATATTCATGCTAGTCGCTAGGTGATTTACCCCCTGCATGCTAATAAATCCAACGCACCTAGATAAGGGAATAATCCCAACCTATATTGTTATGCTAGAACATGGAAAATGAAATACTGCTTATATATGTTCAGACCCTTGCATGCTAAGTCCCTAACTGTTTCATCTCTCGGCTTACCTTCGGGCCCGAGAAAACGTGTTGCTTATGTTCCTTAGAACGTATGCTTGTCTGCTTGTACGTTGCCTTGACTCAATACTTGTAACATAAGCCAGGACAACACCCTGTTATACAGGATACTGTTCAGAACGACTATGAGAACGAAAATCAGGCAATGCATCCCTTCTTGTACTATTGTTGCCTCAACAGCTTGCCTCTTGTCTTGTACTATTATCTTGTACTCTTGTCTTGTACGCTTGTTGCTCCAACCATGTAAATGGATAACCTACCCGAGATGCCGTTCGATCACGGACAACTTGTGCACAAGGATGGTCTAGCGGGCGATACTGGGGCACTGGCATCGTCCCGGTCCGGGCGAGACCTATTGTTTAGTCTCTTGTTCTTGGCAGAATGGCATGTAACGCCTCTTGTACTTTGTTGCATACCATTCTCGTCAAAGACTATATCGTCCATTATAGCATACGCCAGTGATCGCCTTGTATTTAACTTGTTGCATGCTTGTTGGTAAAGAAATAAAAGATAACAAAAAATCCTCGCTTAGTGGCTATCCGCGTGTGAGGCACTGTATCGCATCAAGAAACAACTAAACACCTGAACGATCTTGAATTAACAGTACTCGTATTGCATATACTATGCTCCTGAATGCTTATACATGTTTCTGCTTGAATTTATAATGTTTGCCTTGGACAGGGAAGGACAAATGGTAAGTTGGTAAGTTTCGTCGTGTTTCCTCTCATGTTGCACGGTGCACAGCCCGACACGTTAGGCTATTCAATATTCGCATGAAACTGATCCTAAGGCAACTAGAAAGACAACTTAATAGTTGTGCACGGAACCTGTATTACGTGTTTGGATTTGTCGAGCGGGCGAGTAGCTTCCCCACCAGTGCATTCAATGTACTGATAATCCACCAGTTTGTATGCAGGGTGCGGGAGAACCTCGTTCGGTGCGGATGCCTCCTTCGCGTATGCTAAGGCGTGGAGACCACTCCGAAGCAGCGGCGCGTCCAGAATGAAAGCACATATATAAGACATAATGTTAGAACATAGCCCGAACTCGCCCGTACAATCATTCCACAATTATAGCCACTTGGCATGCTTTTACTGTTTCTGAGAGAGAGGCTTAAGCGACTTGTAATCCCGGCTATACGCCGTCTGTAACACTTGTTTATATCAATAAAAGAGCTTGCTTACTTCAACTTGTGTTTCAATGCTTCCGCTATATTGTCGACTCAGCGAACCTGTTACCGATCGCCTATGCGTTCATGACTTCGCTGCACTCGGACAATCTGTGCGACTCTGTGGCTTAGAACTCTTACCGCTAGCCAATGAATCACGGCCTTGCACGGGCGCGGTTCACGCTCGTGCGGCATCACGCCCGGATGGGTCAATCGATCGTTCTGCGGGAGCAATGGCGAGGGTGATTCCCGCCTAGCGGAAACGGCCGATTTGCCTGCGGGAGATCGGGGCGTGACATAGTGGTATCAGAGCCTGGCTTCTACGCCTTTGGCCTCAATTTGATATCTCTGTTTCGAAAGCTCGTTCGTGGGTTATGTGCACGCTCTCTCTCAATGCCTCGATGGGATGTTCCAATAATAAGTCTAAATACTTTCAAAATGCGTTTTGAATGATATGATTGCTTGTCTGGTTGTATGCTGCGAGTGGCCTTTGTGCCAACCTGTACGAACCCTTGATAATATCGCTAGTAGCTTGTCTGATTTCACTAACTCTAAGTTTGGTTGAATGCATCTATTCGAGGGACGCCTTGAACTAGTGCACCATCCAAGACTTAAGAAAAGGTGAAATTCGAGTGCTGAGACTTCGCTATCACTAAGCTGGTTGACGTGTTCACGCTAGAGGGGCCCTTCGAAAGTGCGCACGATCCATTCTAAGCGATATGCTGATTTCGACGCTTGTGTAAGTGAATATCTAAATGAACAAGTACAATGACTTGTCTAGGATTGGCTCAATCCTAGATTACTGCTTGTCCTCAGTAAATCTCAAGGATGAGACTTTTTCTGAGTTGGGTAGGATGTAATACCCTGTTCCGCTCAAGCAGACTGCCATTTCAAACGGCAATAGTGCAACTGTCCCGACCCACTTTGCCTCAAACGAGAAGCAAAGGATATCCAGACTTGTCCCTATAGGAATCCGGCTCAGGCTTTCAGAGGCTCGCTTGACGTATCGCTCTACCGAAGCGAATCTTCGCTAAGGTGGGTGGCTACGGTGAACTTGTCTTTGCTTAGCCAGCACACATAAAATCTGGAATATTCATGCTAGTCGCTAGGTGATTCATCCCCTGCATGCTAATAAATCCAATGTACCTAGCTAAGGGAATAATCTCAACCTGTATTGCTATGCTAGAACATGGAAAATGAAATACTGGTTATATATGTTCAGACCCTTGCATGCTAAGTCCCTAACGATTTCATCTCTCGGCTTACCTTCGGGCCCGAGCAAACGTGTTGCTTATGTTCCTTAGAACGCATGCTTGTCTGCTTGTACGTTGCCTTGACTCAATACTTGTAACATAAGCCAGGCCAACACCCTGTTATACAGGATACTGTTCAGAACGACTATGAGAACAAAAATCAGGCAATGCATCTTGTCTTGTACTATTGTTGCCTCAACAGCTTGCCTCTTGTCTTGTACTCTTGTCTTGTACGCTTGTTGCCCCAACCATGTAAATGGATAACCTACCCGAGACGCCGTTCGATCACGGACAACTTGTGCAAAGGGATGGTCTAGCGGGCGATGCTGAGGCACTGGCATCATCCCGGTCCGGGCGAGACCTATTGTTTAGTCTCTTGTTCTTGGCGGAATGGCATACAGCGCCTCTTGTACTTTATTGCATACCATTCTCGTCAAAGACTATATCATCCATTATGGCATACGCCAGTGATCGCCTTGTATTTAACTTGTTGCATGCTTGCTGGTAAAGAAATAAAAGATAACAAGAAATCCTCGCTTAGCAGCTATCCGCGTGCGAGGCACTGTATCGCATCAAGAAACAACTAAACACCTAAACGATCTTGAATTAACAGTACTCGTGTTGCATATACTATGCCCCTAAATGCTTATACATGTTTCTGCTTGAATTTATAATGTTTGCCTTGGACAGGGAAGGACAAATGGTAAGTTGGTAAGTCTCGCCGTGTTTCCTCTCATGTTGCACGGCGCACAGCCCGACACGTTAGGCTATTCAATATTCGCATGAAACTGATCCTAAGGCAACTAGAAAGACAACTTAATAGTTGTGCACGAAACCTGTATTACGTGTTTGGATTTGTCGAGCGGGCGAGTAGCTTCCCCACCAGTGCATTCAATGTACTGATAATCCACCAGTTTGTATGCAGGGTTTAGGAGAACCTCATTCGGTGCGGACGCCTCCTTCGCGCGTGCTAAGGCGTGGAGACCACTCCGAAGCAGCGGCGCGTCCAGAACGAAAGCACATATACAAGACATAATATTGGAACATAGCCCGAACTCGCCAGTACAATCATTCCACAGTTGTAGCCACTTGGCACGCTTTTACTGTTTCTGAGAGAGAGGCTTGAGCGACTTGTAATCCCGGCTATACGTCGCCTGTAACACTTATTTATATCAATAAAAGAGCTTGCTTACTTCAACTTGTGTTTCAATGCTTCCTTATTGTCGACTCAGTGAACCTGTTACCGATTGCCTATGCGTTCATGACTCTGCTGCACTCGGACAATCTGTGCGACTCTGTGGCTTAGAACTCTTACCGCCAGCCAATGAATCATGGCCTTGCACGGGCACGGTTCACGCTCGTGCGGCATCACGCCCGGATGGGTCAAGCGATCGTTCCGCGGGAGCGCTGGCGAGGGTGATTCCCGCCTAGCGGGAACGGCCGATTTGTCTACGAGAGATCGGGGCATGACAGTTGGAGCACTGCTTGCAGTGACAGCGTTCTACTTTGCCATTTCTACAAAAGAGAGCAACTCATCAATACTTCAGAAACAATCTATCTATGGGCTTATTACATGGCAAGATTATCTCATGTAGCGGACACCAAATGCATTTAATCGAGAGGCGCATCAAACTTCTAGAAATATCTTTTGACAACCCGAGGAAATAAAGTTGTGCTCTGATACCAACTTGCCATGCCCTGATTCCATAGAATCGATAGTCATCCCTCGGGCATGATGTCATGCAAGCCTAAGTTGCGCTCGCATAAGGCAAGAACGTGCAATAATAAAAATTATTTTGAAACACAAGTTAGAAAACACATTCACGGAGAGTTGAACACAGAGTATAGGAAGAAAATATGCTTTTCATTGATAATTCAGAGTAATTTACATAGAGTTTATATTTGATACGTCTCTCGGCTACATTGATTGCATTACAAAAGAAAACTCAAAAGGCAGCATGTTCCATCAGATAATCTTCGTAGTCTCGTACATTATGCCCTTGTATAGGTTAGAAATACATGCCTCTAAAATAAACTGGCTTCAACTATAGTTCAAAATAGAAAAGGTTCTAATGCCTTCTTATCTTCGGCTAGCATTGCGCACCCTGGGTGCCTGAAAAGGGTGCCCACAAACATGGATCAGTACTCAACTGTACTGGTGAACAGGACGAAACCACTCGTTTAAATCAACACTTTCTTATTAAGGGAGAGCAAGCATTAAAATGATCATGTTATTAAGAACTATAGTGAATTAAGTTCATATCAGTTGCATATTTTTGAGAGAAAAGTAGCGTAGAAACTATATAGCCCATCAGTTGCTTACTTAACCTATGTGCCCCTTTCCTGCACTGAAACACAAGTATACTTACCACTTGCACAAGACATAAGTTAGCATGTGTTCTATCTATATGCGATTATTGGTATGATCGACACCATGTGGACTTATCTAATAGCATTGCGGTGTGCCCTATTATCCTAGGTTGCAAGCCCCGCTGAAGGTCCCGCAAAGCATCGTGCCGAGCACGATCAAATATTTTCCATAGGTCAATTCGGTTCTAGTGTCCCAGATACCATTTTAAGGAAATACCAAACCTTGTGCATAAGTTGTCCCAGCCCGTGCCAATACGTGAACAATTAAACTATCAAACAATACATGAGATAAAACAGAAGAAAGTAAAATAGTTATATACTTATGCAACCGTTTATATTTTATCAAAGCCGTGTTCCGATTTTGGTGACCCGTGGGTCCAAACTTTTTGAGACACCATGCCATAACCAATATTTCAGATGTCGCACTCTATCAAGCAGTTTCTTGGTTTCCAACCATAATGACTCGCTTTGTTGCGAAGCTCGTATTATAGATCGTGTGCATATATATCTACTAAGGAGATTACAATTATCCATATTCCTTTCTTAGTAGCTGGCATGCATTGTGGCTAAGGATTTCCTAGGCATTCAGTCGGGCAACGTCAATTGAACGTTTGAAACATTAAGGATTGTTGATGTGCAGAAGTAGGAAAGAAGGGTCTGAACTGTCACGCCATGATTATGCAGAATCATTATTCGTTTCCTGACCGTGATGTCGTGCAAGCGTAAGGCACGCCCGTACAAGGCCTAGCATAATAATATATATAGAAATACATTAACAGAGTACGGAAGCTAAAAAATACACATTAAAACGAAGAAAAGTTCTTTTTATTCATAATATACCTCTTTGTAAATAACTCTTGACTCAATAATAAAGGGGTGTCGCGCGAGCTTATAAGATAGACGCAAAATAAGATAGTGTTCAATATATCATATCCTATACTAGAACTTCAAAAGATAATAGACCCGCGGGCGAAGCTAACGCCTTGCCTCGAAGCTGCATAAAGAGTATGCACGAGCTCCGGGGTGGTTTGTACAAGCTTCAAAAGACACGAACGGAGTACACCGAGTAATGAACTGGTTGGGAAAGAAGAAGCTTCAGCTCCTCGCCGCGACGCCTTGGCTCGGGAACCTGCTACAACGAGGGTCAGTACTTTAAAAAGTACCGGTGAGGACGAGCTATCCCAATTAACCAAATCGACGCGGTATTCATGCGATGAAGCATACAAATTATTATTGTGGTCTTTTTGTCAGATCTTAGTTTAAGTAATAGCATGCAAAAGATTTGAAATAACTGAAATAAATATGCCACCTTTTGATGACTTTACCTGCCCATCTGAACCACCTGCACAAATCTTACCATGACCTTTCCTGCCTAGAAGACATAGTTAGCTTGCACAGTTTAAATATACATAAGGTCACTAGCATCACAAGCCATATTAGACAATTTTATAGTCTCTGAACTGAGATGGGATGCAATGCGGGTAGCAGGCCACGCTGCACATACATTTCGTCCAATTCATACGACTCTCAAAATGTTCCGTCCGGATCGGATCGGTTCTAGTGCCCCAAGGACCATCCGCGGGAACCAAAATCCTTGTGCACAAGTTGTCCGTGACCATACAACATCTCAATACTAGGTTATCATACAAAGAATTTTAAGACATCAAAATGAGCATAACTACTTAGCATAGTGTGAAGGCATAGTCTATCAGTTCAAGTGATCATATTGCAAAATATGTATTACACATTGCATAGTTATAAATGAATAAATTCTAGCTAAAACTGAAACATAAGAAAGTACACGCACAACGGACATGCACACAACAATATGATCGCACGGTGAAGTTGTATGACAAGCATAAATGTTCCAAGTTTACTTCTTATTATCTTGATACTGCTATTATTATTATGGCATCGTTGATCAGAATGAACAAACGAGTAAGATTATTAAGAGTAAAAATGTAGAAGAAGAAAGCAAATCGAAAGTATGGCCACTCACTAGTCGGTGAATTGGGGGAGAGAAAGGGAAGATCTTTAAGACTCCGCTCGTGCGTCGCCAACACGATCAACTGCACGCATCAACAGATGATCAATATCTTCTACCTCGATCTTCCAAAGTTTGATACAAAATACGAAGTTCAAAGAGCGGAGACAATAAATCCATCGAAACCGTTCAAGAAAATTGTTATGACCCGCACCCGATGTAGGGATGCAAGTCGGGAACAACGCCCAGCCTACGCCGCAGAATCGGCGGTAGAACGCTGTCTGGGTAATCTATCTAACAATATAATGAGCCACCAATAATAACAATATACTCAATCATAGATCTAAGATGGAACGAACACGAATATGATAAAGAATAGAATAGTCACATACAACTCATGAGTCTAAAATAATAACATCAATGAGTCTAAAAGAATACTACAAAAATAAGCTGGAGATAAATCCAGTACAAGAATACTAAGAAGCTACTAAACACGGGTCATCTGTCTCAGTTGGGATAAGTCCTTCCTGAGCCAGGGTCTCTGACTCTAAACCCATAATATCCTAAGGTCCATAATGTGTAGGGTACCAGTCCTCAGTGTCATCTGGAAAAAATATATCCAGTCAGGAAAGAAGCAGAGTATATCTCTAACAGTAGTTCTAATCAATGATAAAAACTATGTAACAGTAAATAGATATGAATATACAAGATGCACAATAGATACAAGAGATATACAATAAGGAAATACTGGAATAATACAATAATGAGCAATATGACAATGAACAAGAATACTAATGACTAAGTGTATGAGTACTAGATTTAACATGTGATCGGCTTGGGAATATGATACAAGATTTATGGCCTGCCTAATCATACGTGCGGTGTATGATTAACACTATTCAATAAACAAGACTTGATACAAGGAGGTTATGATCACATATCTATACTAAAATACTCCCCACCCTCGATTGGTATAATAAATCCAACCATGGTACGCTATGGCACAGAATTCCCCAAGAAGATAGCGACTCTTCTCGAGAATCAGTGTCTGTACATGTACAAGATAATCAATGAAACAAGGCTTGCATAAGATACACCATATACCAAGAAATAATATCTCATGACGAGATCCGGATATACCAATCCGTGTAACCATCGTATCAAGAAACATGGATATCTACACTAGATACAATGAACATAGAGGATATCATAAATAAGAAACTATCAGAGAATGTACTCGCCTGAAGTCTAAAGAATAGTCTCACAGATATCTGATATAGTGCCTCGAAGACCTAGATATGGAATATAACATCAATACAAGATTTTGGAAAGAAAATAAGTTAAACTAGTCAACATCTAGGTCAATAAGCCATCTCTAAGTCAAAAGTAAAACTATAGTCAACTATGGTCAAACTATGGTCAAATATTTCAAACTACCTATTTCTAGGCTGTAAGAGTCTATCTCAAAAATATTGGTTTCAAACACTAGAGTCTAGGTTATAAAAGCTATATCTTAGGATACTAGATACCGTATCTCAGGATACGTAAAACAATAGGTAAAGTATCACACATATACATATTAAGCAATTATTAATTATATAAAATCCTAATTACAAACATTAAATAGATACCTTGGTTTCGAGCCAACTTGGTATCACAATACTAAACCATAATCTTGATACCCAAACCCAATACCTTGGTTATCCTAAAATACCTTGATACTTACCTTGGTATCTAAAGATAATATCCAATACCTTGTTTATACTAACCAATAATAAATATATGCCAACAACTAAATATTATAATCATAGTATACAAAACACAATTAGCAATTAGGAACATATTTACATATATATCAATACCATATATATAACAATTATAATTAAATATATAATAACTATTCAAAACCGTAGATCTGTTGCTAAAGACCCTTGCTGACCGTCGCCATAGGTGCGGATACTGCTGACACTATTATTTTCTGCGACAGTTTTATGCTGTTGTCGCTATAGGTGTTGATACTTCTGATACCGTTGTTGTTTCTACGACAGTTTTCTGCTGCTGTCGCTAAACTGCTGTCGCTGCTGCTGCTGTTGCTGATTGCTACGCTGCTATTGCTATAGCTGCGCTGTTGTTGCTATAGCTGCGCTGTTGTCGCTGCTGTTGTATGCTATTGCTGTTGCTGTTTTTGGGGACGCTGCTGCCACCATTGCGGCTGTTGTCTCTCCCATTCTTCCTCTTATATATATATATATATATATATATATATATATATATAAATATAATATAACTCTTAATATATAACTATGTATATACACTAACACCTCTACATACATATATATGTACACAATATAAATACATGTAACATACATACACATAAATAGTAATATATATATATATATATATATATATATATATATATATATATATATATATATATATATATATATATATATATATAACTACACATATATGTATAGGTATATATAATAATATATATATATATATATATATATATATATATATATATATATATATATATATATATATATATATATAACTACACATATATGTATAGGTATATATAATATATATATATATATATATATATATATATATATATATATATATATATAATATTAAATAGCTCTTATATATGTAGAATAATAGCTACATAAATATATATATATACACATAGGTAAAGTAGATACATAGATCTATGACACATAAATATATATACACATCAATATATATATACATACATATAATTACACATCACAATGACAAGAGAAATAGATCTAGAAATTAAATTGCACAACACATGGAGTGTATCACACCCGTATCCCACTAGATCTAGGATACGCTTGCGACATGAGTCCACCATACATCCAAACGTACCCCGAAGGACACGAGTAAGTCTAATATATTAATTATGAACAATACGAAGAGTCAAACACAAATCTACATGTCCATGTCAAAATGTGATATGCTCAAAGTCCCGGTATCGGAGGAAAAACCCCCAAATCAACATATATCACCAAATTGATGGAATACGACCTACACGTACCCAATTATGGACACGACACTAGCCCCAAACACACAATCATATGCCAAATTGATCTATAGGACCAGACACACAAAATAATTATAAATCTTGGAATTCTTCCAAAATTGACACAAAAATACCATAATTTTCTCAATAGGCCTCCTATAAACACAAAACCAAATCATATAGGTAGCCTATGCATATGGGTATAGGTAGCCTATGCATATGGGTTAATTTCTCTTGGTTAAATCCCAGATTTAGAATCTAATTTAAGAAAAAAACTAAATTATACCTATTGGGAGATGGATTCCCAATGCAACCTCAAATATGATAAAATTGGCCTCCAACTTGCAGATCCTTGCTCCTCTTTATATATCCTTGCTTTCTCCTTCTAGATCCTTGCTTCACTAGTCTCCAATGGTGATTTGTGAAGGAATTAGGATAAAATTTGAAAGAAAAATGATATGGAAATAAAGGAATTTGGTTTAGGAAAATTATGGATCTAGTTTGTAAATGAAAAGAGGAGAGAGAAATTTCCTCCCTCTTTAAATATAAGCCGGCCCCCCCTTCTCCCTTCCTCAAGTCACTATAAAATATCTAATATACCCCTTGGGGCCTCTCATGAAGAAATAATAAAGGAGAAAAGCTTCTAGTTTAATGGTTTAATTAAATTAATCATCCTCCTAATCAATGGGCTTTCTAAATAGGCTCAATTCTAACAATTAATACATGTTGGTCCATGAGCCTAAACTAAACTAGTTAGGTACACTAACAAAAGTCCAAAACAAATAACCAACATCTAACAACAATTAAATAATGCAACAAATAATTATTTAACAAGCACAATATTTAATTAATTATATAATTACTAAAATACCCTTTCTTAGAAAATATGGTAGTGACAAAAATATAAGTCACAAAACCAACAAGAAAGTAACTAAGCGGTATCGAAAACGGGCAAAGAAACCAACGCAACGGAAAGGCCCCTCACGACTTTGTCGTCGAGTCCTTCCTCGAGGCATGATCCGCTGAATGTGGAACTTGATTCCGCATAAATCATTCCATAATGAGAAAATGATCTTGATTTAATCTGTCCTGATCGAAAGATACCAAGTATTTCTTAGTCGTGCTCCCTAAACAGGGGGAACGACACACTACATCTTAACCAACTAATAAAAATTTCTGTCCTTGAAACATAGGAATAGAACCTACCCTTAAGAAAATAATGAGGAAAACTTTTCTTTCATGTCTGATTAGAGTTCCCAGGTCGACTTCTCGACAGCGTTGTTCCGCCAGAGTATGCGCACGAGCGGGACTGAATAATTTGGAGCTACTTCTCCTTTCGATAGATGACCTGTACAGGTACTTCTATATAGGACAAGTTTGCTTCCAAACTCAACTAACCAAAATCTACCATGTGACTCGAATGATGCACGTACTTCCATAGCTATGACACGTGAATGACATCATGCACGTATGATAAGCTCGGTGGTAGGGTAATTTGATATGCAACTGGGGCGACTCACTTGAGAATCTCGAACGGACCAATAAATCGAGGACTTAGCTTCCCCTTTACTCCAAATCTTATGACTCCTCGCATCGGTGTGACCTTGAGAAACACATGATCACCTTCGACAAATTCAAGAGGTCGTCGGTGGGTATCCTCATAACTCTTCTGTATGCTTTGTGCTACCTTTAATCGCTCTCTGTCATAACCTATATTTTTATACATGATCATATGAATAATTATTATTAGTTAGAAAATTTATTATTTATTTCTTTATTATTATTCATTTATTTTCTAATTAACCTTCCTTACAACATCATCTTTATTTTATCTTTATGCTCGTCTTTGACATAAGGGCTTGCTAGTCATTCTGACGACCTAGTTTTTGTTTATTAGAAACTAATAAAAATGAAGAAGAAGGACTACCTCTTTTTTGCGTCGACGAGGTCGATGGATAATGAAAGACGACTTTGGGGATAAATCAGTTCAAGAACTTTTGTGACTGAATATGTAAATTAAACTTTTTGATAAAAGACTTGATGACTAAATATTGAAATGTATAAATATGGATATTTAGCCTTATTGTCCTGTACTAATCCTAGAAATTACAGGCAACAATCGTAGGTATGATACCAATAGTATTGTACGGGTGTGTATCCTAGGGATGTATTATTGTACCTGGATACCGTATTATGGGAATCGGGGTATGACACGTCTTTTAGTGGTGGGCCATGCAAGTCTAGCCATCTTCTAGCGGTCTAAGTTTTCCTGAACCAAACCTATAGGAATCATATATGAATGAGTTTGAGGATTCCAAAAAAGTTTGAAAATTATGACTTTAGAAGACAAGATGTTTTGAATCTAAACCATAGGATTAAAGTATAGAGTAATTATCAAGGGATATATATATATATATATATATATATATATATATATATATATATATATATATATATATATATATATATATATATATATATATATATATATATATATATATATTTGAGGAAAGATTAGTTGATATGAATTACACCTTATTGGGGTAATATTTTATTTACATTTTTACTTAGAAATCCAAGATACATATTAATTCAGCATCCCTAGTTGCATCAGAATATGGTTTATCTCTACTAATTTTAAGTTTTTTGGATGTTGATAATGCCTTATTTAATGCCCTACACCATTATGGGGAATAGCAGACAGAGTCTTAACTGGTATTATCGCTTTGTGAAGAGAAAATGGCGATTAGCCCGAAGACAGATGATACTGGTGTATGGAATGCATTATAAGGTTAACTACCCAATTAATTTAGATATAACGGATGAGAATATAGTATACTTCAATAAGATGAACTACTATATACTCATTAGGGCTCAGCCGTCTATGGAGCTCAACTTAAAAAAGGGATGATTATAATGGTACCTTACAAGAATGGCTGGAGCTCCACCACGAGGCAACTATTATCGGGTTTAAGCGGATGCTTATCTAGAAAATGTGTTGGTAAGAAGGTTGTGAGTTAAAGAAGTTTGTATTATAAATAGGAAGGTTTTTGTCTGATGTGTCTCATTTTATAAAACGACATATGTAAATATAAGTCAGAAGGGGGAGGAATGTAAGGGTGTAAATAGTATGTAAGATAGTCGGTACTCTCCGAAGCATATTTGTATCACCTTTTGATAATAGTGAATAAAATATGCTTGCCCTTTATCTGATTTTTCAATTAATCTTAATTTTGCAATTTCAATTTCACATAATGTAAAACCCCTAATTTTAAAACATATTATAAGTATTTAGATAAATCATTTAGTTTAATAGCCTTATTTCGTAGTATATTAGAAAATATAAGTGTATTGGATTTAATTATTAGGTAAAGATGCATTTAGAATTTATGGAACAAACTATTATTTTACCTTATTTTATTTTATGTAAAAAAATTATTGTAGAAGGAAGAAAGATTATTTGTATGTACTAATATAATTTTCTAGAATTTTATATATATATATATATATATATATATATATATATATATATATATATAGATTGATTGATTTATAAAAAGAAAAGAATAGAAAAAGAAAAAGAAAAAGAAAAGAAAAGAAAAGAAAGAAAATCATTAAAGCCTAAATCCTAAACCCTATAACCCACTAACCCCTTAACTACCCAAACCCACAGTAGCAAACCCCAACCCCAACCCGCAGTACCAGCAAGCCCAACCCCATGTTCCTCGCGCGAGCGACCCCCTTCGGTTCTCCCTCTATCTATATATATGTAACTTCATATAAAACCCTAACCCTAAACCCTTACTCCACAACACAAACCCAGCGCCGCCGAACTCCTCGACCTACCGCCGCCACCCGGAGCACGCCACAGTACCGCCTGGACCTGCCCCACGCGAGATCCCGCACACGCCACGCATAAATCTGACCGCAATGTACCCCTGTTCACGCGCTATTTTTCGCTTCGTCTCGCAACCCGATTTCGATTCGTCTTCACCGGTATGTTCATGACCTATCCCTCTTCCAACTCTGTATATTAGTTTCCATCGAACATCGTTAAACCCTAAGTAAAAATCGAGACCAAGTTGGAGAAAACTATAACTTTTACGCTACAAAAAATTGCTGCGACCACCTATATTTAAGAACTCATATCTTCCACCACAGACATCTAATATTAGATTTTCTTTTTCTATGTAAAGACCATATAACTGGGATTATTTTCAGTCAATTACATTATTTTATTTGGTATTATATGCTGAATTAAACTGGGTTAAAAATCATAAAAAAAACTTGTTCTTAAAACCTTCAAAATTTGTGATACAGAGTGCGCCCCGTCCAACGGGATCGCCATATCGAGTACCAATTGTACCGTATGTCCTAACGTATGGGCTTTCGTGAAAACTGATTCGAACGTGTGTGCGCGTCGGAATCAACACGTATCCGTAAAAAGTCCCTATATCGTGACTTTTGTAAAAATATTGCACCATTTAGTGTACGCTCGTCAGAATGCGATAAAACTTGCGCCAATGGACTCGTGGTATTGCGCTAGTCCTGTGACCCAAGTTTTTTGTGATTCTGAGACAGTTGACCAAGTCGTCTATTGGCGGGCCCTACGGTTGACTTTTTGGGCAAAATTGTGTTCGGCTCACCGAAATCCAAAATTGGACATACCAATGAGTTCGTATTGACGTTTAGAATTTGTTTGACCTATAATTTGTCCTATTTAGAGACCTGTACCCCTGACATGCTTTTTGGTGCAAAGTGGGCCACAAGTGGACCCCACTTTGACCGAAATTACCGTTTTACCCTTGTGTCCAAATTGGACGAAAGGGTAGTATTTTCTAGCTATCTCGCTGATTTCGGAAATGTTGGTGATGATTATTTCAGCATCCGAAGACGTTTATTCGGAGGCCTTAGTTTCTGATCCTGTGTACCTGACATCTGGACGCTTACACTTTATAGATTGCTTGTCAGACAAGTATACCTTGCCATTGTACTGTAATTTATATTCTATATGATGCATGTATTTTATTTCTGCCTATTTAGTTCATATATTTTTAACTGTTATATAAACTGCGCATCTAAGGAAACTTGGGTGCAACAACGGTGGCTTCGTATTCTGTTTTTATTATATATATGCATGTTGACCTAGTTTATGAGACCACCCTATTATCATGAGGCATTTATGTTTTATTGGCCATGACACTATTATTACACGAGTGTGAGTCATATGTAGGACACGGACTTGCGTACTCGGCTGGCCACTGGTACATATAGGTCGTTCGACGGATAGGGATAACTACCGATAGAAACTTTGCATGCTAGAAGACCTGGCAGTTATTTAGAGGTATTATCATGTCATGGATATGACATTCTTAGAGCATGGGATGGGAAGAACAACAAGTAAGGCGTTTGGGCTCCTTTACAATTTTCTTGTGTAACCCGTACGCTCCGCCGGAGATACGCGGTCATGATGACCACTATATATTATATATTATCAGGCGGCCTATGGCGTTCAAAAGACGACATGCTTTGTAGGCCCCTGAATCTCCAAGAGAATCATGCCAATCCTATTTTAGCCAGATAGCCCACTTGTTGGAAAGTTGTTCTCAAACTGCATTCACATAGACAGTTAGGCGACCTATTGGATGTTTATTTTTAGTACTTTATTGGCATGTTTATATGTATATGTATATTGTTATGTCCCTTTGAGGACCTGGTCCCTTTTCAGATATAGATGGGCAGGAGTATCCGCAGGAGTATGGACCCGGACCTGACGCTTTATTCCAGACTGAGGAGGTCTTATCTTTAAAGTATCTTTGATTCATCACAGCTGATGGATATTCTAGTTGCTATTTCTTTTATAGACATTTATCTTATATTAGTGTTGATCTCTTCTCTCATTTAGTAGTTTTTAGTATAGTCGGTTTGCAGTGGATTTGTTTCCATCCGACTATCATACTTTGATACTTCATCTTTGAGATTCAGTTATTTATTTCCTATTTATTTATTTGTGCTGTGGATGAGATATAGATTACGTGTGACTTGTTGACAGTATATTACCACTGATGGATTTGATATTCATGTACAGCATACGTGTGTGTGTGTTTGGTTTCCATATATTGGAGTTTGTATACATACGGCTGGTGTATTACGTATTTTTAGTCCTTCGTATTTTGGGACTGGGGCATGACATATTTTAGTGGTGGCCCATGCATGTCGAGAGCATATTGTCTCGGTTACGTTAATGTACCAAGCAAGCCTGCACCTAGGAATAGAGTATAGGATCTCACCCATATATTCGACTTCCCTCTTCATTTCTGTTCTAAATTCTATGACAAATATTTCTTCCAATCTGTTCTATTTAAATAATTGTATCCTGCTTAATTCATGTACTTCCCTAATAGTTCCTTGAGTATAGCCCTCTCCTAGAATATAGGAATCCTTGTTAATAGGATGGTAATTAGGGTAACATTTCTACTAAGAATACAACTAGAATATTGACACATCACTAAGTTTAGAATACCTAATAAACCCTATCATCCCTTACCTATAGATTGGTTTACCATTATTCCTTGATATATTTATGAATAATTTGAGAGTAGCATAGGCACTACTAGGGTTAGTTAGAAATTTGACCAAATCGTTTGACCCTAGTATTGAGGAACCAATAGAAATCCAAGGTTGAATATTAGGACTAAACCTAACTACCATAGTGAGATAGTATTAGAGAATTATAAATTTAGATTCTTGTCTTGATACTAGCAGAACAGTACCTTAGGAAGCAAGAGGAATGAATATAACAATTTTCTTGATTATACCTCGAACATAGAGATTAGCATCCCACATTCTCCTTAGGAAACTATGATATTATCAAGAGTCTCTCTATTTAATTTTATATCTTGTCCTTCTGCAACCTTAGCACTCGCTACTTGTGCGACGACTAAATTTTTTTTTTCATCTTTCTATTTGTGCCACTAACCCTTCTGATTGTAGGCCAAGTAATTTTCTTTTATGTTAAGGATATATAGTTTACTAGGATTATAGTTGTTAATCTTGAAATTTAAAATTATGTGCTTAGTAGAACTTGATAGTTTGAGTTGTTCTTTTAGATTGTGATTGATAATTATTCTTTAGTTTTAAATCACGTAATTTGTACCCATATCTCCATATAGGTTATACCTTCTCTCAACATAATCCAGCGTACTTATATTTTCTGTACTACCTCGGCTTATGCTGCTATTATAGCCTAGTTTTGCTAGCTTATTCTTTTATCGAGCTTGTTCATGACATATATATTATTGGGGCCTGATCAACCACACAATGATATAATTGTCTAATCAGAATTAGTGTATTACGGCCTGGACAACCTTAGTACACTCGGTTCGCTCTTTGCATGACTACCTTACGTTGATTGAGATATATAGTTGACTAGTAGACGAATATACTTGCCCTCTAGATATGCCTGAGCATATCATATCGGTTACATAACTATACTGATATGAGCATGTGAGTAAGAATCTACCAAAATAGGATTTTAATCCATAACTGCCTTGACAATTCCTTTTGAATTCCTTAAACGCCTTGATCCCCTACTTGTATTCTATTACCTCCACCTTGAATTCTTTATTATTGCTCTCCATCTTCCCCTATTTCGGAAAGACGAACCTCATAATTGGTATAAGTTTGATACACAGAGAGTACTAGATATATCCCATAGGCCAACCGCATTACTTGGTGACTATCTTTTATAATTAATTAAGGACATATCATAGGTGATATATTTGGTGTTAAAATTTTGAGGATTAAATAACATGATTAAATAATTTAAGGAATAATTTTCTTAAATGTATAGCCTTATGTAATAGATGGGTAAATTATAAGTTGGATAGAAGTTTCATTGTCAACTTGAGATGAGTTCCTTTTATATTGTGATCAAGTAAGATTAGATTGAGAGGTTCAAGTCATTTTAATTTTGAGAAATTTTAGAAGAAGGATTAAGATGATGAGGATTTAATAAATTTTAAAACCTTGATATGGCGGACCAAATATTTATACTTAAGCATATAATTTAAATTTTGAATATTAAAGGTTGAATCATCAATTTAGATTTTGAGGATAAATATTAAATCTTAGCCTTGAACAAATAGAAAATTATATTTAAAAATTTTACAATTTGATGATTTGAATTAAAAGTTAAAATTTGATTGTTGGATCACCTATTTGAAATGTTGAGGATGGAATTAAATTTAAAATTTGAAGAGTATAAAATTCCTAAGTTGAAAATAGAAATAATATTTGATTAGAATTTTTTTCTAGAGGAGATTATGATAGTTGGAGATTGCGATATAAATTTTGATGTGGGATGTCAAATAGATTTGAGTTAGATTTGGATGATTGATTATTTAAAAAAAAATCGAGAAGATAGTACGATAAGTTGAATTTTGATTTAAATAAGGGTTAATTTGATTTTGAAGGTGATTTCGATGGATTTGAATAGATTTTAGATTGTTACAAAGAGATTGCGATTGACTTGCCTTATGTACGAACGTGAAGGATTTGATAAATTATACCTTAATTTAATTTCGAGGACAAATTTTTTATAAATTGGGTAGAATGTAAAACCCCTAATTTTAAAATAAATTATAAGTATTTAAATAAATCATTTAGTTTAATAGCCTTATTTCGTAGTATATTAGAAAATATAAATGTATTGGATTTAATTATTAGGTAAAGATGCATTTAGAATTTATGGACCAAACTATTATTTTACCTTATTTTATTTTATGTAGAAAAATTATTGTAGAAGGAAGAAAGATTATTTGTATGTACTAATATAATTTTTTGGAATTATATATATATATATATATATATATATATATATATATATATATATATATATATATATATATATATAATATATATATATATATATATATATATAGATTGATTGATTAATTGATTTATAAAAAGAAAAGAATGGAAAAAGAAAAAGAAAATAAAGGAAAGAAAATCAGTAAAGCCTAAATCCTAAACCCTATAACCCACTAACCCCTTAACTACCCAAACCCACAGTAGCAAACCCCAACCCCAACCCGCAGCAACAGCAAGATCAACCCCATGTTCCCCGCGCGAGCGACCCCCTTCGGTTCTCCCTCTATATATATATATATATATATATATATATATATATATATATATATAACTTCATATAAAACCCTAACCCTAAACCCTAAACCCTTACTCCACGACACCAACCCAGCGCCGCCGACCTCCTCGACCTGCCGCCGCTGCCCGGAGCATGCCACAGCACTGCATGGAGCACCCCGCACGAGATCCCACGCACACCGCACAGAAATCTGACTGCAACGTACCCATGTTCATGCGCTGTTTCCCCCTTCGTCTCGCAACCCGATTCTGATTCGTCTTCACCGGTATGTTCACGACCTATCCCCCTTCCAACTCTGTGTATTAGTTTCCATCTAACAGCGCTAAAGCCTAGGTAAAAACCGAGACCAAGTTGGAGAAAACCATAACTTTTATGCTACAGAAAACTGCTGCGACCACCTATGTTTAATGACACATATCTCCCACCACAGACATCCAATCTTAGATTTTCTTTTTGCTATGTGAAGACCATATAACCGAGATTATTTTTTGTTAATTATATTATTTTATTTGGTGTTATATGCTGAATTAAATTGCGTTAAAAATCATGAAAAAAAACTTGTTCTTAAAATCTTCAAAATTTATGATACGGAGCGCGTCCCGCCAAACGGGACCGCCTCGTCGAGTACCAATTATATCGAAAGGCGCGTATGGTATGTCCTGATGTGTGGGCTTTTGCGAAAACTGATTCGAACGTGTGTGCGCGTCAAAATTAATCCGTATCCGTAAAAAGTCTCCATATCGTGACTTTTGTAAAATACTGCACCATTTAGTGTACGCTCGTCGAAATACGACGAACTTGCGCCATTGGACTCGTAGTATCGCGTTGGTCCTGTGACCCAAGTTTTACGCAATTCCGAGATAGTTGACCAAGTCGTCTATTGGCGGGCCCCATGGGTGATTTTTTGGGCAAAATTGTGTTCGGCTCACCGGAATCCAAAATTGGACATACCATTGAGATTGTGACATTTAGAATTTGTTTGACCTATAATTTATCCTATTTAGATACCTGTACCCCTGGCACACTTTTTGGTACAAAGTGTGCCATATGTGGACCCCACTTTGATCGAAATTATCATTTTGCCCCTGTGTCCAAATTGGACGAAAGGGTAGTGTTTTTTAGCTATCTCGCTGATTTCGAAAATGTTGGTGTTGATTATTTTAGCATCCGGAGATGTTTATTCGGAGGCCTTAGTTTCTGATCCTGTGTACCTGACATCTGGACGCTTACACTTTATAGATTGCTTGTCTGGCAAGTATACCTTGCCATTGTACTATAATTTACATTCTATATGATGCATGCATTTTATTTCTGCCTATTTAGTTAATATATTTTTAACTGTTATATAAAGTATGCGTCCAAGAAAACTTGGGTGCAACGATGGTGGCGTGTATTCTGTTTTTATTATATATATGCATGTTGACCTATTTTATGAGACCACCCCATTATCATGAGGCATTTATGTTGCATTGGCCATGACACTATTATTACACGAGTGTGAGTCACATGTAGGACACGAACTTGCATACTCGGCTGGCCACTGGTACGTATAGGTCGTGCGACGGATAGGGATAACTGCCGATAGAAACTTTACATGCTAGAAGACCTGGCAGTTATTTAGAGGTATCATCGTGTCATGGATATGACATACTTAGAGCATGGGGTGGGGAGAAAAACAAGTAAGGCGTTTGGGCTCCTTTGCACTTTCCTTGTGTAACCCTTACGCTCCGCCGGAGATACACGATCATGATGACCACTATATATTATATATTATCAGGCGGCCTCTGGCGCTCAAAAGATGACATGCTTTGTAGGCCCCTGAATCTCCAAGAGAATCATGCCAATCCCATTTTAGCCAGATAGCCCACTTATTGGAAAGTTGTTCACAAACTGCATTCACATAGACGGTTAGGCGACCCATTGGATATTTATTTTTAGTACTTTATTGGCATGTTTATATGTATCTTGTTATGTCCCTCTGAGGACCTGGTCCTTTTTTAGATATAGACGGGCAAGAGTATCCGCAGGAGTACGGACCCGGACCTGACGCTTCATTTCAGACTGAGGAGGTCTTATCTTCAGAGTATCTTTGATTCATCGCAGCTGATGGATATTCAAGTTGCTATTTCTTTTATAGACATTTATCTTATATTATAGTTGATCTCTTCTCTCATTTAGTAGTTTTTAGTATAGTCAATTTGCAGTGGATTTGTTTTCATCCGACTATCATACTTTGATACTTCATCTTTGAGATTCAGTTATTTATTTCTTATTTATTTATTTGTGTTATGGATGATATATAGATTGCGTGTGACTTATTGACAGTATATTACCTCTGGTGGATTTGATATTCATGTACAACGTACGTGTGTGTATGGTTTCCATATATTGGAGTTCGTATACATACGGTTGGCGTGTTACATATTCCTAGTCCTTCATATTTTAGGACTGGGGCGTGACACATAACAAATTATTTATACTGATCTAGCATATCCTGGTATTTACTTTATACATCTACTAAAATAGATTATATTTTGGAAATATCCAGGAAATAACTACTTCACCTACCCATAAATTGTCACACTCAGAATCTTCGGAACCTCGGACAATGGATGTACTTGAGCTATTCCAAAAGGTCCTAGAAACCAATACACAGTAAGTTCGATTTGCACAATCTAACTCTGTAAAGATATTTGAGCGCTTAGAGTTTGCGCCAGCACCTAGAATGTGAACGATTATGGATTTCAAGAAACTCAATCCTCCTCATTTCTTTGGAACAGAGAATCCTTTAGATGTTGGACAGTGGTTAAAAACTACTAAAGCACTATTGAAGGGAACTAAAATAACAGCAGAGGACATGGTACTACTAGTAAGATTATAATTTAAGGATGTGGCAGAGAATTGGTGGAGCTCGCATCACCCAGAAGATTTTAACGATATGGTATCTTGGGATGAGTTTAAAAAGAAGTTTGATGAGAGATTCTTTCCTGAAATGGCAAGAATGGAACTAGAAAGACGATTTACCTACCTGAAGCAAAATAGGAGTTCTGTGGATGAGTATGCAGTAGAATTCACAAGATTAAGTAGGTTTTCTCTAAGCATGGTAAATACTGAGAAGGCAAGAATAGCTAAATTTCGTGAAGGACTGGATAGTAGATTGAAGGCACACGTAGCACCTTACCACTATCAGAGTTATACTAAAGTAGTAGAAGCACCCAGGGATCAGGAAAGAATATATAACGAGAAATCTAGTTTAAAAATAGGAGGACAGAAGAGGAATTGGAAAACCAGTTCGTCTCAAACAAGAAATCACGGACAGGGGCAGATCAAATTTGTACAAACTGAACTAGGTAGAAACCGAATAAGTTGTACCTATTATGGGAAACCTGAGACTCAAAGAACACATGTAGGAAGTTCCTTGGACTATGTCTTAGGTGTGGATCGTTTGCACATCAAGCTCCACAATGTCCTCGATAAACCACAGGAAGTCCTGGAACTCAGAATTTTCCATAAGAACCAAAGTTTGCAAAGCAAGTATTTAGGTCGAGGCCAATGTTACAAACAAATAGGCCTAGACCTATGGCATTTATCGTACCTCCAGTACCTTCCGTACAAACTCGAGTAACCTCAGGATTTTAGCAAAGACCACCACTTGCCCCACAGTCCTATCAGTTTAATCAGGCACAAAAAGCAAATCAGAATAAAAACAAGAGAATGAAGAAGCAAGGACAAGCTTTTATGAATGTCAGTGAAGAAAAGTTGGCTGGAGACGTGGTGACAGGTACCATACTTGTATCATCTAGCCCTGCATCAGTACTATTTAATTCTGGAGTGACTCACTCTTTTATATATGCATCTTTTGCATCAATACATGATATTATAACATAGCCTTTAGTTAAAAATTTAAAAATTCTTACTAGTAATGGTAATGTGAAAGTTAGTAGAATATGTAAAGAATATCAAATTAAAATTGGGGGAGAAAGTTTTTATATTAGATTACTAGTTTTCCCTACGAATAATTACGATGTAGTACTGGAAATGGATTGGTTAAACTCAACCTCGACAGTTATAAATTGTAAACAAGGAAGAGTTTTATTTCAACTGTCAGGCAAGGATATACATGAATTTGTTAAAGATCAGAAGGAGTTTAATAAAAAGGAATTAGAAATTTTGAATTACCTTCAGGAAAAAAAATCAACACCAGGAAACTGAAGAATGGCCAAGAATAGTTGATGAGTTTAAAGATGTTTTCCTTAATGAATTACATGGAATATCACCTGATTGAGCTGTTGAATTTAGTATTGATCTAATTCCTGGAGTAGCTCTTATTGCAAAGATTATATCCAATGAATAAAGAAGAATTGGCTGGATTGAATAAACAAATTAGGGAATTGCTAGCTAAGAAATTTATTAGACCTAGTGCATCACCCTAGGGAGCGCCTGTATTATTTGTAAAGAAAAAGGATGGGAGTTTGAGGTTGATAATTGATTATAGAGCACTCAATGAAGTCACTATCAAAAATAAATATCCATTACCAAGGATCGATGAATTGTTTGATCAATTAGGAGGAGCAACGGTATTCTCAAAAATTGATCTAAGATCCGGATATCACCAGGTGAAGATTAGAAAGGAGGACATACCAAAAACAGCTTTCAGAACCCGCTATGGACATTATGAATTCTAAGTAATGTCATTCGAATTAACTAATGTACCTACAATCTTTATGGACTTAATGAACCGAATATTTTATCAGTACTTGGATAAATTTGTAATTGTCTTCATCGATGATATACTGATTTACTCAAAGAATGAAAAGGAACATGAAGAATATTTGAGGATTGTACTTCAAACTCTACGACAGGAGAAATTATATGGGAAACTAAGTAAATGCGAATTTTGGTTAGATAAATTTTATTATTGGGACATATTATAAGTGGAGAAGGAATATCAGTGGATCCTAAAAAAATAAAAGCAGTTAAGTCATGGCCTATCCCTAAGAATGTAGCAGAGATTCAAAGTTTTCTTGGTTTAGATGGATATTATAGAAGATTCGTAGAGAATTTTTCAAGGATTGTTGAACCACTTACCCAATTAACTCAGAAGGATAAAAAGTATATTTTGACTGATAAATGACAATCAGCTTTTGAGGAGTTAAAAAAGAGACTCATTTCTACCCAAGTGTTAGCATTACCATCAGGATATGGAGGATATGAGATCTATAGTGATGATTCTAAAAAAGGATTAGGCTGTGTATTGATTCAACATGGACGGGTTATCGCGTATGCTTCTCGTCAACTAAAGACATATGAGAGAAACTACCCAACTCATGATCTGGAATTAGCAGCTATAGTCTTTGCACTTAATTTATGAAGATACTATCTGTATGGAGAAAGGATCAAGATATTTATAGATCATAAAAGTCGCAAGTATGTATTTACTCAGATGAAGTTAAACATGAGGCAATGAAGATGGTTAAAGTTACTTAAAGACTTTGACATGCAGATGGAATATCATCCAGGAAAGGCTAATAAAGTAGCTGATGCATTCAGTAGAAGACCCACAGCATTTTTCCTAAATACACCTAAAGAGATTTTAGAATATTTGAAAAAAATGGGGATCGAGGTGATATGCCCAGTAGCAGAAAGAATTTGGGCCAATTTACAAATACAATCATCATTGGTGGAAAGGATTAAGATAGCATAGGAAAATGATATAAATTACAAAAGTTATGGAAGCAGACAAAAAATGGATTGCAAACTGGCTTAATTAAACATGTGGATGGATCTTTATGATTCAAAAATTGATTGTTTGTAACTTATGGAGATCTCATGACATAAATAATGTCTGAAGCACATAGTTCATAATATTTTATCCATCCTGGGAGTACAAAGATGTATAAGGATGTGAAGCAGAATTTCTGGTTGCACGGAATAAAGCGAGAAATTATCAAATTCGTGTCAAGATGTTTGGTCTGTCAATAATTGTATATGTCCAATGTTTAACCTATGTTCCAAATTCTTGGAAAAGTTCAAGATATTCGACAATTGATTTTATTATCACATGATCCAAATTTTCTAAAATAAAAAAAATTCGATAATTATTTATATCATGTGTTTATCGTATTTTTATGTGATTCAATATTAATGTTGTTGACACAATGCTGTCATAATACCTGTGGAAATTGGAATCTAAGCACCATCCGCCAAGAAATTGCCTGATCTCGGGTAAGTGAGATTATTGCCGGGATAATAGGTGTTGATGGTGATCCGAAAGCGTCTCTAAAAATTTGCATCTACATATAGGAATAATTGTACTATGAGTTGTGATTGTGACTTGTGATTAGACACTTTGTAGAATAGGATTAATTAGAGTTATAAAACTCATATTTCAAGTTTACACTATAAATTCTTCATAAAAATAATATTTCTAAAAAAATTATTATTATTCATTCATTTTCTAATTAACCTTCATTACAACATCATCTTTATTTTATCATTATGTCCGTCTTTGACATAAGGGCTTGCTAGTCGTTCTGACGACCTAGTTTTTGTTTAATAGGAACTGATAAAAATGAAGAAGAATCAATACCACTTTTTAGCGTCGATGAGGTCGATGGATATTGAAAGACGACTTTGGGGATAAATCAGTTCAAGAACTTTTGTGACTGAATATATAAATTAAACTTTTTATGAAAAGACTTGATGATATAAATATTGAAATGTATAAATATGGATGTTTTAGAATGTAGCCTTATTGTCCTATACTTATACTATAAATTACAGGCGACAATCGCAGGTATGATACCGATAGTATTGTACGGGTGCGTAGCCTAGGAATGTATTATTGTACCTGGATTCGGTATTTTAGGAACCGGGGCGTGACACTCTCGGATCAGTCAAACCTTCTGAACGGTCTTCTCTACTAGCCCCAGACCGAGGATATGTCACTCACCAACTTTATCCCAACAGATAGGTGATCTGCACTTCCACCCATACAAAGCCTCGTACGGAGCTATCTGATTGCTGGATTGGTAACTATTATTGTATGCAAATTCTGCCAACGGTAGATGAAAGTTCTAACTTGACTTCGAGTCGATCAAATAGAGGCGTAGCATATCTTCAAGGATCTGATTCCCTCACTCTGTTTGGCCATCGGTCTGAGAATGGTACGCTGAACTGAACTTCGACTTGGTCCCTATAGCTGACTAAAGGCTTTCCCAAAAATAAGATAAGAACCGTCCATCCTGATTTGAAATAATAGATACTGACATGTCATGTAGTTAAACTATCTCATCAAGATATATCTGAGCCAGGCGATCGATGCTCCAAGTAACTTTAATGGCAATGAAGTGTGCTGACTTGGTTAATCGGTCGACGATGACCCATATGGTGTCATTTCTCAGTTGCATCTTTGGCAAGCCAACAATAAAGTCCATCGTGATATGGTCCAATTTCTACTCTGGAATAGCAAGGTTCTGTATCTCTCTACCTGGCCTCTAGTGCTCGACCTTTACTCTCTGACAAGATAAGCATTGTGACACGAAGTGTGCCACGTCTTTCTTTATGTCGTTCCACCAGAAGATCGTGCGAAGGTCTTTATAAATCTTCGTGCTTCCAGGATATGATACATGGCCGTATAGTGAGCTTCCATCAGGATCTCCTTTCTGAGTTCTGTATCGTTGTGCACGCATAGTCTTTCTCTTACCCACGATGCTCCATTTTCATCTACTGCAAAGTCGGTTGCCTTTCCTACTGAAATCTGCTCGCGCATCTTCATCAGGAATATTTCGTTCCTCTAAGCGAACTTGACCTTTTCTATCAGGCTTGGTTCAAGGAGTAACTAAGCTAATAATCCCCCAATTGGTCTGTCTCGATATCAAATTCGCAGCTCAATGACCGTACTCTCCAATTTATTTTGTAGCATATGGTTGACGGATAGAGATCCTGCAAATACTCGACTCAGTGCGTCGGCTATAACATTTTCTTTTCTTGGAGTGTAGTTGATCAATAAGTCATAGTCTTTGATCAGTTCTAGCCAACGCATTTGTCGTAGGTTAGGTCCGATTGGGTGAAAAGATACTTGAGGCTCTGGTGATCAGTAAAAATTTGGCAAGCCATACCATAAAGGTAGTATCGCCATAACTTAAGTGAGAATAGAATTGTCGTGAGTTCTAGATCATGTGTCAGATAGTTGCGCTCATGTGGCTTCAATTATCTTGAAGCAAAATATATCACCTTATTTTGTTGCATGAGCACAGATCCCAAGACATGGCCTGAGGCGTCCTTAAAGATTTGGAATACCATATCATCGTTGGGCAGTGCAAGTATTAGAGCAGAGACAAAGTAATGCTTTAATTCCTGAAATGAAGCTTCACGTTCAGCAGACCACTCAAATGTGACTCCTTTCTGAGTGTGGTGAGTTAAGGGTGAAGCAATTTTAGAAAAAGTCTTTCACGAACCTCCTGTAGTAGCCCGCTAACCCGAGAAAGCTTCAAATTTTACTGACTGATGCAGGTTGCTTTCACTCGACGATGGCTTCAACTTTCTTCGGATCGACTGAGATGCCTCCCGTAGAAATGATATGCCCGAGAAAAGATACACTGCTTAGCCAAAAATCGTACTTACTCAGTTTTGTGTATATCTGATTGTCCCGAAGAGTCTGAATCACGGTCCACAAGTGCTCCTAATGGTCCCCCCTATTTTTTGAATACACCAAGATATTATCAATGAACACTGCTACAAACTTGTCAAGGTACGACCGAAATACTAGATTCATCAAATCCATGAAGGCGGTAGGGGCATTGGTCAATCAAAACGGTATAACTAAAAAATTATAGTGGCCATAGCGAGTGCGGAAGGCTGACTTCAGCACGTCGTCAGGCTTAATCTTCAGTTGGTGGTAGCCCAAACGAAGATCAATTTTTGAGAATACCGATGCGCCTTGCAGTTAATCGAAGAGGTCATCTATTCAGGGAAAGGGATATTTGTTTCGAATGGTGGATTTATTTAACTCTCATAAGTATATACAGAGCCGCATCAAACCATCTTTTTTTTTCACAAATAGTACTGGCGCGCCCTACGAAGATATACTAGGACGGATGTACCCACGATTGAGCTATTCTTGTAGTTGGACCTTTAGCTCCTTCAGTTCGACAGGGGCCATTCGATATGGACCTTTAGAAATTGGTCGAGTATTTAGAAATGTATTTATAATAAACTTTATCTCTCGGTCGGGCGGCATGCCGGACAACTCTTCTGAAAATCTATCAAGAAATTCTACCACAACGAAAGTAGACTCTACATTTGCATAATCTCGCTGAGTGTCTCGAACGGACGTCAAGTACCCTTCACAGGCAGAATGAATCATCCACCGAGCAGACATTGCAAAAATTACCATGCAGGCATTCGACACTCTCGACGATGGACTACATATATAACAAAATTTGGTCTCGCCAGGTAGACAAAATACGACTTCTTTTTTGCACAATCAATTATAGCCGAACAAGCGTTGAGCCAATCCATCCCCAGAATGATGTCATAGTCCCTGATGTCTAGGACTATCGCATCGAGCCACAATTTTCTTCCTCCGATGCAAATGCAGCCGTTGTGACAGACTGAGTTAGCAGGCAAGTCCATGCCCGACGGGGTACTGATGCTAAGCTTTAGGCCTAATGGTGTCTGAAGGAATTTGTGTTCCCTGGCGAAGTTCGCCGATACAAAACTATATATGGCACCAGAATTAAATAGTACTCGTGCAGGAACATTATTGAAAAAATAATATACCTGTCACTACGGTATCTGAGGCGAACGCCTCGTCCCACGTTAATGGCTAAACCCGTCCCACGTCAATGCCTAAACCCGGCCTACAACATTCGGACGACGCTCCTGTTGTTGTGCAGGACGATTTGCTTGGGGCGCTTGAGCTGGATTCTGTTATTGAGTACGGCGAGGGGGGCGCGGACAATGACTAGCTAAATGCCCTTTTTTACCACAATTGTAACACGACCCGTTCTTAAGGCAGCAGCCGCTGATGGTGTGCCTTGGTAGTTTACAGAAGGTACATAATTGCCCTTGACCATGCCCCGAATTATGGCCCTAAAAACTGTCATTATTTGGACGCTTTTGAGCGTTGTTTTCTTCCATGTTACTAGGGCACTTATGAAAAGAATGTTGTACAATGCCGACAGTAGTTGAAGGATATTGCGGATCTAGGACGAGGGCAAAGTTAAGGACTTCCCTCATCATCTCGTACTGCAGAGCGACTACGTGCGCTTTGTAGAAACATAAAAAAATTATGCCTCTTGAAGATGGTGTAGTTTCCTACAAATAAACTAAACATAGGAATAATGGCGCACTTTCAAGCTGCTTTCATCAATAAAGACAGGCGCACAAATCGTATATCTTCTTTTCTCCCAAATAGTAAATGCAATAAATCTGACAACTGAACAACATTCGTGGAGTCAGAAGTCATCATTACTGCTGAGCTGCAGCACGCAGACCCAGGTTGTCATTTAGCGACCCATCAGTTGGGCCAACTTTATCAGAAGTGCGCCGTTGTGCCAACTTCATCAGAAGTGTGCCGTTGTGCCAATTTCTACAAAAGTGTGCCGCTATGCCAACATCATCAGAAGTGCGCTGCTGTACAAACTTCATCAAAAGTGTCTCTATGCAAACTTTATCAGAAGTGCGCCGTTGTGCCAACTTCTACAAAAGTGCCCCGATGTGCCAACTTTATCAAAAGTGTGATGTTGTGCCAACTTCATCAGAAGTGCGCCATTGTGCCAACTTCATCAAAAGTGCGCCGCTGTGTCAACTTCATCAAAAGTGCGCCACTGTGCCAATTTCTACAAAACTGCACCATCACGGCCAATTTTTACAAAAGTGCTCCATCATGGTTACTTCTTTAAAAGAGCGCTTGTATAGCCAATCTTTCCAAAAGTGCACCAATCTTCAGACCAATTCTAAAGTGCACCTACGATCCTAACTGACAAAGAAAAGTTACGATTATATGTCCTATATGTCATATTTTTCATGAAACATGTACAAATAACTGTCCCATGACCTACACTTTCCTCGTATAGGAAGCCACGTGTCAAGCAGACAGTAAGTTGTGCATCCACTCACTAGATCTTTGGATGTTATCCCATCAAAAGTGTGCGCACAGTACGGATTATCCAAAGTACGCACACACTGTCATAACTGCTCTAAAATCCTATAAATATAGGATCATTGTGTACGTTAAGAAGGCAGTGGGGGGAAGAATTTTCAAGTCTAACAAAAGGAGAGAAATAAAAGCTTGTCGTGTCGTTGTTGCCAAAGCTTTCCTATTGCCTAACTCTTAAAGTTGTTCATAGCACCCTTGCATTTCTTCATCGTCATGTGGTCCAATGAGTAAAGTGATCGACCGCAGATCGGATCTCTACAGCAATACTTTCCCAAAATCAATTGTACTTAGATTCCTGTTTAGGATCTCTTGTACTCTTGTTTCTTTTTATTAGTTTGTAATACAAAGTTTTGTTTAAACTTTTTTCACAAAAATGCATAAATGGAAGGCCACAGGCCGCCTTTAAATCATCTAGCTTGATTTGTCGCGTCAGGTAGGTAAGAGCTGGCAAACTTGGCGAGCCGGTTGAATTTTGCGGCATATTGCTTCACCGTCATGCTTTCTTATTGCAGACGCCAAAACTTTTTCTCCTACTCACGACGAACAGGTAGGGGTATAAACTCCTCCTCGAACGTGCTATAGAAGGTAGCCCATAAGATTGTCTCACCTTCATCGTCTGTGAAGAGAGATCTTCGATGTATATCTCACTAATCAAGCACATTCAAACAAAGTTGGAGTTGAGCACAGGCGACTCGCTTGATCTCAGGTATTTCTAGCAGTTTAAAGTTGGAGTTGAGCTAGCTAATCTAGAGCCATGACGGGGTCCTCGATCCCGTGAAAAGACATATTGCAGATCTTCTTGAAGTCATCAAAGTCGAAGGTAGTCACATCCTTCTTCTTTGGGGTTTGAGGCATCTCAACTTTATTTGTTGGTTGCTCTACCTGTATCGTTGTCATTGCGGAATGGTTGGAAGCAATGGTCTGAACGATCTATTGCAGAAAATCTACCTACTTTTGTTGGACCGTGAACCGGGCTTCTAGATTCTTCTAGAATTTGTCCTCTCGGGCCTCATTCCTTTGTTGTTGTACCTCAAACATGCACATAATCCGCTCAATTGGGTCGACGGGGGGCACAGGCCATTGGCTCTCAAAACTGGCCGAAGTGCCAGAACTACTTGCTTGCACTTGCGTCTCTACTTGTGCTTGTGTAGTTCTTTGTGCTTGAACCATTCCTGCCAAAATAAAGAAACTTACATCCATCTCATAAAGTATTACCGACTCACTATATGGAACGTATCTTATTTTGGCCAAACGATTTCAAGAGTTCAACTAGGAGGGACATAGTCATTTCAAGAAAACTTTTCTGATACGAGACCAAAGGATCTGAAGCCGTACTTTGATACCAATATGTCATGTTTTGATTCCGCATGCAGAATCACTATTCGTCCCTTGGGCGTGATGCCGTACGAGCGTAGGCACGCCCGCACAAGGCCTATGTCACGCCCTAGTCCCAAAATACGAAGGACTAGGAACACGTAAGCATGCCAGCCGTATGTATATGGCAACTCCAATATATGGATACCATAATACACACGTATGCTGTAATATGAATAAAACTCACATGTGGTATATGTACTATCATAAGTCACAGAAATACTAATCTCATCCACACAACAAGTCACAAAAAGGAAATAACTATACTAGAACAAAGAGTCTGAATAATCCATAAATGATAGTCGGGTGGAGACAAATCCACTACCAATGACTATATCAAAACTAAAATAAGAGAGAAGAGTAAAATCATTAATATAAAATAAAGTGATGATAAAAGAGTGTCAGCTAAAGGGTCTATCGCTAGAGATAATCAATGATGCTCAGTGGGTAATGTCTCCTCGGCAGAAAGTAATGCGTCAGATCCGGGTCCGTACTCCTGCGGATACTTATGGTCGTCTATACCTGGCAAGGGACTATGTCCTCAGAGGGACATAACAAGATACATAGAAGCAAGCCAATTGAATACAGTGAACATACATAATATTTGAAAATATATAAGTATGCTTACAAGACAATCTTTATGAATGCAAATGAGGATAATATTTTAACGTATGGGCAAGGGTAGGCTACTCGATCTAAATCTCACAACTCATACACACGTCAAGGGACATCAAAAATTGATATACCGCGGGGGTAGCGACCAGCAAGACTCCAGAAATCGATATACCGTGGTGGTAGTGACCAGCGTGACACACTACCGTAGTGCGAGCTAAATGCTATGGTTGGCCAGAGTGGTTAAAGCCCATACGCCTAATGGTTGTCCTCTCATGATACTAGGTGTCAAGTGTGTGTCAACATATCTAATATATAGTAATGACTGAACGAAACTACACATGGAATGAATATACAGAAATATAAATAGCATGCAAAGCACTGTAAATAATTTGGCAAGGTATACTTGCCTGACAAGAAAGCGGCAAAGTCCCAATAACCTGCTCCGGAAGTCGTGCAGAATAATCCAATAGATCCTCGGGGTTAGCGTGCACAGGCACGGGAATCGGGGATGACTGTTATGGGTTATCTGGAAAAGGTGACGGGTCCATAATGAACACGATGACGAGGGTGATGATGATGAGATGATTAGGTTATAATGATGATGATAGTTATGGTTAAGGTGGTGATTAGGTCAATGATGATGGTTATGTTGATGATAGGGATTATAATGCTGATGATGATTACAATGGTGATGATGATGGAATGATGATGGAAATTATGATAATGGTGGTGATGTGGATGATGATGGGGATTATGGTGATGATGTGGATGGTGACTGGGATTATGGTGATGATATGGATGGTGACTAGGACGATGGTGATTATGTGGATGGTGACTGGGATTATGGTGATGATGTGGATGGTGATTAGATGACGATGATGTTAGTGATCATGATGAGATGATGGTGATGTCGCTTCGGCCAGGGGCAGGTCCGGCCAAGGCGGAGGAGGAAGTCAGGGAGCAGGGAGGAGGAAGATCAGGGGAAGAAGGAGTCGAGTCGTAGCTCCGGCGAGGCTGCTCGATTCTCAGGCGAAGGAGGGACGGGGAGGACAGGGAGGTGGAAGAGGAGTCGAGAGGTGGTCGTGCTGGTGGTGTGGTGGTTTTGGCCTGGGTGGCTCGGTTCAGGCGGAGGGGAACGAAAACGATGGTGGTGGTGGTTTGTGATTTCGACGAGGGGGAGGACAGGCCGGAAAAGAGAAGGAGGAAGGTGAAGTCGAGGGGAGGAAGTGCAGGCGGTAGCGTATGGGGAAGGCCTCAGGCGGTCGGGGGAAGACTCTGCGGTGATCACCGGGGAAGGTGGTCGAGGTATTAATGGTGGTGTTAATGGCGAGTCGAAGGGAGTCGTGACAGTGAGGGAAGGCTGCTGCACTGCTGGTGGATGGCAGGGAGTGGGGGAGTTCCGGCGAGTGAGCTCAGGCGAAGGAGGAGGGGATAAGGACAGTGGTGGTGGTTTATTGTCGACTCCGGTGAGGAAGATTCGGCGGGTTGGGGAGATCACCGGAGGAAGGAGGGAAGGAGATAAAGTCAGGAAAGGAGAGATCAGGGAGGAGAGAAGAGGTGAACGGCGTGCAGGTGGAGGTCGTCTGGCCCGAGAAACTGGGTCTCCAGTGAGTCGATGGGCAGCGGTCGACGGAGCTCCGACGAGGTCGGGGATGCACAGGAAGAGGGAAAGGGATGAATATGAGTCGGCTGTGGTTGGTTTCTTTGGGTTTTGCAATTAAAAAAAAGGAAAAGATTGTATTTATACATGTGGGGAATATGGTTGGGGGTTGACCTAAGGGATTGGGCTTTGGTCAACATCTTGGGATTAGGCCTTGGCCTCACATGGGGATGTTTGGGGGGCTATAATTCACATTGTTTTAAAATGCAAGGATTTGGTTTAATGAGGGGCCTTGTTGTGCGGTGAACATTTCAAAAATTATGAAAAAAATTATATGTAGGAGAAAAATAGATTTCGTCATGTATTGCCCAATGGTGTGGACACCTTAATACATTTTTGCATAAAAGTGCCCAATAATTGGAAAATTGTACAAAGATGGAAATTGGATTAAATTAATTAAATTTTATGCACAAGGTGTTCTAGAATTAATTAAAAGTATATGGAGATAAAATTAGGTGGGACACAAGCATCATGGATATAGAGGGCTCAGAGTAGAATATTATCATAATTTAGGTTGCACAAAATGGGTCAAGATTGTGTCTCCAATTTTGATTGGAACGCACAAGGGTACAAAGTTGATTTTTATTCGAAATTAATTATAAACGTCTGTGACGCATATTGTGCGACTAAAATATAGCACAAGAGAGCATAATTATAAGTTACACAAAGGTCAGAATAGAAGACGAACATGTCTAGGACAAAAGTGTGAAGTTTGTAGGAAGGCAGTGGCTAGTGTAGTGCTCCAATTATCGAAGCAACGGTAAGGTACGCTAAGTGATATAAATATTGTATAATTAAATAAAGTGTCATGTTCTATTTCTAATTGGATTCAGACTAACTCTAGTCTCTCTATCTAGGTCAAGTAGGCCTAATTTTGGGTGAGAGGGTTTACAATCTACCCAAATTAAAATAATTTTGTCCTCAAAATTAAAATAAGGCATGGTTTCTCTCTATCTAATCTAACTTGATCACAATCTACAGAATTCACCTCAAGTTGACAATGCAGTTTCTACCCAACTTATAATTTACCCACATATTATCTAAGGCTATACATCTAAGAAAATATTCCTTAAATTATTTAATCATGTTATTTAATCCTCAAAGTTTTAACACCAAACATATTACATATGATATGCCCTTAATCAATTATAAAAGAGAGTCACCAAGTCATGTGATTAGCCTATGGGGTATATTTAGTACTATCAGTGTATCAAACTTATACCAAGCATGAGGTTTCATCTTTCCGAAATAAGGAAAGACGAAAAACAATAATAAAGAGTTCAAGGAGGAGGTAATAACATAGAAGTATGAAGATCAAGGTGTTTAAAGAATTCAAATGGGAATTTGTCACGCCCCAGTCCCAAATACCGAGGGACCGGACGCGTGGCAATGGCCAGCAGCACACACCGATAGACAAACCCAATTTAATGGATCCATCGGGGCATGCTTAAGCTGTAATATAAGAATAAGTAGGTCCAATGATACAAACCACAGTCTATACTAATCTCATCCAAAACAGATAATCATAGATCAAATGCCAGAATGAATACAAAGGAAATAACTAACAATCTCAATAACAGTGTCTCGGAGAATAATCCGAGAACAAGTCTGATACAACAATGCAATAGACTGAAAATAAAGAAACTGGAAATAGAAATAAATGAGTATCACCAGACAATACTCAGAAGAAGTCCTCTAGTGTGATCTCGTCCTCGAAGGTCGGTACAGCTCCTGTATCAGCTCCTGAATCTGCTCCTGCTGCGGTCCCGTATACCTCGGGATAGATCTCGTCTGTAAATCCTGGGGACATAATCCGGATCCAGGTCCTCAGGGGACATAGCAAGGTACAAGAAAGCTCATGCCAAAATAAATGCAGTGCAACAAATAATAAAATAAATATGATAAGTATATAATCATCTGTGTGAAATACAAAAGAGAGAACATCAAAAGTACTCAGGTTGAAACAACTACAAGCTCTGTGTAGGGGAGCCGGTAGCAGTGATATCATGAGGTGGTCTAGCTCAGCGGGAGACTGAGTAGCCGGCATAATATAGTCAACCTGTAGCCTGCGGGTCTCTCCAGCAATAGATGGAACAATAAGGGAATACTAAAAATAACCAGCTAAGTGATATGCAAGATGAGAGCAGCACTAGAACTCAGGCTGAAGCATACTACAAGCTCTGTGTAGGGGAGCCGGTAGGAGCAGTAATAATGAGTAATGGGCCAAGCTCGGGCTTCAGAGTCTTGTGCCTCACGATAATAGGGGTGTATATATATATGATCAGCCTGTAGTCTGTGTGTCTCTCCCCACCCAATGTAATCACACGTCTCATGTCCATGATGCCTCATGTCCATGTTACGCACGATCGTATCTAATGCAGAAGTCATAGAGTATCTAGGAATATAATGTCAATGCCATAAAGTCTGTATCCTATACAGAATCACCATGAATATCTCAGGAAAATCCTGTCTCATGAATAGTGTCAAGTATCCTGGGTTATAGTGTACTTGGTAAGACAAGTACGAGAATGTAAAGGGGTCACGAATGTCCATCTCTAGGTGACAATACACAACACCGCGTACGGTGTTGGCACCCGACTGATAATCGGACGCTAAGTACGTCACACGGTCCTAGGTCAAACATGCACAGCAAAATAATGAAGCAAGGAAAATATGTAACAATACTGCAGAGTTTGGCAAGGTACACTTGCCTGGGGTCCTGGCTCCAACTGTAGCTCTGGTCTCAGTGTGATCTGCAGATACTACTCCGGTTGCTGAAATAAACATTACCATTAGATTCAGAAAATATCAAATAGCTAAAAACGCCTGTCCTTGAGTCCAATTTGGACACAAGGGCAAAAATGACATTTTCGGGCCAAAGCGGGGTCCACATGTGGTCCGCTTTGCACCGAAAAGCGTGTCAGGGTCAAAGGTCTCTAAATCGGTCAAACTTAGTGTCAACAGGTCAGGAACGATGATACGAACCCAACGGAACTTCCAGAATTGGATTCCGATGAGCCGGTCACAAAATCGCCCGTCGGGTGGAACCTGTGGGGCCCACGACACACGATTTTGTCAACGTTCTCAGAATCGAACCAAACTTGGCTCACAGGACCAGCGTATTGCTACGAGTCCGATGGCGCTAGTTTCGTCTCGATCCGACGTGTGTACACAAAGTTACAGCGTGTTCCAAAACCGACGGATACGGGGTGGTGTCGGCGGATACGCGTTGATTCCGGTGTGCACGCACATCCGAATCGGCTTCTGCGAAATCCCACACGTCCGTATCAACGTCACGCACGATTCGGTAAAGACCGCGTGCGACCAAGTCGTCCCGTTTGGCGGGGCGTACTCAGTTCCGGGGTAAAACAGGGTCTGGTTTTTTCCTGTTTTTGGATCGCGGTTCGCGATCACCACAGGACGCGATGCGCCGAGCGAGTTGCACGGGCACCGAGAGGGTTATACAGGCTTCATGATAAAACTGACAGAATAGGAAACCGAGCTACGAGCAGAAAGTTATGGATACCTGAATATGGTCTGAAAATCGAGATATCTCGCGTCCGACACGACGCGAAGTGTCCTGTGTCGAGTCCTGCGTCCACCCTAGGTTTTAGGGTTTCTGTTCCTACTTCGTGTCCGTCGGTGACTCATCGGAGGGCTCGCCGGGAGAGGCGCTGGGCGGTGGAGGTACTGCGGTCGAGCTCTGGCAGCGAGATCGGGGTCGGCTGGGCAAAGCAGCGGTGGTTGGGAGTTGAGGGGTCCGGATGAGTCGAGGCCGCAGCGGGGAGGAGGCACGGCAGGGCGTCCGGCGCTGGGGCGAGGGTCTGATGTCGAGGAGGAAGGCGGGGCGGCTGACTCGGGGTTGCTGGAGTCGGGGTGAGAGGGAGGAAGAGGCCAGGGGAGGAAGATGGGGCTAGGCGGCTCGACGTCTAGGGTTCAGGGGGTCCGGCGGGAAGCTGCTGGTGATGGCGAGGTCAGGGAAGGAGGCAGCGTCGGCGGGGTCGGCTCTGCGAGGCGGAGGAGGCGCTCGGCTGGGAGTAGGGCAGCGGGGAAGGCTGTCGGCGGCGGCGCTCCGGAGGGGGCTGCTAGGCGCTGGAGGCTGCCTGGCTTCTCGCGGCGAGGGCGGAGCGGTGAAGGAGAGAAGCGGCCGGTGGTGATGACTCACGGCGGAGGGCAGCGGCAGGGGGTCGGCTGCTCCGGTGGGGGGTAGCCGGCGACTAGATTAGGGTTAGGGTTAGGGTTAGGCTATTTGGAATTTAGGGATTTTTGGGAAATTGGGAAATTGGGAATTTGTTTTTCTTTTCTTTTTCTTGTGGAGAAAACTAGAAAATAAGTAGGTATTTATACATGCAGAAAATAGAATAGGGTTAGACCTAGGATTCGGGCTGGGTCAACGGGTCAACGCTCCTTGGGCTGGGCTTCGGCTCTCATGGGGATGTCGGGCGTTGGCACGGGTTAAATTCGGTTTAATTTCTAAATTGGTTTCTAGGGCTTTAAACGGGTTTCCGGAGTCCAATAAATTCACGGAAAATTACCCTATGTCCGGTTTTCCATTTTATACCATAAAATATTATTTCCATAATATTTTAATAGGAATTAACTGCAATTAAAAATCCTTGAATCAACAAAGGCCTAGGTCACGATTCCCGAAAATTTAGATAATTTGGGGAAAAATCCAAATTTAAAATTCTGAAAATCAGGGGGCTTACAATCTACCCAACTTATAAAATTTTCGTCCTCGAAATTAAAATAGAGTAGGGTTCAAAGAATTCCTCTCAAGTAACTATTGCGGTCTCTACCCAACTTAGATTTTACCCATCTATCATCTAAGGCTATATATCTAAGAAAGCTATGCCCCAACTTATTGAATCATGTTATTGAATCCTCAAGTATTTAACACCAAACATACCACCTATGGTATTCCCTTAATCATATATAAAAGGGTCATTAATAATGCAATTGGCCTATGGGGTATATCTCGTACTGTCTATATATCAAACTTATACCAGGCACGAGGTTTGTCTTTTCGAAATAAGGGAAGACAGAGATCATTAATAAGGAGTTCAAGGGAATGGTAATATAATACAAGTACGAGGTTCAAGGAGATTATAGAATTCAAAAAATAGGAGAGTGGTCAGGGCAGTTTGTGGATTGAAATCCTATTGGTAAAATCATATTCGTATGCTCGTATTAGTACAGTTATGTAACTGATACGATATGCTCAGACATATCTAGAGGGCAAGTATACTAGTCAACTATATATCTCAATCCACGTAAAGTAATCGTGCAAAGAGGCGAACCAAAATGCACTAAGGTTGATCAGACCGTAGTACACTGATTCTGATTAGACAATTGTATTAGTGTGTCGACCCAATAATACATATGTCATGAACAAGCTCGATAAAAGGATAAGCTTGCAAAACTAGGCTATATTAGCAGCATAAGTCAAGGTAGTACAACAAATATGAGTACGCTAGATGATGAGGGAAGGAGGTACAACTTAACTCAAGTTCACAAAACAATCACAAGATAAGCACAATCACACAAGACTCTATGATCTCTACTGTTATCAATTATAAAAACATTCTAGGTTATAAATTATTAGCAAGTTCAAAATTACATAGGTTAGGGCTGGGGTCACGAACCAATAGGCACGAGATAAAACAAATCGATAAACAGATAACTACGACAAATTATGCGCATTAGCTACTCCATGGGTCTGCGCGTCTTCCAAAGTCATCGCTGGAGCTTGTTCACGTTCTTGCAGTTGATTCCTCTGCTGCTGTTGAGCCTGCTGGAAGAGTGTTGCTTGTGGTGCCAGGGGTGGCCTCGGCTGATTCCCTCCTGGGACTGGTGGTCTGACTCCTTCAACTCTCGTTTGCGGTGCTTCCAATGCTGGAGAGGCTGGCGTTGGTGCTGGTGACATTAGCGCTTTTTCTCGACATTCGGGGCATTCCTTCAGTGAATGCTGACTAGATCCGCAAGCTAAACATACTTTCCTTTTTCGTCTGCACTCGTCCTCAGTATGGCCTCCCTTGCGACAATATGGACAGACAGGTATTGTCTGTGGAGTTGCTTCTGGTGGCTGGTGTACTTGAGGTCTTTGTGTAGCTTCTTCTTGTGGTGCTCCGGCTGGTGCTGATGTGGCTGGTTGTTGAATCATCAATGCTTTCTCTCGATGCTGAAGACAATCCTTGGCTAAGTGTTGACTGTTTCCGCAAATCAAGCATAATCCTAACTTGCGTCTGCATTCTTTTTGAATATGGCCTATCTTGCCACAGTAGTGACAAGTTGGAAGAACTAAGGCTCTTGGTGCTGCTCTCGGTGGTGGATTCATCTGTGGTCGCTTTGCAGCTCTTTCCTGTTGTGCTTGGTCCGGTGCTGATGCATACGGCCGCTTCTGGCTGGACTCTATCCTTGTGTTACACTCCATGGGTCGTGCTGTAGCAAGAACATTCTCGTCTAAGGTAGTTGTAGTGGGGCTGATTAATCTCCGTAGCTCCGAGCTAAATCTGTCGATGAACTTCTCCGCTTGGATTTGCTGGGCTTCTTCCTGAACCTTCTGTTGGGCTTGCATCATCGCATAGAACATGCGAAACATCTGTTGTTCGTCCATAGCCTGCCCTTGTGGAATAGTAGGCGTCGGTGGAGCCAACTGCGTCGATGGTGGAACGTCATCTTCCGGGATTCTCGAGGCATGCTGACTTGCTTGCTGTGATGATGGACCTTCACTAACTGGTGTCACTTCATCTCCGTTGGTTACCACATCATCTCGTGGTGATCTGGCAGGAGTCTCGTTGTTTGTTCGTGAATCCATAACTCTGCAACCAAAATAAACAATAAGAGGCGCACAAGAATCGGCAGGATGCGAGTCAAGAATTTAAATTCGAATCTAATATAGATATCAAGAACGTTTCAAGCAAGTGGATGAGATCCTAGAAACTTATCCTATTCTTATTGCAGGCTTGCTCGGTCCCTAAGTTGAAACCGAACAATTTAGTCGTAGACCTGCATGGGCCACCACAAAAACCATGTCACGCCCCAGTCCCAAATACCGAGGGACCGGACGCGTGGCAATGGCCAGCAGCACACACCGATAGACAAACCCAATTTAATGGATCCATCGGGGCATGCTTAAGCTGTAATATAAGAATAAGTAGGTCCAATGATACAAACCACAGTCTATACTAATCTCATCCAAAACAGATAATTATAGATCAAATGCCAGAATGAATACAAAGGAAATAACTAACAATCTCAATAACAGTGTCTCGGAGAACAATCCGAGAACAAGTCTGATACAACAATGCAATAGACTGAAAATAAAGAAACTGGAAATAGAAATAAATGAGTATCACCAGACAATACTCAGAAGAAGTCCTCTAGTGTGATCTCGTCCTCGAAGGTCGGTACAGCTCCTGTATCAGCTCCTGAATCTGCTCCTGCTGCGGTCCCGTATACCTCGGGATAGATCTCGTCTGTAAATCCTGGGGACATAATCCGGATCCAGGTCCTCAGGGGACATAGCAAGGTACAAGAAAGCTCATGCCAAAATAAATACAGTACAACAAATAATAAAATAAATATGATAAGTATGTAATCATCTGTGTGAAATGCAAAAGAGAGAACATCAAAAGTACTCAGGTTGAAACAACTACAAACTCTGTGTAGGGGAGCCGGTAGCAGTGATATCATGAGGTGGTCTAGCTCAGCGGGAGACTGAGTAGCCGGCATAATATAGTCAACCTGTAGCCTGCGGGTCTCTCCAGCAATAGATGGAACAATAAGGGAATACTAAAAATAACCAGCTAAGTGATATGCAAGATGAGAGCAGCACTAGAACTCAGGCTGAAGCATACTACAAGCTCTGTGTAGGGGAGCCGGTAGCAGCAGTAATAATGAGTAATGGGCCAAGCTCGGGCTTCAGAGTCTTGTGCCTCACGATAATAGGGGTGTATATATATATGATCAGCCTGTAGTCTGTGTGTCTCTCCCCACCCAATGTAATCACACGTCTCATGTCCATGATGCCTCATGTCCATGTTACGCACGATCGTATCTAATGCAGAAGTCATAGAGTATCTAGGAATATAATGTCAATGCCATAAAGTCTGTATCCTATACAGAATCACCATGAATATCTCAGGAAGATCCTGTCTCATGAATAGTGTCAAGTATCCTGGGTTATAGTGTACTTGGTAAGACAAGTACGAGAATGTAAAGGGGTCACGAATGTCCATCTCTAGGTGACAATACACAACACCGCGTACGGTGTTGGCACCCGACTGATAATCGGACGCTAAGTACGTCACACGGTCCTAGGTCAAACATGCACAGCAAAATAATGAAGCAAGGAAAATATATAACAATACTGCAGAGTTTGGCAAGGTACACTTGCCTGGGGTCCTGGCTCCAACTGTAGCTCTGGTCTCAGTGTGATCTGCAGATACTACTCCGGTTGCTGAAATAAACATTACCATTAGATTCAGAAAATATCAAATAGCTAAAAACGCCTGTCCTTGAGTCCAATTTGGACACAAGGGCAAAAATGACATTTCCGGGCCAAAGCGGGGTCCACATGTGGGCCGCTTTGCACCAAAAAGCGTGTCAGGATCAAAGGTCTCTAAATCGGTCAAACTTAGTGTCAACAGGTTAAGAACGATGATACGAACCCAACGGAACTTCCAAAATTGAATTTCGATGAGCCGGTCACAAAATCGCCCGTCGGGTGGAACCTGTGGGGCCCACGACACACGATTTTGTCAACGTTCTCAGAATCGAACCAAACTTGGCTCACAGGACCAGCGTATTGCTACGAGTCCGATGGCGCTAGTTTCATCTCGATCCGACGTGTGTACACAAAGTTACAGCATGTTCCAGAATCGACGGATACGGGGTGGTGTCGGCGGATACGCGTTGATTCCGGTGTGCACGCACATCCGAATCGGCTTCTGCGAAATCCCACACGTCCGTATCAACGTCACACACGATTCGGTAAAGACCGCGTGCGACCAAGTCATCCCGTTTGGCGGGGCGTACTCAGTTCCGGGATAAAACAGGGTCTGGTTTTTTCCTGTTTTTGGATCGCGGTTCGCGATCACCACAGGACGCGGTGCGCCAAGCGAGTTGCACGGGCACCGAGAGGGTTATACAGGCTTCGTGATAAAACTGACGGAATAGGAAACTGAGCTACGAGCAGAAAGTTATGGATACCTGAATATGGTCTGAAAATCGAGATATCTCACGTCCGACACGACGCGAAGTGTCCTGTGTCGAGTCCTGCGTCCACCCTAGGTTTTAGGGTTTCTGTTCCTACTTCGTGTCCGTCGGTGACTCGTCGGAGGGCTCGCCGGGAGAGGCGCTGGGCGGTGGAGGTACTGCGGTCGAGCTCTGGCAGCGAGATCGGGGTCGGCTGGGCGAAGCAGCGGTGGTTGGGAGTTGAGGGGTCCGGATGAGTCGAGGCCGCAGCGGGGAGGAGGCACGGTAGGGCGTCCGGCGCTGGGGCGAGGGTCTGATGTCGAGGAGGAAGGCGGGGCAGCTGACTCGGGGTTGCTGGAGTCGGGGTGAGAGGGAGGAAGAGGCCAGGGGAGGAAGATGGGGCTAGGCGGCTCGACGTCTAGGGTTCAGGGGGTCCGGCGGGAAGCTGCTGGTGATGGCGAGGTCAGGGAAGGAGGCAGCGTCGGCGGGGTCGGCTCTGCGAGGCGGAGGAGGCGCTCGGCTGGGAGTAGGGCAGCGGGGAAGGCCGTCGGCGGCGGCACTCCGGAGCGGGCGGCTAGGTGCTGGAGGCTGCCTGGCTTCTCGCGGCGAGGGCGGAGCGGTGAAGGAGAGAAGCGGCCGGTGGTGATGACTCACGGCGGAGGGCAGCGGCAGGGGGTCGGCTGCTCCGGTGGGGGGTAGCCGGCGACTAGATTAGGGTTAGGGTTAGGGTTAGGCTATTTGGAATTTAGGGATTTTTGGGAAATTGAGAAATTGGGAATTTGTTTTTCTTTTCTTTTTCTTGTGGAGAAAACTAGAAAATAAGTAGGTATTTATACATGCAGAAAATAGAATAGGGTTAGACCTAGGATTCGGGCTGGGTCAACGGGTCAACGCTCCTTGGGCTGGGCTTCGGCTCTCATGGGGATGTCGGGCGTTGGCACGGGTTAAATTCGGTTTAATTTCTAAATTGGTTTCTAGGGCTTTAAACGGGTTTCCGGAGTCCAATAAATTCACGGAAAATTACCCTATGTCCGGTTTTCCATTTTACACCATAAAATATTATTTCCATAATATTTTAATAGGAATTAACCGCAATTAAAAATCCTTGAATCAACAAAGGCCTAGGTCACGATTCCCGAAAATTCAGATAATTTGGGGAAAAATCCAAATTTAAAATTCTGAAAATCAGGGGGCTTACAGAATTGTCAAGGCAGTTGTGGATTGAAATCCTATTTAGTAATTTCTTATTCGCATGCTTGTATTAGTACAGTTATGTAACCGATATGATACGCTCAAACATGTCTAAAAGGCAAGTACATTTGTCTACTAGTCAACTATATATCTCAATCCACGTAAGGTAGTCATGCAAAGAGCGAACCAGGCGTACTAAGGTTAGCTAGACCTTAATACACTGATTCTGATTAGACAATGTATTAGTGTATGCATCCAATAATACATATATCATGAACAAGCTCGATAAAAGAACAAGCTTGCAAAACTTGGCTATAATAGCGACATAAGTCAAGGTAGTACATAAAATATAAATATACTGGATTATGATGAAAGCAGGCACACAATATTTTAAGTTCACAAAGAAGATAAGACTCTACAATCTCTACAGTTGTCATACTAACTCTTTGTCTAAGTCGCTAGTCGACCAAATAGGGGTATGGGTCTCTAAGTTCTACAGTCTGAATAAACACTATCTTCTTATGCTAGCATACAGTTAATGTCATTCAGTTACACTTCAATAATAGGTCAAAAAACTATGTGATACTATGTTATGAGACATACTACCCAACTTAAAAGAATTAACTAATATTGTACTGTCTTAAGGATGCAGTAAAAACTCTTGTTAAGGTCTACGAGAAGGGGTCTTGGTACTTATTAGGGTATCCCCTTACATTATATAGGTCATGGTCATTTTAAGTCTTAGTCTTAGTGCTCATAGAACAAAAGAGTTAATATTAAGAATGGAAGGGTTAGGTGGCATGAGTTGAAAAAAAAAAAAGGAAAGCATAATCAGTCGTCGCACAAATAGCGAGCGCTAAGTTTTCAGAGGAGCAAGATTTGAATTTAAATAGAAAGACTATAGATAATATCATAGTTTTCTAAGGGGAAGGCGGTTTGCTAATCTCTGTGTTTGAGGTATGACCTAGGAAAGTGTTGTTTTATTTTTCTTGGCTTCCTAGGGTACTATCTGCTAACATCAAGACAAGAATCTAAATGTATTATTCTATAATACTATCTTACTATAAAAGTTAGGGTTAGTCCTAATGTTCCACCTTGGATTTCTATTGGTCCCTCAATACTAGGGTCAAACAATATGGTTAAATTTCTAATTAACTCTAGTAGTGTCTATACTACTCTCAAGTCTTCATAAATATATCAAGGGGTAATGGTAAACTAATCTATAAATAAGGAATGCTAGGGTTCACTAGATATTCTAAACTTAGTGGTGTGTCAATACTCTAGTTGTATTCTTGGTAGGATTATTATCCTAATTATTATTCTAACAACAAGGGTTCCTATGTTCTAGGGGAAGGCTATACTCAAGGAACTATTAGGGAAGCACAGGAATCAAGCAGGATGCGATTATTTAGATAGAACAGATTGGAAGGAAGATGAGTCATAATCAGTTGTGGATGAGATCCTATACTCTAATCCTAGTGCAAGCTTGCTCGGTACAGTAACGTAAATGAGACAATATGCTCTCGACCTACATGGGCCACCACAAAAACATGTCATGTCCCAGTCCCAAAATACGAAGGACTAGGAACACGTAAGCATGTCAGCCGTATGTATATGGCAACTCCAATATATGGATACCATAATACACACGTACGCTGTAATATGAATAAAACTCACATGTGGTATATGTACTATCACAAGTCACAGAAATACTAATCTCATCCACACAACAAGTCACAAAAAGGAAATAACTATACTAGAATAAAGAGTCAGAATAATCCATAAATGATAGTCGGGTAGAGATAAATTCACTACCAATGACTATATCAAAACTAAAATGAGAGAGAAGAGTAAAATCACCAATATAAAATAAAGTGATGATAAAATAGTATCAGCTAAAGGGTCCATCGCTAGAGATAATCAATGATGCTCAGTGGGTAAGGTCTCCTCGGAAGAAAGTAATACGTCAGGTCCGGGTCCGTACTCCTGCGGATACTCATGGTCGTCTATACCTAGCAAGGAACCAGGTCCTCAGAGGGACATAACAAGATACATAGAAGCAAGCCAATTGAATACAGTAAACATGCATAATGTTTGAAAATATATAAGTACGCTATACAAGATAATCTATATGAATACAAATAAGGACAATATTTTAACGTATGGGCAAGGATAGGCTACTCGATCTAAATCTCACAACTCACACACACGTAAGGGGACATCAAAAATTGATATACCATGGGGGTAGCGACCAGCGAGACTCCAGAAATCGATATACCGCGGGGGTAGTGACCAGCGTGACACACTGCCGTAGTGCGAGCTAAATGCTACGGTTTACTAGAGTGGCTAAAGCCCATACGCCTAATGGTTGTCCTCTCATGATACTAGGTGTCAAGTGTGTGTCAACATATCTAATATATAGTAATGACTGAACGAAACTACACATGCAATGAAAATACTGAAATATAAATAGCATGCAAAGCACTGTAAATAATTTGGCAAGGTATACTTGCCTGGCAAGAAAGCTACAAAGTCCCAATAACCTGCTCCGGAAGTCACGCAGAACAATCCAATAGATCATCGGGGTCAGCGTGCACAGGCACGGGAATCAGGGGTGACTGCTGCGGGTTGTCTGGCAAGGGTAACGAGTCCATGATGAACACGATGATGAGGGTGATGATGATAAGATGATTAGGTTATAATGATGATGATAGTTATGGTTAAGGTGGTGATTAAGTCAATGATGATGGTTATGTTGATGATGGGGATTATAATGCTGATGATGATTACAATGGTGATGATGATGGAATGATGATAAAAATTATGATAATGGTGGTAATGTGGATGATGATGGGGATTATAGTGATGATGTGGATGGTGACAGGGATTATGGTGATAATATGGATGGTGACTGGGACGATGGTGATTATGTGGATAGTGACTGGGATTATGGTGATGATGTGGATGGTGATTAGATGACGATGATGTTAATGATCATGATGAGATGATGATGATGATTATGATAATTGATGATGATAATGATGAGGTATTAATGATGATGGTGAGATGGTGATGTCGCTCCGGCCAGGGGGAGGTCAGGCCAAGACGGAGGAGGAAGTCAGGGACCAGGGAGGAGGAAGATCAGGGGGAGAAGGAGTCGAGTCGTAGCTCCGGCGAGGCTGCTCGGTGCTCAGGCGAAGGAGGGACGGGGAGGACAGGGAGGTGGAAGAGGAGTCAAGTGGTGGTCGTGCTAGTGGTGTGGTGGTGTTGGCCTGGGTGGCTCGATTCAGGCGGAGGGGAACGGAGACAATGTTGGTGGTGGTTTGTGATGTCAACAAGGGGGAGGACAAGACGGAGAAGTGGAGGAGGAAGGTGAAGTCGAGGGAAGGAAGTATAGGCGGTGGCATATGGTGGAGGCCTCAGGCGGTCGGGGGAAGACTCTGCGGTGATCACCGGGTAAGGTGGTCGAAGTATTAATGGTGGTGGTGTTAATGGCGAGTTGAGGGGAGTCGTGACAGCGAGGGAAGGTTGCTGCTCTGCTGGTGAATGGCAGGGAGTGGGGGAGTTCCGTGAGTGATCTCAGATGAAGGAGGAGGGGATGAGGACAGTGGTGGTGGTTTGCTGTCGACTCCGGTGAGGAGGATCCGGCGGGTTGGGGAGATCACCGGAGGAAGGAAGGAAGGAGATGAAGTCGGGGAAGGAGAGATCAGGGAGGAGAGAAGAGGTGAACGACATACAGGTGGAGGTCATCTGACCCGAGGAACTGGATCTTCGGCGAGTCGAGGGGCAGCGGCCTATAGAGCTCCAGCGAGGTAGGGGATGCACAGAAAGAGGGAAGGGGATGAATAGGAGTCGGCTGTGGTTGGTTTCTTTGGGTTTTGCAATTGAAAAAAAGAGAGAAAAAGTTTTTATTTATACATATGGGGAATAGGGTTGGGGGTTGACCTAAGGGATTGGGCTTTGGTCAACATCTTGGGATTGGGCCTTGGCCTCACATGGGGATGTTTGGGGGGCTATAATTCACATTATTTTAAAATGCAAGGATAGGGTTTAATGAGGGGCCTTGTTGTGCGTTGCACATTTCAAAAATTATGGGAAAAATTATATGAAGGGAAAAAATGAATTTCGTCATGTATTGTCCAATGGTGTGGACACCTTAATGCATTTTTGCATAAAAGTGTCCAATAATTAGAAAATTGCACAAAGATAGAAATTGGATTAAATTAATTAAATTTTATGCGCAGAGTGTTCTGGAATTAATTAGAAGTACATGGGGATAAAATTAGGTGGGACACAAGTATCATGGACGTAGAGGCCTCAGAGTAGAATATTATCATAATTTAGGTTGCACGAAACAGGTCAAGATTGTGTCTCCAATTTTGATTGGAACGCACAAGGGTACAAAGTTGATTTTTATTTAAAATTAATTATAAACGTCTGCGACGCATATTGTGCGACTAAAATGTAGCATAAGAGAGCATAATTATAAGTTATACAAAGGTCAGAATAGAAGGCGGGCATGTCTAGGACAAGTGTGTGAAGTTTATAGGAAGGCAATGGCTAGTATAGTGCTCCAATTATCGAAGCAACGGTAAGGTGCGCTATCTAGTCTCTCTATCTAGGTCAAGTAGGCCTAATTTTGGGTGAGAGAGTTTACAGCCTAGCATAATGATATATATATATATATATATATATATATATATATATATATATATATATAAACATCAACATAGTGCGGAAGCTAAAGAACACATTAAAACAAAAAAAAGTTCTCTTTATTGATAATATACATCTTTGTTACAAACTCTTGACTCAAAAGTAAATGTGTGTCGCACGGGCTTATAAGATAGACGCAAAATGAGATAGTTGTTTCATACAATATATCCCATACTAGAACTTTAAAAGATAATAGACCTGAGGACGAAGCTATCACCTTGCCTCGGAGCTGCATAAAGAGTGTGTACGATCTCCGGAGTGGTTTCTACAAGATTCAAAAGACACAAATAGAGTACACCGAGTAATAGACTGGTTGGGGAAGAAGAAGCTTCAGCTTCTCGCCGCGTCGCCTTGGCTCGAGGAACCTGCTGCAACGAGGGTCAGTACTTTAAAAAGTACTGGTAAGGGCGAGCTAACCCAACTAACCAAATCAACACAGTATTCATGCAATAAAACATACAAATTATTATTGTGGTATTTTTATCAGGTCTTAGTTCAAGTTATAACATGCAAAAGATTTAAAATGACTAAAATAAATATGCCACCGTTAAGTGACTTTACCTGTCCGTCTGAACAACCTGCACAAATCTTACTATCACTACCATATTTTAAAAAAAAGGGTATTTTAGTAATTTCCTATTTAAATAAATATTGTGCATGGTAAATAATTTTTGTTGTATTATTTAATTGTTGTTGGATGTTATTTAATTATTTTGGACTTATTTTAGTAGACCCAACTAGTTTAGTTTGGACCCATGGACCAACATGAATTAAATAGTTAGACTTGGCCCATTTAGAAAGCCCATAGTTAAGGAGATGGATTAAATTAATTAAATGATTAGACTAGAAGCTTCCTTCCTTAATTATTTCTTCATGAGAGGCTCCAAGGGGTACATTGGACATTTTACAATTGCTTGGGAGAGGGGCAAGGCCGGCCTATTAAAAGAGGGGGGAAATTTTTCTCTCCTCTCATTCTTATTCCAAATCTAGATCTAGAATTCCCCACTTCCAAATTTTTTCCATTTCCATTCCAATTCTCCACCAAATTTATCCCAAATTCTTCCCAATTCACCATTAGAAAGTTGAGAAGCAAGGATCTAGAAGGAGGAAGCAAAGATCTACAAAGAGGAGCAAGGATCTATAATTTGGAAGCAAGTTCATCTCAATTGGAGGTTTCATTGGGAATCCATCTCCCAATAGGTATAATTCAGTTTTTTTTCCATTAAAATAGCTTCTAAATCTGAGATTTAATTATGTAAAATTAACCTATATGTATGTACTACCCATAGGAATTTGTTTTGTGTTCATAGGAGACCCATGGAGAAAGTTATGGTGCTTTTTGTGTCAATTTTGTTGGAATTCCGAATTTACATTTTGTTGTGTGTGTCAATTGATCCTATAGATCAATTGGACATGTGCTTATGTGTTTGAGGCTTGTGTCATATCCATATTTGGGTACATGTGGTTCATATCCCAACTATTTGGTGATACGTATCATTTTGGGGGTTTCCCTCCGACACGGGGCTTTGTACATGTCGTATTTTGACACGGACACATAGATCTACTTTTGATACTTTAATTTATTCATAAATATTATTTGTGACATGTTTGTGTCCTTCGGGGTACAATTGGTTGTGTGTTGGACTCGTGTCACATGCGTATCCTAGATCTAGTGGGATACGGTGTGATACTCTCCAATTTGGTGTGTTTATGTGTAGATCTAATTATTTATATTTTAAATTCTTTATTTATAACTAGTAAATATATATAGATATTATATATTTATTTTAGTGTATTTATTATGGTATTTATTGTAGCATAGATCTATAGATATTTCTATGTGTTCTAAAGTGGTGTATAAATATATGTATGTAGCTTTCTTGCATACAATTATATATGTTACTACTTGTTAATAAAATAAATTATATATAAATATTTTATAAAATATATTTATGTGTTTAAATGTGTAATTATATTAAATATAATTATTATGTAATTATTTGGATTTAATGAATGTATTTTTGTGTGTGCTTCTAGCCATGTTAAAATATGTACATTAATATGTGCAATGTGTTTTGTAACTATTACTATTTGATTGTGCAAGTTTATGTGTATGTATATATAAGTATATATATTTATCTAATTGTTTTTATATATATACATATATTTTTTGATTTATATATATATTTGTATATATATATTTATATATATATTTTCTGTGTTTTTAGTGACAGTAGGATTAATGACAGTAGGAACTGTCATTAATTAGGCGGTTACAGCAGCAGCCGCTGTAACAGTGGCGGCGGGCTATTAATGACAGAGCCGCCACTGTCATTAATAACCCATGCAGTGAGCGGGATTCGCAGCAGCAGCGACGAATTTTTCTGTGACAGTTGAGAACTGTCACCAATGGGTGACAGCAGTGCAGTTTGCACAGCGGCTTTGGCGACGGTGGTTTCAGTGACAGTAGGAACTGTCACTGAAAGCCTATTTTATTTAATTTGTATTTTTAGCTCACTGTTTTCAGTGACGATTTGGCAGATTTAATTTATATATTATATATTATATTTGTATATATATATATGTATATATATAGGTATTTTTGTGAGGTATAATACTAATAATAATATATTATTTTATTTGTATAAATATTGGTTTGTATATACATTATTTAGAGTGTGCATTAATTGTATTATTAGTATACTTTGTGTGGGTATCAATTGGGATCTAATTTTGATTCCTAAATTGTTGTATTTTATTTTCTATATTATTTATATAGATGTCTTGTGAGGATGACCTTGGTTTGACCATGTTTGACTTTAGTTGGCTTTAGAGTTGAGCATAGTTGACTTTTGACTTAGAATTTATTTATTGACCTAGAAGTTGACTAGTTTGACTTGTTCTCTTTCCGGGACCTTGTATTAATGTGGTATTCTATATCTAGGTCTTCGAGGTACCGAGTCAGACATCTGTGAGACTGTTCTTTGGACTTCAGGCGAGTACATTCTCTGATAGTTTCTCATTTATGATATCCTCTATGTTCGTTGTATCTAGTGTAGATATACATATTTCTCTTGACACTATGGTTACACGGATTGGTATATCCGGATCTCGTCATGAGATGTTATTCCTTGGTATATGGTGTATATGGTGCAAGTATTGCTTCATTGGTTATCTTGTACATGTACAAACACCGATTTTCGGGAGGAGTCGCTCTCTTCTTGGGAAATCTAGTGCCATAGCATACCGTGGTTGGATCTATTATGGGTGGAGAGTATTAGTATAGATATGTGTTCAAATCTCTATTGAATAAAGTATTGATAAGCGAATAGTGTTGATCATGCACCGCACGTATGATTAGCCATGCCGCATTGTATCTTGCCCAAGCCGATCACATGTTAAGCTAGTACTCACACACTTAGTCATTAGTATTATTGTTTCATTGGCATATTGTTCATTATTGTATTTCTTTCCAGTATTTCCTTATTGTCTATATATCTCTTGTATCTATTTTGTGCATCTTGTTTATCCACAGCTATTTACTGTTACATAGTTTTTATCATGGATTAGAACTGCTGTTAGAGATGTACTCTGCTCCTTTCCTGACTGGATATATTTTTCCAGATGACACTGAGGAGTACCCTACCTATTATGGACCCCGGGATGTTGTGGGTTTAGATTCGGAGACCCTGGCTCAAGAGGGACTTATCCCAACTGAGACAGTTGACCCTGGAGTATAGCTTTGTAGTATGATAGTATTCTTTTGTACTAGATTTGTCTCCAGCTTATTTTTGTTACTCTTCAGACTCATTGATGTATTATTTTAAACTCATGAGTTGTACGATGACTATTCTATTCTTATCTGATTCGTGCTCATTCTATCTTAGTTCTGTGATTGAGTATTCTATCATTATTGGTGGTTCATTACTTTAGATAGACTATCTAGACAGCGTTCTATCGCCGATTCTGCGACGTAGGCTGGGCGTTGTTTCCGGCTAGTATCCTTACACCGGGTACGGGTCGTGACACGTTTTTGGTGGTGGCCCATGTAGGTCTAGCTTCACAAGTATGTGATGTCGTGGTAGTACGACAACTTAGTTGTACTACTGCGAGCCTGCGATAGGATATAGGATATAGGCTGAGATACTCAATCACATCTAGGAAAATTCTTTTGATTCAACTATTCTCCTTTGACATTGATACTTGATCCCTTAAACTGTCTTTTCCTTGATGTCTTACATCTTGTGCCATATTGATCCTCATTCCGTCTTTTTATGAGACATACTCGGAGATACTTGCCGAGGCACGCAAGGTTGAGCGGGATCTGGGTTTGAAGACCAAGAGAGACCGTGATTCTTTTCTGGGGGCCAACGGCAGCGCAGTATCTGCCAAACGTCCTCATTTTCAGTCCAGACCTTTCCAGCAGCCACAGCAGAACCAGACTCCAGCTATAGCGCCTTTTTACCAGGCACCTCAGCAGCAGAGACAGTTACAGCAAGCTCCATGCAACTTCTGCAAGAAGTCCGGCCACATCTGGGAAGTTTGCAGGAGGAGGCTAGGAGTTTGTTTGTATTGTGGTACTGAAGGGCATCAATCGAGGGAGTGTCCTCATCGTGCAGTTCAAGGAGCAGCTCCAGCTCCGAAGACACAGACGAGACCACCTGCAGCACAGCCGAGGGGACCGCTTCCGACACAGCAACAGCGTTTTGTCCAGCATCAACAACAGGGAGGTGCTCGGCAGGGACGAGCGTTTGCTATGACCGTCGAAGAGGAGGAACCCACAGAAGATGTCATCGCAGGTTCTATTCTTCTTGATTCCATTCCAGCTTTAGCTTTATTTGATAGTGGTGCTTCCCATAGTTTTGTATCTGTTTTTTTTGCTCTGAAGCATGGTTTGGTAGCTGAGTCTTTGCTTAGGACTTGCAAGATCATGACCGGGGGAGGCATTATCCTGGTTAATGATATTTGCAAGGATCGGAGAGTTACTTTGGGAGGCCGGGAGTTGAGTGCGTGTCTACTTGTAATGCCACTTCCGGGCTACGACATTGTACTCGGGATGGATTGGTTGAGTAGGCACCATGCTAGCATAGATTGTAGAGGAGGTAGAGTTTTGTTTGGTCCGCCAGGAGAGCCAGAGTTCGAGTTTGCTAGAGGAGCTGCGGAGCAGGGGGAAGGCATTATTTGTGGAGCTATGGTGAAAGACAAGGAGTTGCCACATCCGTTGATAGCAGAATTCTTGGATGTGTTTTCTGAGGAATTGCCAAGATTGCCACCAGATCGAGATGTTGAATTTTCTATAGACTTGGTGCCAGGTGCAGAACCAATTTCGCAACATGTCTATAGAGTAAACAACAGCAAGCTGGTCGAGTTGAAGAAGGAGGTGGATGAATTGCAGGATAAGGGGTTTATCAGATCGAGTTCTTCACCATAGGGAGCCCCGGTATTGTTTGTACCAAAGAATGATGGATCAGTGCACATGTGCATTGATTACAGGGCTTTGAATAATCTCACTATCAAGAATAAGTATCCTTTGCCACGGATTGATGATCTGTTTGATTAGTTGAGTGGTGCGAAGGTGTTTTCTAAGATAGATTTGAGATCAGGCTACCATCAAGTGAAGGTGAAGCCGGAGGACATACCGAAGACTGCTTTTAGAACTCGGTATGGTCAGTTCGAGTTTATGGTGATGCCGTTTGGTTTGACTAATGCACCGGCGGTATTTATGAACTTGATGAACAAGGTGTTCCACCAGTACCTTGACAAGTTCGTGGTGGTGTTCATCGACGACATACTCATATACTCGAGGACACCGGAGGAGCATGAGGAGCATTTGAGGATTGTGTTGGATGTGCTGAGGAAGGAGAAGCTGTATGGGAAGTTGTCCAAATGTGAGTTTTTCTTGGACAAAGTAGAATTCTTGGGACATGTTGTGACTGGTGATGGTATTTCAGTGGATCCGAAGAAGATTTCAGCAGTGGAATCTTGGAAGACTCCGAGTTCAGTAGCAAAGATCAGGAGTTTCTTGGGATTGGCAGGCTATTACAGGAAGTTTGTGCAAGATTTTTCGAGGATTGCCGAGCCGATGACCAGACTCACAAGGAAGGATGTGGAGTTTGTTTGGACGGAGGATTGTCAGGTTGCTTTTGAGGAGTTGAAGAAGAGGTTGACGTCTGCTCCTATTTTGACGTTGCCATCAGGGTCCAGAGGTTTCACTATTTATAGTGATGCATCGGGGAAGGGTTTAGGTTGTGTTCTTCAGCAGCATGGGAAAGTGATTGCCTGTGCATCCAGGCAATTGCGTCCTCATGAAAAGAACTATCCTACCCCTGATTTGGAGTTGGCAGCTGTCATATTCGCCTTGAAGTTGTGGAAACATTATTTGTACGGAGAGCGTGTGGAGATCTTCACAGACCATAAAAGCTTGAAGTACGTTTTTACGCAGAAGGAGTTGAACATGAGACAGCGTCGGTGGTTGGAATTGATAAAAGATTTTGATATCTCTTTGCAATATCATCCTGGGAAAGCTAATGTAGTTGCCGATGCTTTGAGCAGGTATCCGGTAGCTATATTCTTGACGCAGGATCGATATCTGTTGGAGGACTTGGAGAGCTTGGGCATTGAGGTGATTGTTCCTGGGTGTGCTATGCAGATGTGGGGATTGCAGATACACTCAGATTTGATAGACAAGATCAAGGCAGCACAGTATGATGATGTATCTTTGAGGAGTATCAGAGCTCAGGTGAGAGCAAGATTGGAGGATGATTTTACTATTGCAGAGGATGGATCTTTGAGGCACGGAGTTAAATTATGTGTGCCTAGTGGGGAGTTGTGAGAGGAGGTATTGCAGGAAGCACATCGCTCTCAGTATTCCATACATCCAGGTGCTAACAAGATGTATCGGGATATGCGAAAGAGTGTGTGGTGGTATGGCATGAAGAGGGAAGTGGCACAGTTTGTATCCAGATGCTTAGTGTGCCAGCAGGTGAAAGCCGAGAGGCAGAGGCCAGGAGGGTTACTTCAGCCATTACCCATTCCAGAGTGAAAGTGGGAACACATTACTATGGATTTTGTGTCCGGACTTCCACGATCTCCAGGAGGGAAAGACGCGATTTGGGTCATTGTTGATAGGTTGACCAAGTCGGCCCACTTTTTGCCTTTCAAGGTGGGTTTGTCTACGGAGAAGCTGGCAGAGATGTATGTGAGGCAGATCGTTAGGATACATGGAGTTCCCGTCAGCATAGTCTCAGATCGGGATAGTCGTTTCACTTCTTATTTCTGGAGGAGTTTGTAGGAGAGTTTGGGCACTCAGCTCAAGTTCAGTATTGCATATCATCCCCAGACAGATGGGCAGTCTGAGCGGACTATCCAGACTCTCGAGGATATGTTGCGCACTTGTGTACTAGATTTCGGGGGTTCTTGGAAGGACCATCTCCATTTGGTAGAGTTTGCTTACAACAACAGTTACCAGGCCAGTATAGAGATGTCACCTTTTGAAGCTCTATATGGTCGGAGGTGTCATACTCCTTTGTCTTGGGACGATGTTGGAGAGAGAGTTTTGCTTGGTCCAGAGATGGTTGTGGATGCAGCGGAGAAGGTTCAGTTGATCAGAGACAGACTTCGAGTGGCGCAGGACAGACAGCGGCATTGGGCCGATAGCCATCGGAGACCTTTGGAGTTCGAGGTATAGTTTAGATTTTGTTTGTGCTTGTTCTTGTTTGTTATAGATTAAGTTCTTAAGATGGTGTTTTGTTCTAGGTGGGTGGTTTGGTGGTTCTGAGGATTTCTCCAACACGAGGCACGATTCGCTTCGGTGGAGGTGGAAAGCTTAGTCCGCGATTCATCGGACCTTTCACTATTCTAGAGAGGGTCGGTGCAGTTGCTTATAGACTAGACTTGCCACCTGCATTGGAGGGAGTGCACAACGTGTTTCATGTATCGCAGTTGAGACGATACGTGGCAGATCCTAGTCATGTATTGGATCACTCAGAGATAGAGGTGGGTCCTACTCTTAGCTATCCAGAGCAGCCAGTTGAGATTCTGGATCGGAGAGAGAAGGTGCTGAGGAACCAGACTATTCCTTTGGTACGCGTCGCATGGAGGCATCACTCTCCGGGGGAGTCTACCTGGGAGAGAGAGGATGACATGCGAGAGCGTTATCCATATTTGTTTGTACCTTGAGGTATGTTATTTTCTAGTTATGTTCTGTTCATTAGTTAATTGTGATTCTTTAGTTCTGTTCTGTGATTTTTCTGGGGGTAGTTTTCATCTTTAAATTTCGAGGACGAAATTATTTTAAGGAGGGTAGACTTGTCACTACCATATTTTAGAAAATAGGGTATTTTAGTAATTTCCTATTTAAATAAATATTGTGCATGGTAAATAATTTTTGTTGTATTATTTAATTATTATTGGATGTTATTTAATTATTTTGGACTTATTTTAGTAGACCCAACTAGTTTAGTTTGGACCCATGGACCAACATGAATTAAATAGTTAGACTTGGCCCATTTAGAAAGCCCATGGTTAAGGAGATGGATTAAATTAATTAAATGATTAGACTAGAAGCTTCCTTCATTAATTATTTCTTCATGAGAGGCCCCAAGGGGTACATTGGACATTTTACAATTGCTTGGGAGAGGGGCAAGGCCGACCTATTAAAAGAGGGGGGAAATTTCTCTCTCCTCTCATTCTCATTCCAAATCTAGATCTAGAATTCCCCACTTCCAAATTCTTTCCATTTCCATTCCAATTCTCCACCAAATTTATCCCAAATTCTTTTCAATTCACCATTAGAAAGTTGAGAAGCAAGGATCTAGAAGGAGGAAGCAAGGATCTACAAAGAGGAGCAAGGATCTACAATTTGGAAGCAAGTTCATCTCAATTGGAGGTTTCATTGGGAATCCATCTCCCAATAGGTATAATTCAATTTTTTCTATTAAAATAGCTTCTAAATCTGATATTTAATCATGTAAAATCAACCTATATTTATGTACTACCCATAGGAATTTGTTTTGTGTTCATAGGAGACCCATGGAGAAAGTTATGGTGCTTTTTGTGTCAATTTTGTTGGAATTCCGAATTTACATTTTGTTGTGTGTGTCAATTGATCCTATAGATCAATTGGACATGTGCTTATGTGTTTGGGGCTTGTGTCGTGTCCATATTTGGGTACATGTGGTTCGTATACCAACTATTTGGTGATACGTGTCATTTTGGGGGTTTCCCTCCGACACGGGGCTTTGTACATGTCGTATTTTGACACGGACACATAGATCTACTTTTGACACTTTAATTTATTCATAAATATTATTTGTGACATGTTTGTGTCCTTCGGGGTGCAATTGGTTGTGTGTTGGACTCGTGTCACATGCGTATCCTAGATCTAGTGGGATACGGTGTGATACTCTTCAATTTGGTGTGTTTATGTGTAGATCTAATTATTTATATTTTAAATTCTTTATTTATAACTAGTAAATATATATAGATATTATATATTTATTTTAGTGTATTTATTATGGTATTTATTGTAGCATAGATCTATAGATATTTTTATGTGTTCTAAAGTGGTGTATAAATATATGTATGTAGCTTTCTTGCATACAATTATATATGTTACTACTTGTTAATAAAATAAATTATACATAAATATTTTATAAAATATATTTATGTGTTTAAATGTGTAATTATATTAAATATAATTATTATGTAATTATTTGGATTTAATGAATGTATTTTTGTGTGTGCTTCTAGCCATGTTAAAATATGTACATTAATATGTGCAATGTGTTTTGTAACTATTACTATTTGATTGTGCAAGTTTATGTGTATGTATATATAAGTATATATATTTATCTAATTATATATATATATATATATATATATATATATATATATATATATATATATATATATATATATATTTTGATTTATATATATATTTGTATATATATATTTATATATATATTTTCTGTATTTTTAGTGATAGTAGGATTAATGACAGTAGGAACTGTCATTAATTAGGCGGTTACAGCTGCAGCCGCTGTAACAGTGGCGGCGGGCTATTAATGACAGAGCCGCCACTGTCATTAATAACCCATGCAGTGAGCGGGATTCGCAGCAGCAGCGACGAATTTTTCTGTGACAGTTGAGAACTGTCACCAATGGGTGACAGCAGTGCAGTTTGCACAGCGGCTTTGGCGACGGTGGTTTCAGTGACAGTAGGAACTGTCACTGAAAGCCTATTTTATTTAATTTGTATTTTTAGCTCACTGTTTTCAGTGACAATTTGGCAGATTTAATTTATATATTATATATTATATTTGTATATATATATATATGTATATATATAGGTATTTTTGTGAGGTATAATACTAATAATAATATATTATTTTATTTGTATAAATATTGGTTTGCATATACATTATTTAGAGTGTGCATTAATTGTATTATTAGTATACTTTGTGTGGGTATCAATTGGGATCTAATTTTGATTCCTAAATTGTTGTATTTTATTTTCTATATTATTTATATAGATGTCTTGTGAGGATGACCTTGGTTTGACCATGTTTGACTTTAGTTGGCTTTAGAGTTGAGCATAGTTGACTTTTGACTTAGAATTTATTTATTGACCTAGAAGTTGACTAGTTTGACTTGTTCTCTTTCCGGGACCTTGTATTAATGTGGTATTCTATATCTAGGTCTTCGAGGTACCGAGTCAGACATCTGTGAGACTGTTCTTTGGACTTCAAGCGAGTACATTCTCTGATAGTTTCTCATTTATGATATCCTCTATGTTCGTTGTATCTAGTGTAGATATACATGTTTTTCTTGACACTATGGTTACACGGATTGGTATATCCGGATCTCGTCATGAGATGTTATTCCTTGGTATATGGTGTATATGGTGCAAGTATTGTTTCATTGGTTATCTTGTACATGTACAGACACCGATTTTTGGGAGGAGTCGCTCTCTTCTTGGGAAATCTAGTGCCATAGCATACCGTGGTTGGATCTATTATACCAGTTGGGGTGGGGAGTATTAGTATAGATATGTGATCAAATCCCTATTGAATAAAGTATTGGTAAGCGAATAGTGTTGATCATGCACCGCACGTATGATTAGCCAGGCCGCATTGTATCTTGCCCAAGCCGATCACATGTTAAGCTAGTACTCACACACTTAGTCATTAGTATTATTGTTTCATTGGCATATTGTTCATTATTGTATTTCTTTCCAGTATTTCCTTATTGTCTATATATCTCTTGTATCTATTTTGTGCATCTTGTTTATCCACAGCTATTTACTGTTACATAGTTTTTATCATGGATTAGAACTGCTGTTAGAGATGTACTCTGCTCCTTTCCTGACTGGATATATTTTTCCAGATGACACTGAGGAGTACCCTACCTATTATGGACCCCAGGATGTTGTGGGTTTAGATTCGGAGACCCTGGCTCAAGAGGGACTTATCCCAACTGAGACAGTTGACCCTGGAGTGTAGCTTTGTAGTATGATAGTATTCTTTTGTGCTGGATTTGTCTCCAGCTTATTTTTGTTACTCTTCAGACTCATTGATGTATTATTTTAAACTCATGAGTTGTACGATGACTATTCTATTCTTATCTGATTCGTGCTCATTCTATCTTAGTTCTGTGATTGAGTATTCTATCATTATTGGTGGTTCATTACTTTAGATAGACTATCTAGACAGCGTTCTACCGCCGATTCTGTGGCGTAGGCTGGGCGTTATTTTCGGCTAGTATCCTTACACCGGGTACGGGTCATGACACTTACTATGACCTTCCCAGCCAAGAAGATATAGTTATCTTGCACAGTTTAAATATAAATAAGGTCACTTGCGTCACAAGCCATATTAGACGATTTTATAGTCTCTGAACGGAGATGGTGTGCAACGTAGGTAGCGGGCCCCGCTGCACGCACATTTTGTCCGATTCATACGACTATCGAAATATTCTGTCAGGATCAGATCGGTTCCGGTGCCCCAGCGATCGTCCGCAGGAACCAAAATCCTTGTGCACAAGTTATCCGTGAACATACGACATCTCAATATTAGGTTATTATACAAAGCATTTCAAGACATCAAAATGAGCATAACTACTTAGCACAATGCAAAGGCATAGTCTATCTGTTCAAGTGATTACATTGCAAAATATATACTACATATTGCACAGTTATAGATGGATAAATTTTAGCTACAACTAAAACATAAGAAAGATACATGCACAATGAACAAGCACACAACAATATGATTATACGATGAAGTTGTATGCAAGCATAAGTGTTCCAAGTTTACTTCTTATTATCTTGAAACCGTTATTATTATTATGGTATCGTTGATCGGAACGCACAAACAAGTTAGATTATTAAGAGTGAAGACTTGGAAGAGAGGAGCGAATCGAAAGTAAGGCTACTCACTAGTTGGTGAATCGGGAGAGAGAAATGAGAGATCTTCAAGACTCTGCTCGCGCGTAGCCTACACGATTACCTACACGCATCAACAGATGATCAATATCTCCTGTCTTGGTCACCCATAGTTCGATACGAAAAATGAAGTTTAAAGAACGAAGACAATGAAATCTGTCACACCCATATTTCAGATTAGGGGTATTTTCATCTTTTCATAATTAATGTGTAAATGATTGCATTATATTTAATTGTATTAAATAATGGTGATTTTATTTTATTGTTGCACTTTATCGTTGCTTGATAATTAGAGCACTACACTAGCCATTGTCTTCCGACTAATTTTACACCCTTGTCCGAGATATGCCAGTCTGTTATTTTGATCCTTGTGTGACTCATAATTATGTCTTGTTGTGCTTCACTTTAGTCGCACAATATTCATCGCAACCGACTACATTTAATTCTATACAAATCCAACTTTGTACCCTTGTGCGTTCCAATCGAAATTGGAGACAAAATCTCGATCTATTTTAAGCAACTCAAATTAGGGTAATATTCTATTCTGAGTCTACTTCATTCATGACACTTGTGTCCCACTTAATTTTAGTCCCTTGTACTTCTAATTAATTCTAGAACACCACTTGTATTTATTTTTAATTAATTAAATCATAAACCTCACTTTGTGCAATTTTCTAATTGTTGGGCACTTTTGTGCAAAAGTGCATTAAGGTATCCACCCCGTTGGACACGATACGTAAATAAACCCATTTCTCTTTCAGGCATATTTTTCCATAATTTCGGGAGTGTGCAATGCAACATCAACCTCCTTGAACCATGGCCTTCAAAACCTTGAACCAATGCATCATAGCCATTCATTTTAATTTATTTGAATCATAGCCTTGAAATACCTACATAAGAAGACCCTTTTTCCAAGGGGTTGACCAAAGTCAAACTTTTCTATGTCAAACCAACCCCCTTTCATATATAAACTCCTTTTCTTTACTTTTTCCTTTTTTTCTATTCCCTAAACCTAATACCAGCCGACCACCCCCTTCCCTATTCATCTCCTTCCTCCCGCCATTCCACCAGACCTCGCCGGAGTTCAGCCTCGTCAACCCGCTGCCCAGCACCCACTCGAGGATATGTGTGCCGAGTGAAGAGCTACGCGAAAAGGTTTTGCAGGAGGCACATCGCTCTCAGTACTCGATGCATCCCGGAGCCAACAATATGTATCGAGATTTGAGGGAGCATGTATGGTGGTATGGTATGAAGCGTGAAGTAGCACGCTTTGTATCCCGATGTTTAGTGTGCTAGCAGGTAAAAGCAGATCGACAGAGGCCAGGAGGATTGCTTCAACATTTACCCATCCCAGAATGGAAGTGGGAGCACGTGACTATGGACTTCGTTTCAGGACTTCCACGTTCTCCAGGAGGAAAGGACGTGATTTGGGTCATCGTGCATAGGTTGACCAAATCAGCCCACTTCTTACCTTTCAAAGTGGGTACATTGACAGAGAAGTTAGCAGAGATGTACGTGTAGTAGATTGTTAGATTACATGGAGTTCCTGTGAGTATTGTCTCAGATCGGGATAGTCGTTTCACTTCCTATTTTTAGAGGAGTCTGCAAGCTAGCTTGGACACTCAGCTCAAGTTCAGTATCGCGTATCACCCCCAGATAGACGGACAGTCGGAAAGGACTATTCAGACTCTTGAAGATATGCTATGCACTTGTGTTTTGGATCTCGGAGGTTCTTGGGAGGATCATCTACACCTAGTAGAGTTTGCTTACAACAACAGCTACCAGGCCAGCATTGAGATGTCACCATTTGAGGCTTTATATGGACGGAGATGTCGTACACCATTATCTTGGGATAATATTGGAGAGAGAGCTTTGTTAGGACCAGAAATGGTATTGGATGCAGCAGAAAAGGTGAAACTTATCTGAGACAGACTGCGAGTGGCGCAGGACAGACAACAGCATTGGGCCGATAGCTACCGTAGACTCCTAGAGTTTCAGGTATAGGTTTTATTTTTATTTGGTTTTTGATTGTGTGTTAAGATTGTTTGTTCTAGGTTGGCGGTCTGGTGTTCCTATAGATTTCTCCGACACGGGACACGATTCATTTTGGTAGAGGCGAAAAGCTTAGTCCACGTTACATCAGGCCCTTCAGTATTCTTGCAAGGGTCGGTGCAGTGGCCTATAGACTTGACTTGCTGCCTGCTCTAGATGGAGTGCATGACGTGTTCCACGTGTCGCAGCTGAGACGTTACGTGGCAGATCCTAGTCATATACTAGATCACTCAGAGATCGAGGTTGGACCGACACTCAGCTATCCTGAATAACCCGTTGAGATCTTGGATCATAGAGAGAAGGTATTGCGCGACCAGACTATTCCCTTGATTCGTGTTCCATGGAGACATCACTCTCCAGGCGAGTCAACCTGGGAGAGAGAGGACGAAATGCGTGAGTAGTATCCGTATCTCTTCAAGACTTGAGGTATAATTCATTTTTTGATTATTTGTTCTAGTGCTAGTTATTTTAATTTTGAGGACAAAATTCTTTTAAGGAGGGTAGACTTGTCACCCCCACATTTCAGATTAGGGGTATTTTCATCTTTTCATAATTAATGTGTAAATGATTGCATTATATTTAATTATATTAAATAATGGTGATTTTATTTTATTGTTGCACTTTATCGTTGCTTCGATAATTATAGCACTACACTAGCCATTATCTTCCAACTAATTTTATACCCTTGTCCTAGACATGCCAAACTGTTATTTTGATCCTTGTGTGACTCATAATTATGTCTTGTTGTGCTTCACTTTAGTCGCACAACATTCATCGCAACCGACAACATTTAATTCTATATAAATCCAACTTTGTACCCTTATACGTTCCAATCAAAATTGGAGACACAATCTCGATCCATTTTGAGCAACCCAAATTAGGATAATGTTCTATTCTGAGTCTATTTTATTCATGATACTTGTGTCCAACTTAATTTTAGTCCCTTATACTTCTAATTAATTCTAGAACACCGCTTGTATTTATTTTTTATTAATTAAATGATAAACCTTATTTTGTACAATTTTCCAATTGTTGGGCATTTTTGTGCAAAAGTGCATTAAGGTATCCACTCTGTTGGACACTACACGTAAATAAACCCATTTCTCTTTTATGTATATTTTTTTATAATTTCGGGAGTGTGCAATGCAACATCAACCTCCTTGAACCATGGCCTTCAAAACCTTGAACCAATGCATCATAGCCATTTATTTTAATTTATTTTAATCATAGCCTTGAAATACCTACATGAGAAGACCCTTTTTCTAAGGGGTTGACCAAAGTCAAACTTTTCTAGGTCAAACCAACCCCCCTTCATATATAAACTCCTTTTCTTTACTTTTTTTTTCTATTCCCTAAACCTAATACCAGCCGACCACCCCCTTCCTTATTCATCTCCTTCCTCCCGCCGTTCCACCAGACCTTATTGAAGTGCAGCCTCATCAACCCGCTGCCCAACACCCCCTCGACCAGATGGACGCCATCACCTCCATCCCGCTCGCAGCAACCCGCTGTCCCCGACTTCGTCCCTGTCAACGCCGACCCGCCGGACCACCTGAACGATACCTTCCCGTCTGCCTCGCACATCCTCGTCTCCACGACGCCGGAGTCGACCAACCCACATGACAACCCCCTCCGCCTCGCCTCTATTCAGACCCACCGGAGTTCGACCGGACTAACCGTTGTACCGGAGTCTCACCGTGAACTCGCCATCCCGTTCTTCCCCCTCTCACTGCACACGACCGGAGGCCTAAACCCGACGCTTGGAGCTCGACCCCGCCGACCGGAGTCAACTCGCCAACGACTGAATCCCGTCGCCAGACTTCCCCGCGGCCACCCGACTGTACCGCACTCGACCGAAGTTCGATCGGAGACGCTGCCAACCCGCTCGACTAAACCGAGCACTTCGCGATGACCTCGACACGCATGTCTCATCCCACGTACCCAGGTTCGAGTCCCCTTTAACGTACATATACACGTACACGCATACTTTCATTCCTCGTTCGTATGCATACGTATATTTTCAGCTATGTTAATATACGTGTATTGTGTAGTTAGTATATATTGGTATATGAATATAATTGGTATATACGTATTGGCATACGTATTAGTATATGTTTAAATGTATATTAGTACATATATACATATGTATATGTATTGTATATGTATCCCTAGTACATGTTTAGTATATATATATACGTAGTATAAACTCTATTAAGTATATATATTTATATTTATATATATATATATTATAATTGTAATTAATGAATATTAATGTATATGTTAGTGTTAATAATATGTATAATATGTCTAAGTACTAGATGACCCGAGTATAATTACGGATACCCCGTAGCTACCTTGACCTGTGACCATAACATGTTAGCAGACTGCCATATGTACACCGACGTACTGGCAAGACCGTATCATTGACTGTCTGTTATGCACAACAACTACAGATGTGACACCCCCTAGCGTAGTTTCTGAGATCATTGTGTTTTGATTGTGTGTTAGTGTAATGTCTGATGTAATATTATATTATATGATATGTCTATAGGACTATTGGATCATTCAGACGATACTTTGGAACCAGGACATTGGTATTGCCAGCTAAGGACCACAAGCGAGTACATTCTCTGACAGTTTTTATTATGTTGATATTCTCTATAATTTTAGTTGTATAGCGTATATGATTCTGACACTGTTGTTTACACAAGTTGGCATCATCGAGACCTGTCATGAGGAGTCGTGATTTGGAATCCATCGTGCTAGCTGGGGAAACGGGGAAATATTAGTAGCTTATATGATCATACCCAACTTTACATGAATCATAGCTCACCCACACCTCACGTCGGTGCAGCCTGACCATTACATGCCTCATAGCCTATTATGTATGATTAGCCTGACTATTGCTTACATCATAGCTATCTGGATGGTTAGCCTGACCTTACATGAATCATAGCTAGTCATACATAGCAAGCCTGATCAGTCCCAAGACGATCACATGATATGTTGATGTTTTACATACTTAGTTAGATGTTCTTGACATGTATCTCTAGTATATTGATCTAGCATTTCTTATGTTCTAGTCATGATTCTAGCATTCACTTATATATGAGTTCATTGTTCTAGCGTATACTTGTATTTCCATTTCATTGCTAGATGTACATTGATGATGACATATGCTCCAGTATTCTTTATTCCAGTATTTCTTATTCCAGTATTTTTTAGTCTCGGTATTCATATCTGTCTTGTATTTTTTTACACTGTGTTATAGTTTTTGTCAATATATGTGGAACTGTTGTTAGTGCTTGTACTTCGTTCCAATCCTGACTGGATATTTTTCCAGAGGATCTTGAGAATTTCTGTACTATACACTATGGACCGGGTATAGATGCAGACTACACACCAGAGATCTTAGAGGAGACTATTTCTTTAGAGGAGACATTACCTGCAGCTATCTAGATAGTATTTATCTTATGCATCTGAGACTTATTGAGGTTATTTTAGTTTATGTTTAGACTTATTCTTAGTTATGTTGAGACTTGTGGAGACTTTATGTGGACATCTAGACTGTAGTTTATCTATATTTTGAGACATAGTGTTTGACTATGTCATTCTTCTTATCCTTTATCGTGCCTTATACTTTATAGTTGTTGTGATTGAGTTTACATTATGAGATATTGTGAGATGTATATTGTCCTCCTTATGAAAATTGATATCATTGACAGGTTGTGAGTTATGTTAGTAGTTATTGTGACCTAGATAGCGTTCTACCATCGATGCTGCGGCGTAGGCTGAACGTACCCACGTACTCGTGCCCCTATACCAGGTGCGGGTTATGACACATTTTTAGTGGTGGCCGGTACAGGTCTAGTTTCACAAATTGTGCGATATCGTGGTAGTGCGACAACTTAGTTGTACTGCTGTGAGCCTGCAATAGGATATAGGAAATAGGAAATATGATTTAGGATGATAGTATGCTCAATCATACTAGGAAATTCTGATCTTCACAATGTTATTCTAATTGATTGCTTTCTTTAGAATTTTACTGTCCTTCCTTGATGATATCGTATCTATCACCTAAATTGATTCTTTTCGATCTGTCTTTAGGATATTGCTGAATACTAGATCTATGAGAGTGGGAGCATTAACTTCAGAGGGGTTTGCCACCTCTCAACCTGACGAACGGACACCTGGAGTTTCTCCTACATCTCATGTTTATATGGGAGTAACTACAGCTAATGGAATTCCTCCTCCAACTGTTCAGAGGATTACCCCAGCTCTGACGGACAACCTTCTACCACCACCGATACCGATTCCCGGAGGAGTGCCCACTAACGGAGCACAGATGTTCGCATTGATCCAGGGCATGCTAGAGGCCCGGAGAGTAACACCAGAAGCTCAGCGTGTTCAAGCCGAGGCTCAGAGAGTGCAAGCAGAGGCATACCAGGCGCAGACAGAGCTGATGAGAGAGAGCATGAAGAATGCTCATCAGGTAGCTCTCCAGGCTGTGGAGAGAGTAGTATGACAACCGCAGCATCATGGCCTGCAACAACAGAGGCCAGGAACCATAGTGGACTTTAAGAGAATGATGCCTCGAGAGTTCAAAGGCAAAAAAGGAATACTCTATGCTGACGATTGGTTAGAGGACATAGAGAGGAACTTGCGCTTAGCAGAGATTCCGGAGATTCTTCAGATCGAGGCCGCTGGCAGTCAGATGTTTGATATCGCGCTGACATGGTATCGTACAGAGCCGAGACTCGCTGTTGAAGGACTTACTTGGGAGGACTTTAAGGAGCTCTTTAAGGAGAAGTTATTTCCTGACGTAGCTTTGGGAGCATTGGAAAGCCAGTTCCATGACTTAGTCTAAGAAAGCATGTCAGTCGACGAATATGCCGCAGAGTTTTGCCGATTGAGTCGATTTGCGCCATCGATGATTCGAGACCCAGGAGACAGAGTACGAAAATTCAGGAAGGGATTGAATAGAGAGATCAAGTCTCGTACTTCGGGACGACGTACTGCTACATTTGAAGGTATTCTGATGGATGCCCAGATTGCTGAAGATGACTTGGACCTCAGGCCCAAGAGAGGACGCGACACTTCTGGAGGAGCAAGTGGTAACACAGGACAGGCCAAGCGCCCACACTCTCAACAACAACAAAAACAACAACAGAGGCTGTACCAGCAGCAAAACTAGCAACAGGCACCAGTCCGAGGACACATCCAGTATCCGCAGCCATAGAGACAGAACCAGCCCGTTGCCTAGTGCACATATTGCGGAAAGATGGAACATACTAGAGACAACTGCCGGAAGAGGTTGGGTACATGCTTGTCATATGGATCGTCAGCACATCAGCTGAGGGACTGCCCAGCTATTCAGACTCGCCAGGGAGGAGCAACAGCCCAGAGAGGACCAGCCAGAGTACCTACAGTCTGTGCAGTTAATAACGGTTTTTTCATGATAACGGTCCAGGAGAGTTATAGATATATCACCAATATATCAGTTTTATAACGGTAAATATCGGTTTACATTTTTAACACAATTTTTATATATAAACAATACGCTTAATATTTTCTATTATAAAATATACAGAAAGTATACATATCGTCGAGAAATCCAAGATAAAGAAGATTACTTGAGGAACTATCCTGAATAAGTTTGATGCATGAAGATTTTGATGGCAGAAGATGTAATCTCCATTCTCCATTGATGTGAATATCATATCATTCAATATTAGTTTTTTGTAGCAAAATCAAAACCGTGAGAAATCAATTTTTTTGTAAACCGATATTTTGAACAATATCGGCCATATCGGCCGATAATATCGGTTCCGATATTTTACCGATATTTCTGTAAAAAAATATCGGTCCAAGATCGATACCATTATATATCGGTTATATAACCGATATATAACCGTTTTTGACTACTTAGCCTACAGTACCAGGAGGCCAGCAGAGAGGACCTCAACTTCCACCACAGCAGCAGAGGTTTGCTCAGCACCAGCAGTAGCAGAGAGGAGCACCACAGGGGCGAGCTTACGCCATGACTACTAAGGAGGCCGAGCCAGCTGGAGACGTGATTTCAGGTTCAGTTTCTCTCAATTCTATTCCAGCACTTGCATTATTTAATTCTGTCACTTCCCATAGTTTCGTATCTGTATCTTATGCCCTTAAGCATCGTTTAGAAATGAAACCATTAGATAGGACTTGCAAGATCACGACAGGAGGAGGCATTATCCTAGTTCGTGATTATTGCAAGGATCAAAGAGTGCCATTGGAAGGCCGAGAGTTGAGCATGAGTTTACTCGTCATGCCACTTCCGGGATACGATATTGTACTTGGAATGGACTGGTTGAGTAAATACCATGCTTCTATAGATTGTTACGGAGGTAGAGTAGTATTTCGACCACCAGGAGAGCCAGAGTTCGAGATCGTTAGAGGAGCGGAGCAGAGGTACTTTTTGTGGAGCCAGGATGGAAGAAGGGAAGTTACCACATCCACTGATAGCGGATTTCCTGGATGTATTTCCAAAGGAGTTGCCAGGTTTGCCACCAGACAGAGATGTTGAATTATCTATAGACTTGATACCAGGAGCGGAGCCTATTTCGCAACATGTCTATAGAGTCAACAACAACGAGTTGATAGAACTAAAAAAGTAAGTTGAGGAGCTGCAAGACAAAGGTTTTATTAGATCCAGTTCATCGCCATGGGGAGCACCGGTATTATTCGTACCGAAGAAGGACGGTATGGTACGCATGTGTATCTATTATAGAGCTCTAAATAACCGCACTATCAAGAATAAATACCCGCTGTCGAGGATAGATGATCTTTTCGATCAGTTGAGCGGAGCGAAGGTGTTTTCGAAGATAGACTTGAGGTCAGGCTATCACCAAGTGAAGGTGAAGAGAGAAGATATACCGAAGACAACCTTTCGGACCAGATATGGCCAGTTTGAACTTACGGTAATGCCGTTTGGTTTAACCAATGCACCAACAATATTCATGAACTTGATGAACAAGGTATTCCACCAATACCTTGACAAGTTCGTAGTGGTATTTATTGACGACATTCTAATATACTCGAAGATCCCAGAAAAGTATGAAGAGCACCTGAGGATGGTCTTAGAGACTCTTAGGAGAGAGGAGTTGTATGGAAAGCTTTTAAAGTGTGAGTTCTTCCTTGACAAGGTTGAATTTCTTGGACATATGATAACGGGTAACGGAATTTCAGTTAACCCAAAGAAGATCGAAGTAGTGGAGTCATGGGCTACCCCCAGTTCGGTAGCTGAGATCAGGAGCTTTCTCGGACTAGCAGGATACTACAAAAGATTTGTACAATACTTCTCTAAGATTGCAGAACCAATGACTAGGCTGACCAAGAAAGATGTAGAATTTGTCTAGACAGAAGAATGTCAAGCCGCATTTGATGAGCTGAAGAAGAGATTGACGACAGCGCCAGTTTTGACGTTGCCATCAGGGACAGGTGGATTCACTATCTACAGTGATGCTTCAGGAAAAGGTTTGGGATGCGGTCTTCAACAACACGGGAAAGTAATTGCCTATGCTTCAAGATAATTATGCCCTCATGGAAAGAACTACCCCACTCATGATTTGGAGTTAGCAGCAGTTATCTTTACCCTAAAACTGTGGAAATACTATCTGTATGGAGAGCGTGTGAAAATATTCATAGACCACAAGAGCTTGAAGTACATGTTTACACAGAAGGAGCTAAACATGAGGTAGAGAAGGTGGTCAGAATTGATGAAAGACTTTGATATCTCATTACAGTACCATCCAGAAAAGGCCAACGTAGTCGTCGATGCCTCGATGGCTATGTGCTTGACTTCAGATAGACATTTATTAGCTGATCTTGAGAGATTAGGAATTGAAGTACTAGTTCCAGGTATTGAGATTCAGATGTGGGGATTGCAAATATAATCAGAGCTGATGGACAAAATTAGAGCTGCACAGTATGATGATGAGACCCTAAGGAATATTAGAGCACAAGTTCGGACAGGATTGATAGACGACTTCACTATTGCGGATGATAGATCTTTACGACATGGCACGAGTATGTGTGTGCCGAGTGGAGAGCTGCGCGAAAAGGTTTTGCAGGAGGCACATCGCTCTCAGTACTCGATGCATCCCGGAGCCAACAAGATGTATCAAGATTTGAGGAAGCATGTATGGTGGTATGGTATGAAGCGCGAAGTAGCACGCTTTGTATCCCAATGTTTAGTGTGCCAGCAGGTAAAAGCAGATCGATAGAGGCCAGGAGGATTGCTTCAACCTTTACCTATCACAGAATGGAAGTGGGAGCACGTGATTATGGACTTCGTTTCAGGACTTCCACGTTCTCCAGGAGGAAAGGACGCAATTTGGGTCATCGTGGATAGGTTGACCAAATCAGTCCACTTTTTACCTTTTAAAGTGGGTACATTGACAGAGAAGTTAGCAGAGATGTACGTGCAGCAGATTGTCAGATTATATAGAGTTTCTGTGAGTATTGTCTCAGATAGGGATAATTGTTTCACTTCCCATTTCTAGAGGAGTCTGCAGGCTAGCTTGGACACTCAGCTCAAGTTCAGTACCGCGTATCACCCCCAGACATATGGGCAGTCTGAAAGGACTATTCAGACTCTTGAAGATATGCTACGCACTTACGTTTTGGATCTCGGAGGTTCTTGGGAGGATCATCTACACCTAGTAGAGTTTTCTTACAACAACTACTACCAGGCCAGCATTGAGATGTCACCATTTGAGGCTTTATATGGACGGAGATGTCGTACACCATTATCTTGGGATGATATTGGAGAGAGAGCTTTGTTAGGACCAGAAATGGTCGTGGATGCAGCAGAGAAGGTAAAACTTATCAGAGACAGACTGCGAGTGGCACAGGACAGATAGTGGCATTGGGCCGATAGCCACGTAAACCCCTAGAGTTTCAGGTATAGGTTTTTTTTATTTGGTTTGTGATTGTTTTGTTTTAGATTATGTGTTAAGATTATTTGTTCTAGGTTGTCGATCTGGTGTTCCTACGAATTTCTCCGACACGGGACACGATTCGTTTTGGTAGAGACGAAAAACTTAGTCCACGTTACATCAGGTCCTTCAGTATTCTTGCAAGGGTCGGTGCAGTGGCGTATAGACTTGACTTACTACCTGCTCTAGATGGAGTGCATGACGTGTTCCACGTATCGCAGTTGAGATGGTACATGGCAGTTTATAGTCATATACTAGATCACTCGGAGATCGAGGTTGGACCGACACTCAGCTATCATGAATAACCCGTTGAGATCTTGGATCATAGAGAGAAGGTATTACGGAACCAGACTATTCCCTTGATTCGTGTTCCATGGAGACATCACTCTCCAGGCGAGTCAACCTGGGAGAGAGAGGACGAAATGCGCGAGCAGTATCCGTATTTCTTCAAGACTTGAGGTATAATTCATTGTTTGATTGTTTGTTCTTATGCTAATTATTTTAATTTTGAGGATGAAATTCTTTTAAGGAGGGTAGACTTGTCACCCCCATATTTCAAATTAGGGGTATTTTCGTCTTTTCATAAATAATGTGTAAATGATTGCATTATATTTAATTATATTAAATAATGGTGATTTTATTTTATTGTTGTACTTTATCGTTGCTTCGATACTTAGAGCACTACACTGGCCATTGTCTTCCAACTAATTTTACACCCTTGTCCTAGACATGTCAGACTGTTATTTTGATTCTTGTGTGACTCATAATTATGTCTTGTTGTGCTTCACTTTAGTCGTACAACATTCATCGCAACCGACTACATTTAATTCTATATAAATCCAACTTTGTACCCTTATGCGTTCCAATCGAAATTGGAGACACAATCTCGATCCATTTTGAGCAACCCAAATTAGGATAATGTTCTATTCTGAGTCTACTTCATTCATGACACTTGTGTCCCACTTAATTTCAGTCCCTTGTACTTCTAATTAATTCTAGAACACCGCTTGTATTTATTTTTAATTAATTAAATCATAAATCTCACTTTGTGCAATTTTCTAATTGTTGGGCACTTTTGTGCAAAAGTGCATTAAGGTATCCACCCTGTTGGACACTACACATAAATAAACCCATTTCTCTTTCATGTATATTTTTTCGTAATTTCGGGAGTGTGCAATGCAACATCAACCTCCTTGAACCATGGCCTTCAAAACCTTGAACCAATGCATCATAGCCATTTATTTTAATTTATTTGAATCATAGTCTTGAAATACCTACATGAGAAGCCCCTTTTTCCAAGGGGTTGACCAAAGTCAAACTTTTCTAGGTCAAACCAACCCTCCTTCATATATAAACTCCTTTTCTTTACTTTTTCCTTTTTTTCTATTCCCTAAACCTAATACCAGCCGACCACCCCCTTCCCTATTCATCTCCTTCCTTCTGCCGTTCCACCAGACCTCGCGAGATTTTAGCCTCGTCAATCCGCTGCCCAGCACCCCCTCGACCAGACGGGCCCCACCGCCTCCATCCCGCTCGCAGCAACCCGTTGTCCCCGACTTCGTCCCTGTCAATGCCGACCCGCCGGACCACCTGAACGATATCTTCCCGTCTGCTTCGCACATCCTCTCCTCCACGACGCTGGAGTTGACCGACCCACATGATAACCCCCTCCCCCTCGCCTCGATTCAGACCCACTGGAATTCGACCGGACTGACCGCTGAACCGGAGTCTTGTCGTGAACTCGCCATCCTGTTCTTCCCCCTCTCACTGCACACGATCGGAGGCCTGAACCCGACGCTTGGAGCTCGACCCCGCCGACCGGAGTCAACTCGTCAACGACTGAATCCCACCGTCAGACTTCCCCGCGGCCACCCGACTGTACCGCACTCGACCAAAGTTTGACCGAAGACGCTGCCAACCCGCTCGACTGAACCGAGCACTTCGCGACGACCTCGACACGCACGTCTCATCCCACGTACCCAAGTTCGAGTCCCCTCTCATGTACATGTACACGTACACGCATACGTGCATTTCTCATTCGTATACATACGTATATTTTTAGCTATGTTAATATACGTGTATTGTGTAGTTAGTATATGTTGGTATATGGATATAATTGGTATATACGTATTGGCATACGTATTAGTATATGTTTAAATGTATATTAGTACATATATACATATGTATATGTATTGTATATGTATCCCTAGTACATGTTTAGTATATATATACGTAGTATAAACTCTATTAAGTATATATATATATATATATATATATTATAATTGTAATTAATGAATATTAATGTATATGTTAGTTAATAATAAGTATAATATGTCTATGTACTAGATGACCCGAGTATAATTACGGATACCCCATAGCTACCTTGACCTGTGACCATAACATGTTAGCAGACTGCCATATGTACACCGACGTACTGGCAAGACCGTATCATTGACTGTCTGTTATGCACAACAACTACAAACGTGACACCCCTAGCGTAGTTTCTGAGATCATTGTGTTTTGATTGTGTGTTAGTGTAATATCTGATGCAATATTGTATTATATGATATGTATATAGGACTGTTGGATCATTCAGACGATACTTTGGAACCAGGACATTGGTATTGCCAGCTAAGGAACACATGCGAGTACATTCTCTGACAGTTTTATTATATTAATATTCTCTATAATTCTAGTTGTATAACGTACATGATTCTGACACTGTTGTTTACACGAGTTGGCATTATCGAGACCTGTCACGAGGAGTCATGATTTGGAATCCATCGTGCTAGCTGGAAAAACGGGAAAATATTAGTAGCTTATGTGATCATACCCAACTTTACATGAATCATAGCTCACCCATACCTCACGTCGGTGCAGCCTGACCATTACATGCCTCACAACCTATTATGTATGATTAGCCTGACTATTGCTTGCATCATAGCTATCCGGATGGTTAGCCTGACCTTACATGAATCATAGCTAGTCATACATAGCAAGCCTGATCAGTCCCAAGCCGATCACATGATATGCTGATGTTTCACACACTTAGTTAGATGTTCTTGACATGTATCTCTAGTATATTGATCTAGCATTCCTTATGTTCTAGTCATGATTCTAGCATTCACTTATATATGAGTTCATTGTTCTAGCGTGTACTTGTATTTCTATTTCATTGCTAGATGTACATTGATGATGACATATGCTCCAGTATTCTATATTCCAGTATTTCTTAGTGCCAGTATTCATATTTGTCTTGTATTTCTTTACACTGTGTTATAGTTTTTGTCAATATATGTGGAACTGCTGTTAGTGCTTGTACTTCGTTCCAATCTGACTGGATATTTTTTCCAGAGGATCTTGAGGATTTCTGTACCACACACTATGGACCGGGTATAGATGCAGACTACACACCAGAGATCTTAGATGAGACTATTCCTTTAGAGGAGACATTACCTGCAGCTATCTAGATAATATTTATCTTATGCATCTGAGACATATTGAGGTTATTTCAGTTTATGTTTAGACTTATTCTTAGTTATATTGAGACTTGTGGAGACTTTATGTGGACAACTAGACTGTGGTTTATCTATATTTTGAGATATGGTGTTTGACTATGTCATTCTTCTTATCTTTTATCGTGCCTTATACTTTATAGTTGTTGTGATTGAGTTTACATTATGAGATATTGTGAGATGTATATTGTCCTCCTTATGAAGATTGATATCATTGACAGGTTGTGAGTTATGTTAGTAGTTATTGTGACATAGACAACGTTCTACCGTCGATGCTGTGGCGTAGGCTAGACGTACCCGCGTACTCGTGCCCCTATACCGGGTGCGGGTCGTGACAAAATCCATCGAAACCGTTCAAGAAAATGCAAGTCACAAAACCAACAAGAAAGAAACCAAGCGGCATAAAAAACAGACAAAGAAACCAGCGCAACAGAAATGCCCCTCACGACTCTACCTCCGAGTCCTTTCTCAAGGCACGATTTGCTGAATGTGTGATTTGATTCCGAAGAAACCAATCCATAACTAGGATATGATCTTGATTCAATCTGTCCCGATCGAACAATACCAAGTATTTCTTAGCCGCACTCTCCAAACAGGGGAAATGGGGCACTACATGAACCACCCACCGATTAGAGATTGTGCTGAAATGAGTCCCGCCTAGCGACGATCAAGCGTCAGTTGTGCGGTCCTGCAATAGCACGAGCATCGAGTTAGAATCCTTTCGCCTATCCTTTCTCTCGAAAATCCCCAAAAAATAAATGCTCAAATTGAGAAAGCCAACAACGAAAACCAAGCAAATCGAAAGCAACACCAAAACGAAATCCCAAAGAGAAATCAAGAAAACCAAGCAACAAAACACGAAAACTATTGGACTTGTTTCAATAGAGGCCTATCCATGAATTGTAAAGGATCATCACATTTTGTCCATGGCAAGAGGATGCCGAAAGACTATTAGACACTAAGCTACGACTGAGAAGACTAGGCAAAAGCCAATTATATTGTGCGCATTCCGGTCGGATTGGGATTTGAGGCACTACATCTTTGACATCTAAGCTCTATATTCTTGCGTTTCGGCCGATTTCTGATCGATTTTGATATCACAATGACTATATTATTTTCGCGTCCAACTTCTATGCACCAATCTAATATTTTTTTGAACGATTCAAAGCAAATATCCGTCGAGAATAAATTACCTACATCAAGGAAAATTGGAGGATGTACCACAATAGCTGAAGATGGTAAGACCTACAATAGAAAAGATAATAAATAAAACTGTACAAAAATTGAAGACAAAAAATAATTTTCATAATATTTTCTATAGGACTGTAGAAAACATTGACAGTCCAAAAGACAGGTAGGATTGTCGAGATTTGTTACAGTCTTACATTTGGTAAGGACTGTAACAATTATTGACAATCCTTCTTATGTTTAGGACTGTCAATTTTTGTGACAGTCTTATTTGTTTATAGGATTGTCATTTTTTTTCCACAGTCTAATGACGAAAACTGTCAAAATTAAAATGTCAAATTGTTTAACCAAGGATGCTTCGGAAGAACTGGGGTATTCTTCAGGAGAAGCGGAAAGAGGATTTAATGTATTTGATGACCCGATTTCTTCGAGCTGAATTTCTCCTACATTGAACACTTATAATTCAATAATTTTGGGAGGAGCAAATACTTGCAAAAGCAAATCATCAAATTTAATGGATGACATACCAAATTAAGGTTGAATATTGAATTGCAACTTTGATTATAATGGGACTTGGGACCACAAACTATATAGAATATTGATTTTAGGATTTAGGATTTTGGGATTTGGAAGAACAAAAGGGAAAGAGGAAGAAGACAATGAGAAGAATCCAAAACCTAATTTTTTTTTGGCTTTTATACTAAATGGGTGGGCAGCCCTAAACAAAAAAAAAGTATCAAATTTGTAAATAAGATGAAAAATATTTGGGCTGTCATGAGCAAATGTGGATGTGCCTTTAGAAATAACGTTTGGAAAGTGTTAAAGTAAAGAGGAAGTGGTACTCTAACAAAACATGCAAAGTGGGAATGAGCCTACTTTTACGCTCCACTTCAAAAAAAAAATTTCGATATCAAAACTCAAATTTTGTGACAGACAAGATTTATAGTTCATACCATATCATAATAAATTTTGTATATAAATCCTCTAACCAAATACGTAAATTGATCACAAATTTAAATTTTGTCAATTTTTGTATTCCACATCAGCAAACGAAATAGCTTCTATATACAAACACATGTAAATCAAATTAGGTACTAGAGAGAATTTCGTATCCAGGTCCGGTTGTAATACTACACCTACGCTACCCGTTACCAAAAGAGCAGAAAAGAACAACAAAATCATAGAAACAGAGGGAGGGAAGGAAGGTGAAAGGAGAGAGGGAAGTCGCACTCCCTCTCTCTCTGACCCTCCCTTTTTCTTCTTCTTCTTCTTCTTCCGACCATAACCCTAGAAAATGCAGACATTCCATTCTCTAGCGGACCTCCTCCCGCTCCAGATCCGCACCCGTTCCCCGAAACCCGCTTCCCGCCACAAACCCCTCCTCCTCCTCCTACTCCTCCCCGCCTCCCTTCTCATCCTCCTGCTCTTCTTCCTCCTCCGCACCCCTTCCTCCCCCAAATCCTCCTTCGGCGTTGTCATCGACGCCGGCAGCACAGGAACCCGGATCCACGTCTTCACGATCCGACCCACACCTTACCCGAACCCGATCCCGTTCGTTGTGGATCCGGTCGCGGAGATGAAGGTCCGGCCGGGGCTGTCCTCCTACGCGGGGGATCCGGGGAGGGCGGCGGAGTCGGTGGCGGATCTGGTGGAGTTCGCAAGGGGGAAGGTGCCGGGGGAGGCGCGGGCGGGGACGGAGGTGAGGCTTATGGCAACGGCCGGGCTGAGAATGCTGGAGGACGACGCGGCCAGGGAGAAGATCCTGGAGGGATGCAGGAAGGTGCTCCGGGGGTCCGGGTTCCGGTTCCAGGACGAATGGGCTGCTGTTATTTCGGGTAATTTATGGGGTTTGTCATTGACTAGCACGTTGCCATTTGAGATTCCTAAAGTTTGTACCAATACAGTAGTGGACCAGAGGTAACATAGATACTCCAAAATACACTAGGACACGCCAAAAGCAATACGTGTCCATACTTGTATGTGCAATGTAGAATATTTGTAATTTCAGTACTACGACGACGATGACAGCAATGGCCCTTTATCCCCATAATTTTTTGGGCTCAGCTGCATGGGGTTTTGACAAAGTAGTGCCTTCCTATTGTCAAATCCTGATTCCAAGTCTTTCATACCGCAATGTTCATGTAAGTTTCGCATTGAAATCACGTTTTGCAAATGCAATTTAAAAAGAGGAGTTTGGTAATCAGTTTCGTAAATACCATTTTAATGGAATTTAAAAAGAAAGATGTTATTTTAATCAAATACTCCATCTCCTGACTCTTGCTTGTCCAATTTTCAGTGTTCTAAATTTCGCTAGACGGGATTGGTGCGGTAGAGGAACGCCTAGGTTTTTTTTATAAAATTTGAAATCCATAATACAAATTTGAAATCCAAATATGTTCTTAACTTCTAAATCCAATACAATTCATAATTTTTTTTGAAATTTAAAATTTAAATTTTAATGTTCTAAAATCCAAATACAGTCTTAAAATCCAAACAATATATCCACAATACAACTAAGCATAAAAAAAAAAAAAAAAAAATCAAAAACCGTCTACGTGCCGAATAGGTCTGCCTAGGGATGAATAGGGCCGAACAGACGCCTAGGAGCATCGCCTAGGGGATTTTCGGTGTGGCCGGCGGCCGCCTAATGCCTAGGCGCCCGCTTAAACCGAAATTTAGAATACTGCCTATTTTGCTCTTCAGGTGCCATGTCTTTAACATAAGTAAATGCCATATACTGTTTTGCATCCTCTCAGTTCAAGTCCTTTAAAGGCATGCTTTTGGCAACTCGAAACCCATGGGAAACTATGAAACATATGGAAACCTCATAAAGCATGTTCTTTCTTCAAACTTTGGGACTTGCTGAAACCAGTTTCAGTGGTTGCGAAAATGTGGGTCTTTTGGTATGACACTAAAGCAGATTTGCATCCTAGGTTTCACTCAAGTAGTCAAATTTAGATGAAACTTACAATAACCTATATGGAACCCGCTTTTTGGAATATTTTATTTATCCGTATATAATAAAATTAACCTCTCGGATGTATCAACTTGAATACAATGGAGCCATTCTCTTCAAACATGTAAAATTATTTTCTATAATGCCGGTCAACAAAGATTTGACAAAAAGTTTCCAGACACCTTTGACAACCTGGTTTCATGGTTTCATGCAACCTCATGAAGTTTATTTTCATTAGGTTATGACCGGTTCCAAGTTGCTTGCCACTCCCTATCTCCACCCTAAATATAGCAGCTCATTTAATAAATAATAGTGGGGTTTGTCAGTAAAATCATGCATGTTCCACTACTGATAAATTGGTTGCTTGTGCATGTTTTCTTTCATATTGGGAGCATCATATGTAAGGTAGGAGTTAAAGCTTCTTTCATGGTATAATGGATAGCTAAGAAAGCTTATGTAAGGTTACACAGAAAGGAATATCGTTTAACCCAATATTTTTGGGGTTGTCCACATGAACCTTTAACTTCCGTGCAACTTTCTAAGAGCCATGTCCTTGTTAACATTAGTTATTGCCATATCCTTTTAAACAGCCTCAATCCAAGCTCGTTTTGGCCTACTAGTTCTAGCATAAATATTCTATTGCTCCTTGTATTTGGGGCAACTATTGCACTCCTTTCCACATGTCCAAACCATCTCATATGATTTTTCTCTCATTTATTTTCCTCAAAAGGAAAATGTTTCCAACACTGATAACTCAATTTCTTATCCCATCTTTAAGTAATTGCCGCTCATCCATCTTTAATGACTCGCATTGAAGAGCCTAAGGTGTTGTTTGGTTCTTGGAAGTTGGAAGTCACTTGGAACGTAGAGGAACTTGGCCTTTTTTGCCCAAGTTCCTCAAGTTTCGATATTTGATTCGCAGAAGTACTGAGATCCCATCAGATAGTATCCAAATTTTCTGGGACTAGTTTCATTCGTCGCATCAGATTCTCATCTTTTGGTTCCTCGGCAAAGTTCCACTCCTTATGGCTGGAACTTGTTGAGAATTTGGAGAGGTCCTCTTTTTATGTGCCATGTTGGGTTCCTCCAAGTTCTTAAAATAATAAATGTTTCCTCAAGTTCAAGTCACCAAACAGGTCCTAAATTCCTAAAGCACCTTCATCAGTCTAGGTGGCTAGAATTATCTGGATTCATGATAACCTGTAGAACCTGGTCTAATAGGTGAGCAGCCCTGGCAAGTCATCTACGGAAAACTAACCATTCCCGGAACTATGTTTCGGAATCCAGCAGTTCTGAGACAGCTCTCTGGATCTTGTAACCGTGTGTTGAACCCTTTGATACATCAAAATTGGTCGGATTAGGGCCTGGCCCATTGGTCACTAGTAGCTGGTGGTAGGAATCCACAAGTTACTATGAACAAATAGTAAGTGCTGGTAATCCATGCGGTTCAGGCTTGTTATTATGCTCCAATCCAATCAGTGACACCTCCCAGTGTACATCATAGTGGGCAAAAGCAAGTCAGCTCATATCATGTTGCACCGAATGTTCTTGCTGGATTTGTATACTGCTGGTTCTATGAACTAATAGAGTGGGGGAATGGTTATCATAACCAACTGGTGCAAGTGCATAATGTTGGTTCTATGATCAGATTTAAGTCGGCATTGGACCTAATGTTGGCCAGAGTGCATATGCATTAAGCTTGGTTTGGTTGGTTATTTTGACTCAGGAATCACATAAACAAGACAAGTTTTAGCTCTTCCTGTGTCTCCTTTTCTCGTCCTACTATATATCAACAGCATTAGGTGGTGATGTTGGCTTCAACCTGCAGTGCATTTTCTTGGCGGGATGTACACCTCGGATTTATGTCAACAGCTGATGGATGTCCATAGAAAATTTACAGTCATCATAGCTTCTCAGACCTTTATTTTCTTTGCCAATTTTGACTTCTAATTGTTTATAGTGGGACTGCAAGATATCTCAGATTTTAACAATGATATCATCAACCCAATAGCTTTCACATACTAGGACTTTATCTGGATTTGCAAACTGGCAACCTCTTTTATTTCTGTACGTGAATGTATTATTGTGAAAATTTTCCGTTAATTATGTTGATACTGTAGTTCAGCCTGCATGTGGTATCAGGAGCAGAGCTAGACATTCCACTCTGTGGGAGTGAAAAGTCTATAACATAAACTTGGGCCTAGCCCTCTTCTTTTTGTTGGGCTGTTGGGGCATACTTTAAGAGTAATTTTTAAAAAAATGCATACAAAGTGAAAATTTTCGTGGGGGAAGTGGATCCCTTTTCCCCTATGTACCTTAGCCCATGTGTGCCATAATAGATTACTGGAAATGCATTAAAAGATAGGATAATTCTTGAGAGCATTTGTGAGATGTTAGAGGTGGCGCCAATTGAGGATAAGATGAGAGAAAATCGTCTAAGATGGTTTGGACACGTGCAACGTAGACAAATAGATGCAGCAGAATGCTCAGATGTTAGTCAAAGAAGCATCTAGAACTAGGGGTAGGCCTAAAAGAACTTGGATTAAGGCTGTGGCAAAATGTATGACTTTTGTTAATGTTATAGAGGACATGACCCTTAACCTATACTGCATGAGTCTGTATTATGTCTTGTACTTACTGTATTAGTGTCCTTCTTCTTAGGCATTCAATAACTTGCGTGACCATAAACAAGATAGCTCATTGTTCAGAGCCGAATGGAAGAAAATGATACAAATAACAGACCCCAATTAAAGGCTTTGTTGTTATCGTTGAATACTAAGGTTCAGCTTGTCATCTGGATACAGTTCTCATTCTATCCAGCGGTCTGCCTGTCTAAGACAATGTCAGAAATCAGAAATAATCTATCTAATAATTAGTAGTTAATGGAACCGCTGGAACTGGAGGTAGGCCTAAACGGCTTTAAGTGTTAAAGGAATGTTTTTTGTTAGAATTAAAGATGACACGGCCCTTAAAAGAGCCGAATGGAAAAAGACGATTCAAACAGCCGGCCCCAAAAATATGTGATAAAAGCTTTGTTGTTGTAGAAATAAACTATCGAGCATATTTACGTTTGTTACTATCTTTTTTGAATGATTTGTTTTAGCACGAGTGGAAACACTTGTTCTTCTTGGAATATCTTATTCATAGAATTATAACATTATTTTTACAGGACCTGATGAAGGTATCTTTGCTTGGGTTGCTGCGAATTATGCCCTTGGTACTCTAGGAGGTGATCCTCTTGAAACCACTGGAATAATTGAACTTGGTGGGGCATCTGCTCAGGTTCTGTGTTAGCATTCATTACCTTGTTATTCTTTGCCATGTACTTAGCCTTAGTAGGTTTTTGACATTTTGACAAGGCATTCTTTTCGAAGTAATCACATACCATATCTTGTTGGAGGAGAGAAATTTCAATATATTCTTTTTGATGTCATGTAAATATAGGACAACACTGGTGGGTGCATGCACCAGCATTACCGTCAATCTTTCAGTTCCCTAAAGACACCAAAACCTAGAACCAACCAATGGTGTAAAAATCCCCCTAGGCGGCCAACTAGTCGGGGACTAGTCGCTAGTCGGCCGCCGCCGACTGGACTAGAAGGGTAGTCGGCTAGGAAATCGGCTGGTACAGTAATCGCTGCTAGTCGGCCGACTAGGCGGCCCTAGTCGGCTAAATGGGCCTAGTCGGCCGACTAGGCTTTGCTGAAAAGAAAAGAAAAAAAAAACGGGAACAAGTTATCCAACCCGACCCGACCCGTTGGACCTCTCTTTCAAAAAAATCTAAAAAGTGAGGAGGCAGAAGAAGAAGAGGCAGAAGAAGCAGACAGAGGCAGAAGAAGAAGGAGAGGTGAGGAGAAGGAGAAAGAGAAGAAGACGTAGAAGAAGAAGGAGAAGAAAGGAGGGGGGGGGGGACTGACCTGATCCGGCCAGGCACCGCAGCCCGCTTTTTGGGCTGCACTGTTTTTTTAAGCTCCAGTGTTCCCGAGACTTCCCGAGTCTTTGCTGTAGTTTTTTTTTTTTTGCTGCAGTTTTGTTTTTATGCAGTGTTTTGGCTACTGTTGCTTTTGTTTTTTGGCTGCTCTGCTTTTTAAGCTCCACACCACTATAGAATTGTTTGGCTCATGCAAGAAGCTCATGGAAGAAAGACCATTACATATGGGGTTTGGTTCCCAGTTGGAGGAAAACCAAATTGATCAAAAAATCCCTAAGGTGGTTGCCATTTCATGTCTGACGTGGGGTCTAGATCTCTTTATTGCTGCTGCTGTTTTGACCTCTTTGGACATTCTGCTGCTGTTTTGTCCTTTTTGGACATGCTGCTGCTACAGTTTCCTATGTTGACCGGTCCAAACAGCATATATAAAAAAATATGCTATTAATAAGTATATATGTGCTGACTGCAAACAGTATATATGACTCGGTCCAAACAACATATATAAAGGTGCTGAAATGCAAACAGTAAGTGTGCTGACTGTTGCTTTTTTTAAAATATATGTGCTGAGTGCTACTTTTCTTTTTTAAAATACTATTAGTAAGTATATATGATATTTTTTTATTGCATATATATATATATATATATATATATATATATATATATATTAAAAAAAGTTAAACCGACTAATCCGACTAGTCCCCGACTAATCCGATTAATCCCTAGTCTCCGCTAACCGACTAGTGGCCGACTAACGATTTTTACAACCTTGGAACCAACTTTCCATACTATCTTGATGATGACACATTTTCCATTTTCTTATCTAGCTTTTTGTACGGAGAGCACTGGAAATATATGCGTGGTCATTTTGGACATGTGGATTTTTATTTGTTGTTTCGTCTACCAATTGACTGTCCAGATCGAGGACACTAGAGGAAAAATATTATGGAACTCAGTAAATACATACATGATTTAGTTGTTATGTCTCGTCCACTAATTGACTGTCCAGATGGGAGTAGGACACTAGACGAAAGATATTAAGAAACTCAGGAATTACATACATTATTTAGTTTAGGGATATGTGAATACACATTATTCTCATATTGGAAAGGGCTACGATCATGTAGAATGTACATGGTTTGAGGAATTTGTCGTCATCAAGGCTTTACAACAATCCATACTCTTAAGGATTTTAGAGTTTGAATTGATGATGATAAAAGGCATTCCATTGCCTAGTGCTCGTACTAATGTAGTCTGGGAGTGTCAAGATGCAAGGCTTTTAAGGCTTTTACACTTACCAGTTAGCACTGATAACAATGCTTATGTAAATTTTGGAAGTGGCTTTATGGATTGAAAGTGATGAGATGTATATTCTAAAAAAGGTGATGAGTTGTTGAAGGGGACATCAGGTCACCGGTTACGAACACCGACCAACGTAGAAGACTGTGCAACACGGCCTCATTATGGATTAGCATTTGAACTTGAATTCATATTTTTGTTTTTGTTTTTACTGTTTTTCCATTGTCAAAATAGGATTGTCCTAGTCAATATAAAGGCTAGTTGTGTTTACCTATTCCTTAGGAGTCCGTTAATTTGTTATGTTTGTTTGTGTGGGTCTATTTATATCCTTATTTGTCAATGGATAGAGGCATGAATGAATGAATGAAAATAATTACTTTTGATGAACTCCTCCACCTTCCTCCTGGCTGCGATAGCGAGATAGTTCATTCTCTTTTAACCATCTTCTTATTCCCGACCCTATCTTCATTCCCTGGCCAACGTCAACAACAACAACATCGACATCAATAGCAGCGACATCAACAACAACAACGACAACAACAACAACAACAACGACATCAGCAACAACGACAACAGCAACAACAACAACAACACAGCAGTGGTAACAACATCAGTCCTACCTTCTCCCAGTAACCATTCGACATTCTGTTTTTAGTCTCCTTCCATTGTGAATCAAGTAATTAAGATAACTATATCTAACATCTTATATACTATCAATAGATTGTTGATTCACAATTTTTTTTGAGTGTTTCTACAAACATAAAACTGGAACTTGTTATCATCCTACATATTAAATAGAGAACTAGTCTGATTTAGGTGGTAACATTTGATTCAATTTTCTACAAAACTCAAGGTTTGCATGATAACTTGTGGTTTTCTACTTTATTTAATCATCTATATTGGGAACTTAGGAATTATCTAGTAATTAGCAAATAGATAAATGAAACTTGCGTTAATTCAATTTAGTTGCTGATTTTAAACCTCACATTTATTCTACATCAATTTTGGTATCAGAGCATGGTTTAGGTTTATGTTCGCATTAGATTTCTTCAATTTATGCATTAGGAATATATAAAGTATCTTTATGGACCCATATCACATTGCATGAGTACCCGTAGCAGTAGACAACACCAACCCACTCCTTATATGACCCCTGAACAAAAGCAAATGTTACAAGATATCATAAATCGTCTAATGAACATGAAAAAATATTTCAATGCGCTAAGAACAACTATTGAAAATACTAGGAAAAGAATTGAAAGACTCGAACGTGAACGCAATAGGACTCCTGACCTATTGGATGGGGATTTCCATCATAATGGCCATCGAGAGATCGATAGAGATAAACATAGGGGTTTGGATCATCGTAGGGATGACCCAATTGGACATCAAGACTATGAACAACCCCAAGATAATCTGGATAGGGATAGACCTAGAGACTTTGATCACCGTTGGAATTATCCCGCTAGACATCATGACTATAGGCCATCCCCTTAGACCTTATCAGGATTTAGAAGACGAGAGGATAATGAGAAGCGTGGAAATAAAAATACCTACTTTTGATGGTCAACTAGATCCAAAAGTTTTTTTCGACTGGATGACAGACATGGACCACTATTTTTGGTGTTATGATATATTTGAGGCTAGAAAAGTCTGTTTTGCCACAATGAAGCTTGTTGGACAAACTAAATTGTATTGGCAGAGTGTTGAGCGATTGTGGTATAAAGGAGACAAGAATCTATTCTTACCATAGATTGCAGTATCGGCCGATATCGATCCGATACGGCCGATACCAATACGATTTGGCATGTCTCTATCTAATACCGACTGATACCCGATACTGGCTGATACCGACATCAGGGGTCTCTTTTCCGATTAATCTGGCAAAGAAAATTGAACGAAAAAGACCAATCAACAAAGTTGTAAAAGCATAATAAGGTTGTAAAAGCATGTAAATGAAGAAAATTTATCTATCGTGTGTAAACCAATTGGCAAGAGACTATTATTTTATTCAATTTCAAAACTGCTAAGAAACAACACTTTTTAAAATTGTGCATAAATGTATAAAATATGCTATGTAAAATGCTTTTTGATATCAAAAAATTTGATACTCCGTTTCGAAACTGCCGATACATCATCATAGAAATGGTCCGATACTGATTCCGATACTGCGAACCTTGATTCTTACATTAGATGAGATAAAAGAAAAATTGAAAAAAATACTTGCCAACTTCTTACTGACAGAAACTGACTCAAGTCAATCGTCCTATCACGAAATACACGGATATTTAATTCGATGTGAAGTGACATAAGAGGTTGGGATGACCCTTTCTAGGTTTAGGTCTGGGCTTCGTGATGACTTACAATGTGATTTATTTCTGCATGAAGTGATTTTATTAGAACATGCTTATCAATTGGTTGAGGATCTTGATCGATTTTAAAGATCATCTTTCAATAGGCATCATGAATTATGGACCACCCTTAACAGACACAATGAGTTGAAGCTTAGGTTTAATTAGTCCCAACCCAAGCCAAAGCCTAGTATACCGTCGTCGTCCAAAACCCCCACGAAAAGGGTTTGCTTGGGGAGGCTCCTAAGGTCATTCCTCGTACTAAGTGTTATATGTGTCATGGTTATGGTTATTACGAATATCTGTATCCGACTCAGGCCCTCCTCGTAGATGATCAACCAAAGGAAGACCAGGAAGTCAATGTAGTAGAACATGAACCATATCTAGGAGAGTGCGAAGATGATCGTCCTAAAGATGATTAGTATATGGGTCTCATTAGGAGTTTTTCAACTTTTGGGGATGTTGATAGGAGTTTTGAGGACCCTAGACTTAGTGTTGTTCGATGTGTCTTGGCGCAAACTAGAGAGACTGACGATTGACGTCGTACCTTCATTTTTCACCTTTATTAGAATTGGTAATCAATCTTATAAGAGGATTTTAGGCAGTAGGAGTTATACCAATGCTATTGCATCTAACATAGTAGCAATGCTAGGCTTGAAACTGAACCTTACTCTAACTCATATAAGGTTAGATGAGTCATCTATCAGCGTTAAGAAGATATGTCTCGTTCTTGTAGAGTTTGCTATTTACAAGGACAAGGTATGGTACGATGTGAATAAGATGGATGTAGTACATATCATTTTAGGAAGACCTTGGCTATTTGATTTCGATATCACTCTTTATGGAAGTTTCAACTCTTGCATATTCATGTTGGCTTAAAATATTAGACTCAATCCTATGCAACCAAAACCTAATCCAAATATTAAGATTTAAGAAGAGTGAAACCTCCAACAAGAAGAAATGACTTGCCCTTATAGGCCCTAAAGAAATGGAATATGAGATTGTTAAAAGGACTACAATAATTGCCTTGGTTGTTAGGGAAATCCAAGATTACTCACAAGAGCAAGTCCCAACTGAAGGCTGAAGCAATCCTCATCCTTGAGAAATTTAAGGATGTTTTTTCTAAGGATCTCTTGAACTGTTTACCATCGATGCGTGACATTCTACACGCTATTGATCTTGTTCTGGGAGCATCTCTATCTAATCTGCTGCATTATTGACTGAATTCCACTGAGCATGCATAGTTTAGGTGGCAACTCGAGGAGTTATTAGCTAGAGGGTTTATCAGGGAGAGCATAAGTCCTTGCGTGGTACCGGTATTTAATGTACATGGAGGATGTGCGTGGATAGTCGTGCGAACAATAAAATAACAGTAAAATATTATTTTTTTTATTCCCAGACTGGATGATATGTTAGATATGATGTCAGGAGCCACTATTTTTCAAAGATTGATCTCAAGAGTGGCTACCATCAAATTCGTATTCGTCCAAGGGATGAATGGAAGACCGTTTTCAATACAAAAGGCGACCTTTATGAGTGGTTGATCATGCCCTTTAGATTATCCAACGTCCTTAGCACATTTATGAGAGTAATGACGCATGTGCTTAAGGCCTTTTATGGGTATATTCTTGGTTGTGTATTTTGACAATATACTTATTTACAGTCAATCGAGGAACCAACATCTAGATCCCTTAAGACAAGTGTGTGCCACATTACGCAAAGAGAACCTGTATACGAACCCTAAGAAATGCACATTCTTTACTAAGTGAGTATATTTCTAGGATTTGTCGTATCTCATGTGAAAATTTCTATCGGTCCCCAGAAGATAAAAACAATTGAAGAGTGGTCCGAGTCCCAAAGCATTAGAAATGTTAAGAGTTTTTACGGGCTAGCAACCTTCTATCAAAACTTTATACGAAATTTTAGCACCGTCATAGCCCCATAATCGATTGTTTAAAGAAGGAAGCTTTTGATGGTCATTTGCCGCAACTAATGTGTTCAAAGACATTAAGAAAAAGATGACAAATGCCCATTCTTCCTGATTTTTTGAAGGTGTTTGAGGTTGCATGTGATGCTTCAAGCATAGACATATGCGGAGTCTTGGCCCAAGAGGGATATCCACTAGCTTTCTTTAGTGAAAAATTGAACGAGGACATGCAACGCTACTCCACCTACGATAAGCAGTTCTATGCGGTTATTCAATCCCTTCGCCATTGGCGACATTATTTTCTACCGCATGAATTCGTTATCTATTTTGACCATGAGGCATTGAGATACCTTAACTTCCAGAAGAAACTGAGCGCTAGACACGGTAGGTAGGTTGAGTTCTTGCAAGACTACACCTACGTGTTAAAATATAAGGCGGGAGTTGAGAACAAAGCCGCTGACGTGCTTAGCATACGTATAGCTGTACTGTCTGGCATGAGTACCAAAGTTGTTGGCTTTGATAAGGTCAAAGAATTGTACAAGTGTCCTGACTTTGGTGAAATTTATGTACTTTTGAGAGATGAGTTCGACTCGTGAGATAGATGGTTTTCTATTGACGGATGGCTATTTATTTCGTTTTAGCAAGCTATGTATCTCCCGTAATTCATTAAGAGAATTTTTTTGTGTCGAAATAGCATAATCGAGAAGTACTCTAAACGAGCACAACTACGAAATTGCACTAATTGTGAATCGAGACCTGCATGGGCCACCACTAAAAACGTGTCACGACCCGCACCCGGATATTCGGGCACGAGTGCGTGGGTACGTCCAGCCTATGCCGCAGCATCGGCGGTAGAACGCTGTCTAGGTCATTTCTAACTATCTAACATCTCAACAATATAATATGGTACCTGTCAATCATCTCAATTCCAAATAGAGGAGCAATATGGTATCTCACAAGTATGACTAATCTCAATAAAAAAACAAACTAAGAAAGATAATGCACGAATGGAATAGCGAAGGAAAGAACAAGAATATAATCCACAATCTAAAATAATATACAAGTTGTGAATCTCAACAAAAGAATAGTCTAATACAATCCAACACAATAAACTAGACCTCCTCGGGCTCTGCAACTAAGTCCTCCTGGTCTATAGGAGTATCCTCTAAAGTTACGCCCTCCTGCGGTCCGTAGAATGTGGGACACTGCCCTATAAGCCAATCATCTGAAAAAATATATCCAGTCAGGATTGGAGCGAAGTACCTCTGCTAGCAATTCCAATTAATTGACAAAGACTATGAACGGTTATAGTAAGTAATACTTGATGCGCAGAATAGAGAATGAATCAGAGATTGAAATAAACAACATCTATATAAAGAGCAATGGAAGTAAATATGGTGAGCCAGAGAGCATGGCAATAATGACTGTAGATAGAGAAGAACTAAACTAAACAAATATGATATGAGTCCAGCAAGTGTGATGTGAGTCCAGCAAGAATGCACTAAACTAGTGTCTTGAAATACCACTTTCGACATGTAAACGGCTATGGGCTAGTACGGCTCACCCACACTTGGTGTGCTGCTGCTATCATTCCAGATTAGACCAGAAGAGTTGATTCCAGTTTTTGAGAATGTTTACATGTCTACTCGAGTATTTTCCCGCCCGACTAGTATAAATGAATCCAATTCTGACACGCAAATCAAATATGAGTCCAGCCAGATAAAACAGGTGATTCAGTAGGTGAGTCATGATGTGATGCCAGTAATGAGTCCTGAAGTAGAGGCCAGACAAGTATAATGTACGTGTCGCAAGAAAGTGAATCCATGTAATACTAATTCGTGTATCCAAGTGTCGAGAAATCAGGTAAAACAATGCTATAAACCAGAATCGTAGTAGATACCAAATAAAGAAAACTATCAGAGAATGTACTTGCCTGAAGTCCTGAGCAAGGTATGTCTCTCGATGCCCAAGCTGGTGTCACACAACCTATATATGGTATGTTGCATCAATACAAGGTTCAAGAATGAAAATTAATTAAGATGATGCAATTTTAGATCAATAAGCCATTTTTAGGTTAAATCGATGAAATCTAGGTTGCAAGAGTCTAATACTAAGTCACTAAGTCGATACACTATGAAACTAAGCTATACTAGCTAAGCTATGAAACTAAAAGACGCTCAAAAAGCCGTATCCTAAGATACGCAAGTTTTAAATATGAAAATAGTAGTTTATGTATATATACAAGTCATATATTATAATGCTATATCAATACAAATGAAATAGGATACATTGGCCTTGCACCAATGCGTATCGTACCTATCTCGATACCCAAACTCAATACCTTGGGTATCGGCCCAATACCTTGATTATACCTTGGTACCCCAAGGTAACCCAAACACTTAATATATAATTAATAGAAAAATAATACCCCAAGCTAATATGCCAATAAACATATACATAATACCTCTAGCTGTCACGCCTCAGTCCCAAAATACCGAGGGACTAGACACGTGGCAATGGCTAGCAGCACACACCGATGGGCAAACCCAATTTAATGGACCTATCAGGGTGTACTTAAGCTGTAAAACAACAGTAAATGTCTACGATACTAATCTCATCCACAGCAGAGAAACACAAAATAAATGTCAGAATAATCAAGATCAAATATATCCAACAAATCTTAATAAAAAAATCTCGGGGAACAACCCGATAATGAGTTTGATACATCAATTCAATAGACAAGAAATAAAAGTCTATCAATAGAAATAACTGAGTATAATAAACCAGATACTCAGAAGAAATCCTCGACGATCACCTCGTTCTCTGGTACTGGTACTGCTCCAATGTCTGCTCCTGTCCCGTACACCTCGGGGTAGATCTCCTCTGCTAAACCTGGGAACATAATCCGGATCCAGGTCCTCAGGGGACATAGCAAGGTACAAGAATAACTCAAGCCAGAATAAATGCAGTGCAATGAAACAATAACAATAGGGTAAACTATGTAACCAACTATGTGATATGCAAATGAGAGCATCACTAGTACTCAGGCTGAGACCACTACAAGCTCTGTGTCGGGAAGCCGGTAGCAGTAATATCACGTAATTTGCCTAGCTCTGATGTAGAGTCTACGGCCTCACAATAATAAATAAAAATATATATAAAATCAGCCTGTAGCCTGTGTGTCTCTCCCTACCCAATGTAATCACATGTCTCATGTCCACGACGTCTCATGTCCATGTCACGCAAAATCATATCTAATGCAGCAAATCATATGATAGCTATGAATATAAAGTCTATGTCACAAATTCTGTAGCCTATACAGAATCACCATAAATGACTCAGAAAGATTCTGTCTCATGAATAGTGTCAGGTGTCCTGTGGTATGACATACTTGATAATGCAAGCACGAAAATGTATAGTGGCTCGATATCCATGTCTAGGTGACGTTACACAACTCCGCGTACGGCGTTGACACCCGAATATTATTCGGACGTTAAGTAATGTCACACGATCCTAGGTTGAATAGTTATAACTCAGAATAGATCGAGAGAATAATAATAAGCAATTTACTGCCAGTATGGCAAGGTACACTTGCCTGGGATTTGGTTTCCAACTGTTGCTCCAGTATCCGCGGGATCTGAGTCAATAGTTTCTTAGGAATATGTTAGTTTGTTATGTGTTTACCTATACCTTAAGAGTCTATTTGTTTGTTTGTGTGGGTTATTTATATCCTTGTTTGTCAATGGATAGATGCATGAGCGAATGAATGAAAAAAATGCTTTTGATAAACTCCACTTTCCTCCTGGTTGCGATAGCCAAACAGTTCATTCTCGTTTAACCCTTTTCTTATTCTCGACACACTCTTCATTTCGTGGCCAACGCCAATAGCAACAATATCGCTAATAGTCGCATTGACAACGACAACGCAATAGCAACAACAACGCAACGACGACAGCAACATCAATATCTCCCCTTCTGCTAACCATTCGACATTCCGATTCTAGTTTTCTTTTTGATTTTGAACAAATAATTACGATAACTACATCTAGTATCTAATATACTATCAATAGACTGCTGATCTACAAATAAGCTTGAGTGTTTCTACAAACATAATACTGGAACTTGTTGTTATCATCCTACATATTAAATAGAGAATTAGTCTGATTTAGGTGGTAACATTTGATTCAATTTTCTACAAAAATCTAAGGTTTGCATGATAACTTGTGGTTTCTTTGGGAACCTAGGAATTATCTGATAATTAACAAAGAGTTAAATGAAACTTGTTTCAATTCAATTTAATTGCTAAATTTTAAACCTCACATTCATTCTGCATCAGATGGAGATTGATGAACTAGGAATATAGGTCAACTAACAGGATTTTTTGTTGATAGCTTTGAACAATGCCAAAGGAGTTGTCAATAACAGAAAGGAGCATGTGAAATACAATTTTGGTAGCACTAGAAGTAGAGATTTAATGAGATCGTGTAGACAAGATAACTTCCATGTAATATATAGCACAATGCTATTCTTACTGTAAAAAGGAGAGTAAACTAATATGCAGAGAGTTACGTGGGAGCTAGGGTTAGGTGATGATCTATTGGGTGCATTCATAGTTTGATCATTGGATATCCACTAATCCTGTGAAGAAATTTTCTTAGGATAGTGAGAAGCCTAAAATGTTGACTTTTTGTGTTTGGTATGAAATAGGGCCAAACATAGGTGGTGATTGTTTTAGAGGCAATAAATTTGAGTTTAGTTGTGGAAATACTTTTGAGTGTACTTTCATGCACCAAAAGGCTTTAAATAGTCCTAGTAATGTTTATAACTCGGGTTAGGGTTTGACTTTTGCATCTTTTAAAATGAAAGCATTTGGATTATCAACAAACTAAAGTAAAACCTCTCATACTTCTTCTTGTACTGGTTGGTCTTTTCATTTCAATCTTATGTTATTATTATTATTATTTATTTATTTATTTATTGTAAAACAAAATATTAGATTAGTTCCATCAGATTTTACAATTGATTTTACCTGGATGGTTTACTCAGATAAGCTAAAGAATCATATGCCTTGGCCCTCACGAAGATAAATTAGATTTAGTTTCATCAGTTCTTGATCAGATTATACACTCGATTTTACCTGGGTGGTTTATCCAATTAAACTAAGGAATCACATGCCTCGCCCCAGGTAAAACTGATAGGGTAAAACTGAATGTTGTAAAAACAAGGACTTGGCTTAACATAATCTTCTTCATTGTTCTTCTACAAAATGAAGAGATTGGTAGCATTTGCTAATCTCTTGTTAGGATAACATTTGGAATTTGAATCTCTGCAACCATCATAAATGTAAACCATTGTTAGATAATATGCTTCAGTACTAACATGGCCTTATAAATGATACCATTCTTCCTAGATGGACGCTTTTAACTCGAAGCAGTAGAAACCATAACGATTTACTCTTTATTCTTGCACTATAATATGAGTGTAGTTTAATACTTATTACTATATGTACTAAACTAAACCCGTAATTTCTTTATAAATAAAACACATTAAGCAAGCTCTTGATGTCATTCAATCATCCAAGATGTTGCTTCATGAATAGAACTTTTTATTACTAGTAGATATGTAAATTCAATGATCATAAACATAAATATGCTGAGTAGGCCACGATATTCCAGCTAGGATTGGTGGGGAACTATGGCAGCCAATGAATGTGCCCAGCGGTAAATGGTTCATGATAAGCTGGGAGTGGATAAGCATTTGTTTGTTGTGCCTTGTTGATGATCATATTATTTATTGCTCCTTGTGCCATTGCCATTTACCTGGCAGTATGATTTTCCCTTCTTATTACATAATTTGATTAAAGATGAGTTCAAACTTGAATTTCCTTTCATTTATGAGATATGACGATTGTAGCCTTTTGAGTTCTGGATCGATGATTACATTTACTAACGCAGTTTTTATTTATTTTTAATACTCTAGGTGACTTTCGCTTCAAGTGAACCTATGCCACCTGAATTCTTACGTGTGCTTAATTTTGGGGAGAACACATATAGCCTTTACAGCAACAGCTTTCTTCATCTCGGTCAGGTGATTTCATTCAATCAGTCCTGCACCTTAAACACTTTTAGTAAACAGTTTGTTATTTCCCAAGCTCTATGCTTCTGCTCGCATTAGGAATGCTGTATGCCTACATACTTTATCTGCTTATATTGTTTATGGAATGTGAGTGGAACAAATGGTTTACCCAGCTTGGGATACTTATAGGCCAAATGTCTAACCTGAACAAAACATATTAATATTTTTGAAATGCTTATTGCTTGTGTGTCCTAATTCGTTTTTTGATTTATGTTGTCATCTTGCAGAATGCAGCTTACCATTCAGTTCAGGAATTGCTCAGTGCAAGGGTCCCGAAATCATGTAAGTCAAGTAATGCTATTCCTGGTTTAGCAGAATTTGCTACATTTAATGGGCTTGTGAGAAGAAAATTTATATTTCTAACTTGTGGTTATATCAAAAATTCATATGAACAAAATTTTTGAAGTCCTCTATGATGTGTGGAGGGGGGTTGTGCATGTAAGGTAAATGTTTGCGGAGCGTTTAGGTTGAGTGCATAAATTACCATATCAGCTTGAATTATTCATTCTGGCTTCTGCTTCAGACCTATAATGGGATTGATTGACTTTTGATCACACAATTCAAAAACAGACAATGAATCACAATTCAGAAGTGCTAATAAAAAACAGCTCATAATCAGACCTCATCTCATGTATGTTATACACCTAGGGGTGACAATCGGGTCGGTCGGGTTTAGGTCAGTTTGGATCAGGGTTGACCCGTTAAGACTCAATATGAGCCTGACCTGCTGAAGTTTAATGTGTTTAAGCTAAATCCGGATTGACCCGTGAAATAATGGGTCAAACCCGACCCGACCAGTCTAACCCGTTTAGAAATGAAACTCTATTTTTTTAATATATATATATATATATATATATATATATATATATATATATATATATATATAAACTGCCAACAAGAATAATATAAGAAACATAAACACCACACAAGAAAAAACTAAATCAGAAGAAAAAAGAGAGTTTCATCTTGTTGGTAGGTCGGGTTGACAGGTCGGGTTGGTAGGTTGAACAGAAATTGCACCGTTGTATAGACCGCTTACATCATGTTGGATACTTTAAGGAGATCCCTTCTTACCCTACTTCTTATTATGCGGTAAGAGCCTTATCATCTATGGTTAGCAGTTTCGTTACCGAAGGACATTATCTAGTTGTCATTAGTAGAAACAAGCTTATTGTTACTCTCTCTCTCTCTCTCTCTCTCTCTCTCTCTCTATATATATATATATATATATATATATATATATATATATATAACATGTTTAACGAGTTGACCCTTTTAGGCTCCACCCGAACCCACCTAAGAATGCGGGTTGGTAGGTTGAACACAAATTGCAATGTTGTATACACCGCTTACATCATGTTGGATACTTTAAGGGGATCCCTTCTTACCCTACTTGTTATTATGCGGTAAGAGCCTTATCATCTATGGTTAGCAGTTTTGTTACCGAAGGACATTATCTAGTTCTCATTAGTAGAAACAAGCTTATTGTTACTCTCTCTCTCTCTCTCTCTCTCTCTCTCTCTTTCTATATATATATATATATATATATATATATATATATATATATATATATAACATGTTTGACGAGTTGACCCTTTTAGGCTCCACCCGAACCCACCTAAGAATGCGGGTTGGTAGGTTGAACACAAATTGCAATGTTGTATACACCGCTTACATCATGTTGGATACTTTAAGGGGATCCCTTCTTACCCTACTTGTTATTATGCGGTAAGAGCCTTATCATCTATGGTTAGCAGTTATGTTACCAAAGGACATTATCTAGTTGTCATTAGTAGAAACAAGCTTATTGTAAGCTTATTGTTACTCTCTCTCTTTCTCTCTCTCTCTCTCTCTCTCTCTATATATATATATATATATATATATATATATATATTCATCCAAGTGGTCAAGTCTTGGAGACATAAGAACCAAAAAATTGGGTCGGAGGTTCTAGTCCCCATGGGAGTGTTCTAAATGGAGGCCGCTCTCTGCATCACTTTTGTCATTGGCGGTGGAGTAGGCGACTGGCCGAGGAGAGATGGCATAGGCGGACGCCTATCCCAAAAAGTTGTCAGATATTATAAAAAAAATTGAAAGGTGGAAAAATAACATAACAAAATTTAATCTACTACCAATAGTCTACCACAAGCAAGCACAAACAACTCATCATTAGGGATTCAATCAGCAAATGTTGACTTTTTGTAGTAGAGTATCTGATGGGAAAGAAGAGAAAGTTCAAGACAAGATATTCATCTGAGACCCAATCTGCTGACATATCTATGTTTCGAGTATTTTATTCATGTTGGACCGTATAACTTGTTTTCTTTCCTTGAAATGTATCAGGCACCTAGGCAGCCCAGTTGTCAGGTAACCCTTTATGTCGCAACCGCATTCCGTCGTTTAGAACCTTGTCCCCCGGACACGATATGCTCTTACATATTAAAGATTAAAGGGAAGATGAACCGAGATATTCATGTAGCGGCGGATTGTCTGTCTGGCTAGAGGATCGTAGTGTTGACGCTCAAGCCCAAGTGACATATGCGGTTCGTTTGTGCGACGACTCGAGGAACGATGTCACAAACAATAATCATGGAACGAGGTGCAGACAAATACATTCACACGTAGTCTTGGAAGAAATGTAATAAAAGACCCGAGATTAAGCTAGAGTCTAGACAATAGATGTAGACGTACTACTTCAAAAAATAAAACAAAATATATATACCAAGGTTCAAAGTATCGGTATCGGTCCATTCCTATGAGTATCGGGATCGACGGTATCGGTAGTATCGACGGTTTCGGATCGGAGTATCGAATTTTTTTGTATTGGAAAGCAAACAACTATTAGTAAATTATTAACATTTTAGAAAATATATTTTATATAATTATGCATAATTTAAAGTATTTCTAGTGTTGTTTCTTAGTATTTTTGAAATTGAATGAAATAGTAGTCACCCTTGTCGATTAAATTATATGCGATAGATAAATTTTTCTCTTTTATATTCTTTTACAACCTTACTATGCTTTTACACCCTTGCTAATTGGTCTTTTTAGTTCAATTTTTTTTGCCGAATTGACTGAAAAAGAGACCTCTAATGTCGGTATCGGTCAGTATCGGGTATCGGTCGGTATCGGATCGGGACATGCCAAACAGTATCGGTATCGGCCGTATCGGATCGATATCGGCCGATACTTCAAACTATGCTAATAAGTTGTAGTTTGTGATGGCCTCCCCATAAGAACTCCCATACAACTTCATACATATCCATGGTACAAAGGGTACAACCTTCGTCTCACGGATATAATTTTAAATATGGCACTGTAAATGGACACGAGAATGGTTTGGTACGCCCTAGGTACAACAAACACTCTAAACCAGTAGGTGAACTGCAACCAAAACTGCTTTGATCAATATTATGCAGCAAACAAGGGAGAGTTACCGATGTAGCTACTTTGTAAGCTACTCCGAGATCAGGTTCCTAAGTGGTTGGTACTCAAGGTACTCAAAAGCAAGATCCGGAAAGTCAAAGCTTGTAGATCATTTCATTTATGAATGGCAATTGAAAAAATAATCAAAATTGGAAGAAAAACAAGATGTCCTAGTGCCACAAGCCTCCCTCTAAATGCAGGATATGGTGTGCAGCCTTATCCTGGTATATGAAGAGGTTGTTTCTGCTACATGAACCCACACCCTCCAGGACGCAAGTGCCAAAACTTACTGTCATGCCAGTATAATTAATACCTGAAAGAACAAAAATACTAGGATTTATAACAATGGAAACCATTTAAAAGTTTATAAGGATGTTAGTGGGATTATGTGCATGGATGAGAATAAATATACTTCTAAGTAGATAGTCATTATTTATGGCAGTGTAGTATCTTGGTCTTCAAAGAAACAAACTTGAAGCGCACTCTAGAAGTCTAATTAATTCCACTGGCCTCAATAGTGAAAACGACACAGTGGATTGTGATCATACTAATAGATAAACATATGTGGTTTAAAAGAATTCTTTCAATTTCAATTTCTCTAGTCGGAGCTAGCGAGGAGACTATTCCTTGACCTTAAATACCTATAATGGACGAAAGTTTGTGCAACCCAATGGTTTAGATCTTTGGTGGACACTCTTTATTTGGATGGGCACTCTTGAAAGTTAATTTCCCTTGCCTCAATAGGGAATTACGGTGATTTATGAACATAACATATGCGGTTTGGAAATTTTCTTTCAATTTCTTTGTCGTTTTAGTGAAGGGAGTATACCTCTACTATACAATAATACTTATAATGGACAAGAGTTTGTGCAGCCCAATGGTTGAGATCTTTGTTAGGGATTGGGAGGTCCTAGGTTAAACCCTGGGGGAAACAAAGAAACTGATTCTTACTTAACAAAGTACTTATGATGGTAAGTCTCGACATTTCTAGGACGCTAGTATCTAGATATTTGATACAAGTTGATACATTTAGTACTAATGCATTTATGAGGTCAAACAAACATTTGACCAACCTCTGTACAGTAGGAGTTAGGACAACGTAGGAATAAGGACTACAATTGAGGAAATGAAGTTAAAACCCTTTATTTACACCAATCACAATGGTAACCAACTCAAATGCATCTGATCGTTCTGTGTTAATAGTAAGTACAAGTTACTTCGAATCATTATGCTTGGAAAACTCATAATAATTAGATAATGAAGGACTTGGAGTTTCTGTATCAAAAAACACCTCGAAAGATCATTTCTAATGTAGCCAAATCTGAAAGTGTCACCCAATAGTTAACCTATGAAATGTTATTTCCGTAGTTACCTGGGTCACCGTTCGTTTCAATATGCTATTATGCTGTACGGGGTATGCTACTTTTCATTGTACGTAGTCTAAGGCGTAAGCTCAACCAGTGCGCTGTAGTTTGCTTAAGAGTGGTTTGTTAGTGTGCGTATATATATTATTATGCTTGTTAGGGAAGAATTCATAGTGAATCCTACAACAACCTACTATAGTATGCTTTAGTTTGATAATATAATTAATTTTATTATCTTTTTATTATCATTGGATTGATATTTTTTTGAACATCTAGTAAGATTCGGATTGCCACTTTTAGTGATATGGATAGGGAACCTGTCAAAATTGGGGTCGATTGATCCAAATTGTGGTTCCTAGGGGGCAGGGAGATCACGGTAACTATGGTGTTTCCAACTTTAACCCTGGAAAAGGTATTTCCAGTTGTAACAGCAAAAAACACGTTTCCAACTGCCACCTTCATAACAAATCCTAATCTCCTTGTTTTTCTTTATCTTTTTTGGAAAAGAAACACGTTAATCAATAGTTGGTGATCATTAGTCATCTGGAAGGCCTATTAGCATGCACCTTGTTGTCGGGCTACATAAATCCACAAGTAACCTTGCACATTAAATTAGACAACATGCAGTTGATTTCCATTGCATCCACTGAAACGAATCCGTTGCATCTCTTGGATAATAAGCCTAATATTGTTGAAGTACTACAATCGTGGAAGAAATGGTTATTAATAGCTGATCCATTCTCATCCTAGGTAAAGTCCATCTTGCCTGAAGCTTATTGAATTTTTCATTGATTTCCATTGCATCTGTTATTCAGGGGGCAATGAGCCTCTATCAGGGGAAAAAAAAGACAGTTGTTTGTGTGCAAATCTTCAGTAAGGTTGTGAAATTTAATAAGAGTCCATTTGTGCCATTATTTTACTTTTGTAAAGTTCTTTTACTTAATAAAATTGGCAACAATGCTTTGTGAAATTTTGTAAACTTCAATTGATTCCATGTGCGTGTTCTTTAGAGTTTTTTGCTAAATTAACTGGGGTTGGAATGCAGCTACAGAATCTTCCCAGAAGAATATATTTATAGATCCCTGCTCCCCCAAGGGTTGTTCACATGCTGAGGCAAACTTCTCTTCAGGCAACCTCAATTTGAAGAAGGTGGAAAAGGTGCCTGTTGCTCATGCAGATGGCAACTTTTCAGAATGTAGGTCTGCTGCAGTGATGATGCTGCAGGAAGAAAAAGGTATATCAAAATGCTACTTATGTGCTCTGTCACTATCCTGTTACTTGCTGAATGCTGAGAAGTGTCTAGCATATGTATCCTTTTTTAGTGAACAATTCTTTTTCCTGGAGCTTTCTCGTGCTTCATAGTGGACCCCATTCGGGTGCGTATGGCTTGATTGAAGATAATGGCGACGGCAAATTCTTAACTATGCTAGAGAGGAATTTTTGTTCCAAACTTTTTCTTTGTTTACATTATACAATGTTTTCTTCTCAGTAATATGCCTTTTAGCTGATGATTAGGATCATGATTTATTGTTATTAGCAACTTATTTTGGGCTTCCTGTATAGGCATGCCTCTGTCTTTCTGTGGAATGCCTTTGGTTGATGAAGCTATTGTTTCACTCGTAATATTCTAGCTACCTGTTTAGACATTCATCCTGTCTTTCAAATAATTATGATCTTTGTATTACCATTTTCTTTACTATTTAAGATAGGCTGAATCTAAATTTTTTCTCACTTGTAGTACTTTTCTTATTTACTAGTAGAATGGGAACTAAATGTACGCTTGTAACAAGAGTGACGCAGAATGCTAGAGTAATAAAATGACCTAAAGAATATTAAAGAATATCTATTGTGCTATCAGATCGCTGGTTATTATTATAGTTCTATACTTAAAACCAATAAGAATAGCCTAAAGAACATGTTCCATACATTTTTTCTCATAGTAATGGCCTCCAAGTTTCTTGCGGAGATGGGGTATGGCAACGATTTGGAGTATTATGCTTCCTAGGAAAGAGGTATGTTGTATAATTTTAGGATAGCTGGTGGTTTTGTAGAAGCATCATTTCTTCTTGTATTGTAAATAGCTTTAGGAAATTTGATGGGGTTGCAGTTAAAGTAGGTTTTCACATGCACAAATATAGGTTCGCTTTTCCCCTCATTAAGAATGCAGATGAGTAGACATGCCAACTCGGGGTCTTCAGTGGTTTTGCAGGGTAGACCTTGATTGGCTCGTTAAAATCTGTTGCGTTATCTGTATTTTTATGGATCCTGTTATAACATGTAGCCAAAGTAGCAAATTATGAGTTCGTATTGTATCTAAATGGTCCAGTGTAGTTTCTTTAAAGTATAATCTGCTTGACAGTCCATTATAGATAGCCTAGCACATCTAAAAGATCAGTGTGCCTTATGCAGGGAATGCTTTTACAGTTTTATGTCTCTGTATTTATCTTAATGCTGCTTGTGTTGTCTTCTCAATTCAAGTTCTGTTTGTTAATCGCCCTGGTAGCAGATCAGTTGCAGATTTTTTACCTGAAAATAGGAACTTAGCATCCTGAATTTAGTAACTGCTTGGCGCTCACCAATGTTATGTGTCTCATAACAATCTGATTTTAACTTTGTGAAAGTAGATTTTGCTTCTGTCATCATGGTAAATCCACCATGGTCTTCTTGAGTATCAGCATTACCTGTCTTGTGTTATGATTTCATGACAATACACTTAAAAGTTAAAACTGTTCCTATCTGGCCTTGTCTTGCTATGAGATTTGACTTGGTTCAGTACTATTTTTTTTTCATAATATTTTTTCGCATAAATAGTTTTGAACCCTTTTCTATTTTATGTGCAGATAAGTGCCACTATCAGCAATGCCATTTGGGTTCAAATTTTATACCTAAGCTGCAAGGGAGGTTCTTAGCAACTGAGAATTTCTTTTATACCTCGAAGGTTAAAAAGTGCTTACTGTACATACTTCAATTTTTCATCATTTATGTTGTACTGATATAGACCGCTGACACAATATTTACTATATAGACAAGGCCCAAATTTTGGTATCTCCTTGTAGATTTTGTTATGTTCTGTAGAGAAGAATAATAGAATCATTCTTATTGAAGAGAGAGTTACATATATATATAGGAGAGGCTAACCCCTCTTCCTATTGTTCTATCCGATGTAGGACTAAAGCCCACTACTACTAATACTACTAATACTTAACACCCTCCCTCAAGCTTGAGCGTATATCTCAATCATGTCCAACTTTTTACACAGAAATTGAACTCGAGAACCCAAAAGAGACTTTGTGAAGATATCGGCTATCTGATCATCGGTGGTCCTTACATGGTGAAACCTTATTATCTCTTTTTTATACTCATCACGGACAAAGTGGATGTCGATTTCAATGTGTTTCGTCCTTTCATGAAATACATGATTGGTAGCAATATGGATAACAGACTGGTTATCATACTATACTATTGCTTTAGATCCTGCTTCTTCTTCCAGCTCTTATAGAAGATGCTGCAGATATAATCTTTGCTGTGCCATGAGCAATGGCTCTATATTCTGCTTCTGAACTTGATCGTGCTATCACATATTGCTTCTTGCTTTTCCACGATACCAAGTTTCCGACAATAAATACTGAGTAGCCAGATGTAGACCGTCTATCCGTCAGGCTTGCACCACAGTCAATATTGGTAAAGCACTCAATATAAGTGTCCCTGATTCTCCATCCGAATTTTTTTCCCGGATTTAGGACTAGATAGCGCATAATTCTGAGAACTCCGTGCCAATGTAAAATTCGTGGAGAAACCATAAATCTACTTGCGACACCTATGGCGAAGGAAATGTCTGGACGAGTCATGACCACCAATTAGTTGAGTTTTCCAACCACTCGACGATATTGATCCAGATTGGTCATCAGGACCCCTTCGTCTGGGAGTAACTTTGCTCCTAGATCCATGGGCGAGGTTGCTGCCTTGGCTTGCATCATTCTTGCATCATTTAATATGTCCAGCACGTACTTCCTCTGAGATATTATAATGTTCCGCTTACCCCGTGTAACTTCAATGCCCAAGCAGTAGTTCAAAGATCCCATATCCTTGGTCTGAAATTGTTCTCCCAGAAACTTTTTTAGGCCTGCCATATCCTGGATGTCTTCTGTGATCACAATATTGTCAACATAGACACCATGTAGTATCCTTCAGTTGATGTCTGTCGGTAGAATACCGAATGATGCTTCTTCGATTGACACATGCCAAATTGAGTAACAACATGTATAAATCGACCAAACCATGCACGAGGTGATTGTTTTAGACCATAGAGGGCCTTCCTCAGGTGACATACTTTATCCTCTCTTGCAATGAACCCGGGAGGTTGCATCACATACATTTCTTCGTCAAGATCCCGTAGAGAAATGCATTCTTGATATCTAGCTGAAGTAATGGCCAGTCATAGCGAACAACTAAGGCCAAGAGTACGCCCACATAGGTCATCATGACAAATGGGAAGAATGTCTCAAAATAATCCTCACCATAGGTCCGAGAATGTCCTTTAGCCACCAGACGAGCCTTTAGTCGATCAAGAGTGCCATCCGTTTTCACTTTGATCGTGAACACCCATTTGTAACCTACTTCCTGTTTACCCAGGAGGCAAATTTACCAAGTCCTAAGTTTGGTTCTTCCGAAGCTCTTTCATCTCCTCTTCCATAGCAGCACGTCAACCGGAATGATTGAGATTCTCCTCGGCAGTATTGAAAATCTGAATCCCATCAATAGTAGCTATCAAGGACTGAGTGTGGCTTGCGAGCCCTTTGTAGTTTTCAACATACATGGGATGATCACGATAGGCACGACGAGGTCGAGCTGGTGGAACAGGCGGAGGGGAATCAGTGGAGCTAGAGGAGGATGATGGCTCTGTGATCGTGGGCACTATTTGCGATGCTCGTTGGGACGACGACGGTGTTGACTGAACCGGTGTCTACGGACCGTCAGACCGAGATACTAGCTCGGTAGAGGAGGACACTCTTACTGGGGGCTGTTGTGCTTGAACATGAAATAACAAGAAATCCTCTTCTGGGTAAACTTGGGACACTGGACCTATAGTTTGTGGAAGTGGAGGAAACTCGGTTTCAACGAAGGCAACATCCTGAGAGAAAAAATACCTCTTCAATTTAGGAGAAAAACAACAATATCCTTTCCGATCTTTAGGATACCCAAGAAAAATATATTGGATTGCCTCAGGATCTAATTTAGAAATGGTTGGTCGGGTATCCCGAACATAACACAAGCAATCAAAAATTTTGAAAGGTAGAGGAAACGACTCATTCGGGATATAGCCGAGAAAAGGGATTGGTACCATTGAAAATCGACGATGACTTGCGATTAATAAGATAGCAAGCTGTAAGTACCGCATCGGACCAAAATCTTCTAGGAGTACGTGCTTGAAACATAAGAGCACGCGTTGTTTCCAAGAGATGGCGATTCGTGCATTCGGCCAAAACATTCTGTTGTGGTGTGTAAGGAGATAATGTTTGGTAGATAATGCCATGTCGAGACAGATGCGAATTGAACTCACGAGACAGATACTCACGATCCTTGTCACATCGAAGACATTTCATCGGAACACCAAATTGTGTTTTGATTTTCGCATAAAAATTGTACCAAATTTCAAATACTTCGGAGTGATTTTTCATCAAATAGACAAAACTGGCACGTGAGTAATCAACAAATGTAACAAAGTACTTGAAATCCATCATCGAGTCAACCGGATATGGTCTCCTTATATTAGAATGCACCAACTCGAAAGGAGCAGATGCAAATTTATTTTGATTAACCGGATAGGAAATTCGATGATGTTTAGCCAAACTACACGACTCACAATAAAAATAAACGGAAATATCTAAAGATGGGTACTAATTGCTGGAGAGCTTGGATAGATAGATGGCCTAACCGACAGTGTTGCTCGAAAGGATCGAGATTCACGTCGGCACAAGCAACAGGAGAAGGTGCGTCAAACATGTACAAGTCTCCAACCACATGTCTTTTACCAACAGTCTTTCCAGTCTTTAGGTTCTGAAAAACATAACCATCAGAAAATAATGTTACCGAGCAATGCATGTCACGAGTAATCTGACTAATGGAAAGTAGACTGAACGGGTTGTCAGGTGTGTGTAATACGAAATTGAGTGGCAGTCCGGAAGAAAGACGAGCACTTCCACGTCAACGGACTGTTAGTAAACTACTATTGGCAACAATAATATCGGAAACACGTCCCACCGATATATAATTACGTATCATACCTGCGTCACCAGTCATGTGAGCTGACGCACTAGAGTTAATTACCCACTGCTTCGACCGTACCACACATGTCACGGAGTACCCGACTGTGGATCCAGATGTGGATATCTCACCCTGACGTTGAGCTTGGAACTCAAAAAAATCTGTATACGACTCTACAATCATCTGAACATATCGAACGACATCATCAGGAGCGTCCGATGTAACATTGGCGGCAGGAACTTTAGGACACTGCAACTGGAAATGGCTATGCTGACAACAGTGGAAGCATGTGCGTGGTCTTCCTTCATCACGACCGCCATTGCCTCGTCCTCCATCACGATCAGCATTTCGGCCACCACGTCGTCCACCACGAAATCCAGCACGAGCAGCACAAAGTGCAGATCGATCAGCAGGAGCATCACCAGGAGTGGTCTCAATGACTTTCGCTGTCCGAAGAACGCGATAGTGGACCTCCATCAGAGACGGAACATCATATCCAGCAATGATCTGAGAGCGAGCAGAGTCCGCACGAGGACGGAGATATGCCATATATGCCATGACATGAAGCTGCTTACGTTGGGCCCTTGCTTCATTGATATCCGTTGTGACGGGTAAAACACGGTCGATCTCATCAGTCATAGCTTTAAAGGTCCAATAATGGTCTTTATGAGATTTGTCTTCCTGATTTGCTCAGTATACACCAACGACTGAGTCGTAGATATGGGATAAATCACGTTTTCCATCAAACGTCGCCGCCGGGACCTCCCATAATTTTTTTACGAAATCCGTATTCTGAACCATGTTTTCCACCGATGGTTTCATTGAATTCATCAACTGTGTAAACAGTCAACTATCATCTGTCTCCCATTGCTCAAATATGAGATTAGTCTCTGCTGGGGGGTTGTCAGTCAGATATTTTGGACAACCGCATTCCCCTAAGCATCTTCTCGACATTTTTTCGCTATGTCGAGTAGCCCTCTGGTCCATCCAACCGTCGATCGACAAGTCAAATCGAAAAAATTGTCATGTCAGTGCCCGTTGGTCCCGCCATTGCATTTCTGATACTAGTGTCTGTAGCACTGCTATTCGCGTCAGTGCCTGACATCCTTCAGTATTCCGGATTCGACTGTCGGTATGATCTTTTCAACTTGATAATCACATTAACTCTGCGCACTAGAAACGTGGCCAGCACCGACACTTGCATAGAAAGTAGAGAGTGAATGTGGATCACACACGTCAGGACAGAGAGGCAACCCAGGTTACTCTCTATTAGATCCCGATGTGAAGATCAAGTAAGGAAAGAAATAAAAATTCACGCAAGACAAACCACTTGTCTGCTCTTTGATGGATTCCGTAAACTGATGTTGAGAGCTAGAGCTTACAGCAAACAAACCAATGTTTAACCTCTGAGAATTCCAATATGGTTTTGTTTTTTTGAAAAAGAAAAATATGATTAGGGTTTGGGGTAGGCGGTTGGCTTAGGGTTAGGGTTTTGGAGGAGGGGGGGAGTCGGGCGGGGGGGGCTGCTGGAGGCGGGTGGAGGGGGGGAGGGGAGGTGGGGGGGGGAGGCAGGTGGGGAGCGGAGCACGGGGGGTGGCTGTTGGAGTCAGGGGGAAGCAGGTGGGGAGCGGAGGGGGGGGGGGGGAGCAGGGGCCGGAGCAGGGGGGTGTGGGCGGAGCACATCAGGGGGCCGGAGCAGGAGGGGGGAGGGATCGGAGAGGGGGGGGGGGAGTCGTTGGCGGCTAGGGTTTTTCATTTTTTTTATTATGTGGATGGCTCTGATAGCATGTAGAGAAGAATAATAGAATGATTCTTATTGAAGAGAGTTACATATATATAGGAGGCTAACTTCTCTTCCTATTGTTCTATCCGATGTGGGACTAAAGCCCAATACTACTAATACTTAACATGTTAGTTTCAGTCTGATACGTTTCTGATAGGGAATTTTAGACGAGTCACAGGACACTTGTAAAACACCAATTTCGGAGTATCCTTGCTTCTGATTTCATCTTCTGTTCCTTACATTAGGAACATTTTAACTGGCCGTTTTGCAACAGTATCATGCTATGTTCATGAATATTGTTCAATTTTCTAATTGCTTCTCTATTTTGTTTGGTAGTTCTTCAAGCTGGGGCCAACACCATTACTATCTGATTTCATGTTGGTTGGTAAACATTTCTGCGGTGAAGACTTTTTATCGCTCAAAGAAAAATATCAAACTCTAGAGGCAGAAGACTTTTCACGATATTGCTTCTCATCAGCATACATTGTGGCCTTACTACATGACAGTCTTGGAATAGCTCTGGATGATAACAGGTATTTCTTCTCGTGCTCCCCCATTTTGTTATGGGGCCTTATGGTCATTTAGTTATGTGTTTGCCTTGAGTTCTTCGACATATACTGTGCAACGAGAATATTAGTTCAATTTCTTTTAGGCCCTTTGGTCTTTCCCCTCTTTAAACTAACCAGTGTAGGCAATGGGTCCATTTTCTAGTCCAATTCAGGATAAACTGTACCAATGCTTATGCTTATTAGTATAGTTGTCTGAAAGTGAATCTGAAACCTGACATGGACAGCATGAAACTAACATGACATGTCCCTGTTAGAAAATTGGATATGGGTTTAGCTTTGGGTATTGATTTGAAATTCTCTCATATTCATTAACAAATATCTGGATATTTCTCGATAAGATGGAAGTTCTCAAACAGAAATGACAGCTCTAAAAAAAAACTTGAACCTGTACCTGAATCTGAAATTGCAGTTACCAACAAACTTGAACCTGACCTGAAATTAATTTGGGTTCTAGATTTTACATCCAGAACTGATCTGAAATACATCAGGTATGTACTTTTTATAATTTTAGTATCAAAAACCTATTATTTAGCAAAAATCGGGTCAGGACACAAATAATCATAGTTTTGGAAAGTTCATAGAACTGCTGCCGTTTGCTTGATTTTATAATTGCTGTCAATTCTTTCCCTTCATAAATGTGCTTAATGCGCGCTATAGATTTTAAGGCTGGATGTTGTATCAAGTTATTAGTTAAGTGACAAGTCAATCTTGGTCAATAGCTGATTCTACTTTATGGGGAAGGCTTGGATGATGTGGATCCCATCTCAAGTAATCTCAAGTAATGGCTTCTTTTCGAGTCAATTCACATTATTAAGAGTACCATGACTTACATCCTTTAGTTTATGAATATTCATTCTTTGATGGTTTCAAACCATAATATGCCCCTTGTGACAGGCTTCAGTATGCCAATCAAGTAGGAAGCACCGAACTGGAATGGGCTCTGGGAGCATTCATCATGCACAATATGTCGAAGATTAATACAAACCATGCTTACGAGATCACTGCTCTGGTCAGAAGCAACATAGCGTTTATACTTTCTCTCTTTGTTGTCTTTGTTCTGTTAGCCTTCGCAGTATGGATAGTCTTGAGATGGCGGAAACCACAACTTAAGACCATATATGACCTAGAGAAAGGGCGTTACATCGTAACTCGTGTAAACAGGTGATCTCTCATAATGGAGTATCATGAGCCCTCCCCAGAGATAATTTGATCATCTGTATCATAATGTTATATCGTAGTCCAGGGGTTCCGGCGTGTAATTTAAATTGCGACTTTGTCAGCCAAAAATTCCCCTTGTGCATGTAAGTAGCCATTTTGATCTTCCAATTGAAGAAGACTGACGGATTATACAATATAGATTCGGAAGTTTCCTTAAAGATTGTACTATGCAGCAGCTGTAGGTTGTCCTATGTATAGTTGGGAAGAGCATCAGTTGTAAGTAGGCAGGGTTCAAAACCTGAACCTGACCGAAATGTATTTGGGTTTCAAATTCATTCATTAGTTGAAGCTGATAATTTACTCTGGTTCTGTTTTAAGCATCTGAATTGGTTTTTGACTCTCAGCTTAAAGGTTTTGTATAATAAAAGTTAGCCACACCCCTCCCTCCCCACCCTCTGCCCACCACGCCCGCGCGGGCACACAGAAAAAAAAGAGACCTTGGGCTTAACATTCTCGATTCAAAATCCATTAAGCCTAATCTTTTTAAGAACACTTTTGATGAGAAAATTGGGCTACGGTTAACTGTTACTGTTGACAGGCTTAGAGGTAAGGAATAAGTTTGTTGTGGAAATGGAATGTGTTCGTCAAAGTATGGAACTCCAAAATGGTGGGATGCTTGTAAGATATTTTCTTACAAAAGAAATGGAAAAAAAAAACTTTGGTAGTGAATTGTTATGTCAATTGTGTAGATCCAAGATATTATCATTCCCTTTGGTTGTGGTTAAATCAGTAATTGCCTATTCCTAGTTTGAGTGCCGTTGGACTCCACTTGCAGTTTAAGATAATGTAGATAATCCAATCCAGATCTGGTAGATTGAATACTTGAAGCCAAGAGATGCAGATGGTGATGATGACGTACCCTTTCGGCATAAGAATTTTGGGTTGCCATCCTTAGCCTTTTTCCACCCCTTTGTTATTTTCGAGGTTACAAAGATGGATTAAAACTTGAAATAAACTAAGATTAAGAGTAGATTACTGTCCTTATTGGTCTTATGTAATCAGAATACAAACTTTCTTTGGAAACCAAAACTTGAAAAAATGAAGGCAAATAGAAAAAGGAACTACGTTCTTCTTTTTGCAATCACAATTATTACAATGAAATAGAACGATCTACAAACTAGAAGAATAATTTTTTTTTTTGAGATGTCCGACGATACGTACGGGACTATGTGTACGCTGCGTTGCATGCCATTTGGGCCGACTGTCCCACACCTCACCAACGGTTTTATCCTGAGACCGTCAGCCTAGTCAGAAATGTTATACCTCTTCTCACTGACCATAAGAGCCAGTTGAGTTCGGTTAAGAAGAATAATTGTTAAAAATGCAAATCCTTACTAGGGTGATAAAGACCATTGTTACTGAAAGCATGATTCGTCATCTTTCGACGATTTGCTCCCAGGGACTAACAAGTTCACGTGATTAACTTCTAGAACGCTCCCTTGTCACCTCCGTGATAAACTCTAATGGATTCCTTGGACAAAAGTGGTGGCCACAGCTGCTATTCTCTTTTGATGTCCCTAAAAGAAAGCTACCAAGAGAATATATATAGGGATATGTGGAAACCCTAACTCTAATCCTAACCGTCGTCTAATTACGGTAAGTAACAATCAATCAAAAACAAATCCCAAAATATTAGGATTAATTTAAATTGATTTATCTATCAGAACTGTCTATCTCACAATCAGCGCGATCTACGCAGACTTGCGCAGCCTCGCGCAGACTTGTGCATATGTGCATAGAGATATGTGCAGATATACAAGTAGAATCATGCGCAGACACACGCACATAATCGCTCGCATACCCACATGCAAAAAATCGCACAGAGACGAGCATAACAATGCGCACAAGCGCTATCTCGCACCCGAGGCATACGTACGAAGTGCGCCAACAAAGCGTCAATTTGCGCCCTTCGCTCGAGTCCGAGTCGCTAGCTCCTAGGAGATTTTTCAAAGAGAGTGACAAAAAACATAAATATTTATTTGAAGAATTTAAACTTAATCCCTATAGGAAAACACCCAACCATGGCACTCACATGGGCCACCACACCTCATGTGCATACTTCAATACAAAGCATAGCCATATAGTGAGATACTCTCTTAGAGTTTTATTTTCCAATGTAGGACTATCTTTCTACAGTTGCCAAGAAAAACCTCTAACAATCTCCTATATATCTCAATATATATGGGCTGAGCATTCCCCATAGTGACTGTACATCATGCATTAGGATAGATGTCGCTTGCGGCTTGAATCTTTTCGCGTGGGTCAAACAACCGTATAATACAAAATGAACTATGTCTTAAATTTAATATCATAGCTGCTATCATTCCCACTCACACAATGACATTAGATGTGCATCTGGTCCCACATTAAAGACCCTGCACTAAGATGATCTCAGTGTATGTATGTTGGGTGTCTATAAGCTTATCCTCAAGAGACGACCTACTATTCTGATACAAAAATTCAGTTGTGCTAACTTTGTTTTGTATATTAAAATCAAATAAAGTACAAAGAGTCCTTAAACAAGAAATCTAGGTACAATTAAGATTCTGGGGAGTGTGACGATGTAGATCGAGTGCTGCAGCTGACTCCTTTACTCCATTGACGGTCCGACGACAAAGGAACTTGCTAAGTCTCTGGCTCACTAGTACGAAAGACAGCAACTGGGCTTATGAGTATGCTTTCTCTATGTCTCCCCTGTGCGCCCCTCTCTGTGTGTGTAGGAATGCATCCTTGCTATTTATTGCCATTCACATTGGATGGCTTATGCGCGTTCATATGCTATGCGCGCATGTCTGGTTGCCGCATGATCATCCTTAACAAGATGTGGTTGCAACCGTGGGAGCATGCCACAGTTAGGTTGCCACGTGGCGTTAGTTGTGATATGCTGTTGATGAGATCTCGGCTTGGTGACTAGATTGTTTTAACCCGTTCTGTGCATGACTTGGTCAACTTGACACATTGTCAGCATTGTTGTTGAAGATCTTTTCGGTTGTAACAGAAATATTTTGGCCGCAGGGGGGCTACATGAAGGATGATCAACCCATGAAGGTGAGATCGCAGAGAGACCGAGCCGCATGGAGACCAGGCCTTATGGGATCTTGGCCGCACGAGGATTGGGTCGCATAGAGACTGGTCCTCGTGGAGATTGGGCCTTATGAACATTTTGACCGCATTCGGACTGGGACACATGGAGTTGGGGCCGCATGCGAGCTCTGTCGTGAACACGTGGCACTACACGCCTGACAAAGCCATTAATATGTTGACATGGCTCTCTTTTAGTGTGCTGCCTTTCTCATGATTCTCAAAGTGTTCGGGGGCAATGAATGCCATGTCAGAACTTATGATAGGTAGTTAATGCTGTGTCAGGGCTTTATTCGGCTCCTGCTTCCATCGTTGTCTGGGCTGCATGGATGCCCTTGAAGACTTGCTTTGGGGATCTAGACGAGTTCTTTGGCCGCATAGCTTCTCTGCGGCCTGAATTCAGCTAGTCAGGTTTTGAGGGCATATCTTCTGGGCGCATGGACTAGGATTTTTCTAGCTTCTATAAGACTCACTTCAAAGTTTTTGAACTGATAAGTTTGAGACACTTTGAACAAGAAGCATGGATGAAAAGAATTTTGAGACGCATGGATGTGTGTCGCATGGACTCGCTGCCGCATAGATGAGTCTGCCAGGCTATCAAATCTTTTATTAAATGAGACCGTATCGAAACCGTCGCTAATGCGTAGGCGCGGGTTTCCAGGCGTCGGTTTGACTTAAGATGAATGTGGATTGTGAATTGCGGTCGTGGATGATCCTCCGAGGCAGTCCGAAGTGATAGATGACTTGATGTTTGACAAAGCTGATCACGTTTGATATTTTTACCTCGATAAGGGGTATAGCTTCTGACCACTTTGAGAAGTAGTCGGTTATGGTGAGGATGAATCGATGCCCTTTTGACGACGGTGGGCTAATTGGTCCGATAATCCATTTCCCATGCTTCAAACGGCCAAGATGCCATAGTCGGGTGTAGGAATTCTGAAGGTTGATGGATGAAGTCCGCAAGATTTGACAGATCTGGCATTTTCTTGCATTGTCGACAACATCTGCTACCATCGTTGGCCAGTAATAGCCCATGCGCCGGAGACGATCCTATACCTTTGGGTCGGGTTGATGTACACCGTAACGTCGTCGTGAGCTTCACGGAGCGCTTGCTTCGCTTCTGCGTTCGATAGGCTTCGTAGGAGAAGTTCGTTGCATGAGCGGCGATACATCATTTTGGTAGTTGTATTATAATAAAACCTGAGGGAGGGCCTTCTATTGGAAGTAGCTTCCTTCGGGTCCTCTGGAAGTATTTCGTAGACTGCGTAGTCTATGAAAGGGAACCTCCAATCTTTGGAGTTAATATTTATCTCCATCGAGTATCTTAGACACATGTAGAGGTTGTTCCTCGGGCAAACCAGTTCTTGACCGACTACTGTGATCAGTTGTTGGGTGTTAACCGGGACCGCCAGGTAACCTGCGAGACCGACGAGAGCGTCAGTCTCGATATTTTGTAACCGTGACACGTGCTCTATGAAAAACCCGACGAAGGTGGAAATTATGCTGGTCGCGACTTGGTAGTAGGGGATTAAGTCCTCGTGTCGGACCTTGTATTCGCCTCGGACTTGACTGACTATCAACTTGGAGTCACCATAGGCTTCTAAGTAGTCCACCCTCACCTGTTAGCCAATTGGAGCCTAATAATGCGGGCGTTATATTCTGCTACATTGTTGGAGTATGGCTGTGTGAGTGAATAAGCTCGTTGGAGGACCAGGTCATCGGGAGATATCAACACCACTTATACTTTAGAGACAATCTCGCATTTGGGCCCTGTTCTTGAAGCACTGTCGAAGAACATTCATCAAACAAACTCTTCCGTCGTTGTGTTAGACTTTCATACTTCGTCCGGGATCTCTTCTTAAAGCTTCAAGGTTTCTGGCACCGGATGAGCTACTTGGAAATCAGCCAATGTTTGGCCCTTTACTGCTCTCTGTGGGACAAATACCATATCGTATGGTGACAACAATATTGTCCATGCAGCCAGGCGGGAATTAAGTGCCCCCGGTTTGGTCATGAGGACCCTGAGTGGATTAAGTGCCCATGAAGGTGAGGTCGCAGAGAGACCGAGCCGCATGGAGACCAGGCCTTATGGGATCTTGGCCGCACGATGATTGGGTCGCATGGAGACTGGTCCTCGTGGAGATTGGGCCTTATGAACATTTTGACCGCATTCGGACTGGGACACATGGAGTTGGGGCCGCATGCGAGCTCTGTCGTGAACACGTGGCACTGCACGTCTGACAAAGCCATTAATATGTTGACATGACTCTCTTTTAGTGTGCCGCCTTTCTCATGATTCTCAAAGTGTTCGGGGCAATGAATGCCATGTCAGAACTTATGATAGGTAGTTAATGCTGTGTCAGGGCTTTATTCGGCTCCTGCTTCCATCGTTGTCTGGGCCGCATGGATGCCCTTGAAGACTTGCTTTGGGGATCTAGACGAGTTCTTTGGCCGCATAGCTTCTCTGCGGCCTGACTTCAGCTAGTCAGGTTTTGAGGGCATATCTTCTGGGCGCATGGACTAGGATTTTTCTAGCTTCTATAAGACTCCCTTCAAAGTTTTTGAACTGATAAGTTTGAGACACTTTGAACAAGAAGCATGGATGAAAAGAATTTTGAGACGCATGGATGTGTGTCGCATGGACTCGCTGCCGCATAGATGAGTCTGCCAGGCTATCAAATCTTTTATTAAATGAGACCGTATCGAAATCGTCGCTAATGCGTAGGCGCGGGTTTCCAGGCGTCGGTTTGACTTAAGATGAATGTGGATTGTGAATTGCGGTCGTGGATGATCCTCCGAGGCAGTCCGAAGCGATAGATGACGTGATGTTTGACAAAGCTGATCACGTTTGATATTTTTACCTCGACAAGGGGTATAGCTTCTGACCACTTTGAGAAGTAGTCGGTTATGGCGAGGATGAATCGATGCCCTTTTGACGACGGTGGGCTAATTGGTCCGATAATCCATTTTCCATGCTTCAAACGGCCAAGATGCCATAGTCGGGTGTAGGAATTCTGAAGGTTGATGGATGAAGTCCGCAAGATTTGACAGATATGACATTTTCTTGCATTGTCGACAACATCTGCTACCATCGTTTGCCAGTAATAGCCCATGCGCCGGAGACGATCCTATACCTTTGGGTCTGGTTGATGTACACCGTAAACGTCGTCGTGAGCTTCACGGAGCGCTTGCTTCGCTTCTGCATTCGATAGGCTTTGTAGGAGAAGTTCGTTGCATGAGCTACGATACATCATTTTGGTAGTTGTATTATAATAAAACCTGAGGGAGCGCCTTCTATTGGAAGTAGCTTCCTTCGGGTCCTCTGGAAGTATTTCGTAGACTGCGTAGTCTATGTAATATTTATCTCCATCGAGTATCTTAGACACATGTAGAGGTTGTTCCTCGGGCAAACCAGTTCTTGACCGACTACTGTGATCAGTTGTTGGGTGTTAACCGGGACCGCCAGGTAACCTGCGAGACCGACGAGAGCGTCAGCCTCGATATTTTGTAACCATGACGTGCTCTATGAAAAACCCGACGAAGGTGGAAATTATGCTGGTCGCGGCTTGGTAGTAGGGGATTAAGTCCTCGTGTCGGACCTCGTATTCGCCTTGGACCTGACTGACTATCAACTTGGAGTCACCATAGGCTTCTAAGTAGTCCACCCTCACCTGTTTAGCCAATTGGTGCCTAATAATGCTGGCGTTATATTCTGCTACATTGTTAGAGTATGGCTGTGTGAGTGAATAAGCTCGTTGGAGGACCAGGTCATCGGGAGATATGAACACCACTCATACTTTAGAGACAATCTCGTCTTTGGGCCCTGTTCTTGAAGCACCGTCGAAGAACATTCACCAAACAAACTCTTCCGTCGTTGTGTTAGACTTTCATACTTCGTCCGGGATCTCTTCTTAGAGCTTCAAGGTTTCTGGCACCGGATGAACTGCTAGGAAATCAGCCAATGTTTGGCCCTTCACTGCTCTCTGTGCGACAAATACCATATCGTATGGTGACAACAATATTGCCCATGCAGCCAGGCGGGAATTAAGTGCCCCCGGTTTGGTCATGAGGACCCTGAGGGTATTAACTCGAGAGATTACATAAATTGTTTGCCCAGCCACATAGTAACGGGTCTTTTGGATAGCGAAGAGCGAATCGAGGCATTCCTTGTCGACGATGTTATATCTGTGCTCCGTGCCAATCATCATTCTGTTGAGGTAATAGATGGCATGCTCATGACTTATGTCACACTTCTGGACTAGCAGGACGCCAAGCGAATGGTCCATTGCCCGGACGTAGAGCAAGAATGGTTTTCCCACAACTAGAGCCACCAACACTAGGGGGTTTGTGAGATATTCTTGATATCGTCAAATGCTTTATGGCATTCTTTTGTCCAAACAAATGATACTTCTTTTTCATGAGGTAAGTGAACGGTTGGCAGCATCCAGAGATGTTTGATATGAACCTCCTGATGTACGCCAGTCTCCCTTGAAGGCCACGAAGCTCTCTGAGATTCTTCAGCGGATGCATATTAAGGATTGCTTTGGTCTTCTCAGGGTCTATATGGATACTCTTCGAAGTTATGATAAAGCCCAATAATTTTTCACTGGAAATTCCCAGGAAAGACTTGGTGGGGTTCATTTTTAGTTGGTGTGCTCGCATTAAGTCGAACACTGTCCTCAAGTCATGGAGGTGATCGTCCCAAAAATGGCTCTTGACAGCGATGTCATCAACATAACACTCCACTGTCTTGCGCAGATGGTCACGAAAGATGGTGCTTATAGCTCGTTGGTATGTCGCACCTGCATTCTTCAGACCGATGGGCATCACTATAAAACAGTACACCCCTATTGGTGTTCGGAACGACGTGTGCTTCTCGTCTTCAGAAAACATCTTGATCTGGTTGTAGCCGGAGAACCCGTCCATGAAGGACATACGCTCGAAGCCACAGGTGTTGTCGATCATCACATTAGTTATCGGTAGGGAAAACTCATCCATTGGGCGGGCCGTATTTAAATCACGAAAGTCTATGTTGATCTGGATTTTGCTGTTCTTTTTTATAACTAGAATAACGTTGGCTACCCAATCTGCATGCTGCTGGTCGCGAATAAAGCCGCTTGCTATCAGCTTAATCACTTTGGTTTCGATGGCGTTCATGACTCGGAAGAACGATGTTAGATACCCAATCTAGAATTGCCTCAGTTACTTTTATATGGATACCCACAAATTGTCCTCGAAGGCCGTATTGGCAGGCTATCTGATGCTCTGGTTGCACAATTGCGTAGTCCCGGGCGGGTCTGGCACGACAGAGTGGATCAGTGGCACCCTTATTTTATCGGCTGCGAAGATGGCCTTCGTCTACAAGCTAGCCCTCCTACTTGCCATGGTGTGCTGCATCCATCGCGGTCTTCGTACCTTTGCTGCGAAGTTCGAGGATCACCCTAGTAGAGGTCACTTCAACCGAATTGAGCTTCCCTACCATTACTTGATGGGGTGGCTGCTTTTGCATCACGGGTCTTTGATGAGCCCCGGGACTAACGACGAAATGGTGGCTGCTAACGCCCTGATCCGTAAGTATTGGATGATGAAGTGGAGATGCGATACCGTCCCTGCTGGTAGGAGGGAGCTCTCCATCATGAATGGCTGGACCTTCTTCACGTCCGAGCTAGAGTTTACCGACGACGAACGAAACATCGTTCACTATGATGACGGGTCTCAAAGTCTGTCTGGCAGACTCTTTCGCTGGCTCCAAGCCATCCGTCCCTCCCACCTGGTGTACCAGAATAAGGCTGCTATTTTCGTGGAGCCCTACTTGCCCAACCGGTTCGCCCGTTAATTTGGCTATGCTCAGCTTTTATTTGGCCACTCGAGTGCTTCCCTCGGATACAATGGCAGATTGCTTGATGGAGCCAGGGCCTGGAGTTACTATAATGCAACCGACACTAAAGTTCAGTTCTAATTGGCAACAGCCGGGGTCGTACCAAGAATACTGTATACGACGACCAAGTATTATTGTACGACCAACGTCCTGCCGCCTAACTTTGACCCGGAGAGTGAGTTATATCGAGGGCACCCTGTTGATGCCTCCTGAGGCAAAGTGACGCAGGACGCCCAAGAAGGTAAAGGGGGTTGCTAGGCCCCTATTTGTGGAGTTGGACACATCAACCGGTAAAGGGGAGACAACGTCTCCTTCTGATGATCCACCGGTTGTGAAGTACAAACTGAAGGCTAGGACCCAACATGCTCGCTATTCCAAGAAGGCAAGGACCGCTGTGGTCCCAGAGATGGGACCAGCGGTGAAGACCAAGCCCCCTGTGGAGGGGATCACAAGCGGAGAGGTAGGACCCCTTGCACTAATGGTTCCTGAAGCAGGACCCTATTTGGATGCTGTTGTAGTATCCATAAATCCACTTAGTTTGATTCTTCCTGGTCCTCTTTATAACTATCTCTCTTCTGGTCTGTTTGGACATTTGCAGACACAGGAGAAAAGGGGTCGTCCCTGGTGGGCAATCGCTTCGCTGGTTTTCTACGCCGAATCGGAAGAGAAATCTCTCCCGGAGTTTGATGTAGGTGTCTCAGAACTAGCATCTTAGGTTTTGGGGGCCCGGAACTTGGATACGGTTTCGGCAGAGCAGCCTTATACCCCTTTGGAGCACATATCTGTGGACGACATAGAAGCCATGGGGACGACTATGACATCGCTGGACAAGTCACAACCTACGCCGCCTTCCTATGGTATGTCATTTTATAACTTGACGGAAGGTCAGATTTTCTGGTTTCAACTTTCGATTCTTTGAGTAAAGCTGATTATTGGTTGCTCTTGTTCTGCAGACTATATATTTCCCTTGCAGACTATGGATATGATCTCGAGGAAGATGTCGAAGAAGAACAAGGTGGTGGGCTTGTTCGGAGGAGGTTTGGATCTCTCCCTCGCTCTTCTGGAGGCGGAGGATACCTTGTGCGGTTTGTCCAGGACCCCTCAGACGTTGCGGGTTCTTCCGGTGCGGCGGCTGTTCCTCCAGTTGTTGTTGCCGGGGACTCTGTGACTGAAGCATCTCTGGATAGTGGGGTGGTGAACCGTCGTGATGAGGTTGTTTCCCCTCTTGGGGTTGCTGTGTCACCTCCTGAAGCCGTTGTGACGTAGTCTAGGGATAGCGCACTGGAGGGAGCCGATGTAGCGAGTCACCCCGCTGCTTCTGTTCCCAGTCTTGGTAATACTTCGGCCTCTACGGCTCAGCTACCGGGCATCCAGGCTCTTCGGACGTCCATAAAAGATTGGCTCGCAGACAGGACTACTGGTTGTTCCTCTACAGGTGTTTCGCCTTCGAGGTTTTTGAGCACCGTTGTGCCTCCTGCTACGCCTGTGGCCTATTATTCAATCCCGTCGCCCTTGACTCCGGCTACACTGTAAGAAATTGACGAGACCATCAAACTCTCTATCCGGAGCTTCCACATGTTCTTAAAGAAGGGGATCAAGGGTGTGTTGGAGCGCAATAAATCTTTTGCCTGGACAAGGCACTTTGTTGAGGGCCAGGTCCATTCTCTTAGGGGTATCCCTGGCTTTGAGCAGATGGCTAACTTTTTGGACCATAAACTGCAGGAGGTAGAGAAATGTCTAACAAAGCTGCAGCAGTATCAACAAACAGACATGGGAATGCTGATCTCCCATGAATATAACGAGTTCTCAAAGAATGTGGAGACAGAGAAGGCTTATTTGCTTCGTCTATGGAGTGCCAGCAGCGTGATCTCTGAATTTTATGGGAGAGACGTGACCGACTGGGCGATCTCAAAGAGGAGTGCCTTTCTCAACAAAATGACCTGACCGAGCAGATTAGACGGCTCAAGATTGAGCTTGATGTAACAGGAAATAGGCTGCGGTAGGCCCAGCAGGAAGAGGAGGCCATCCGTACTGAGGTGAGCCAAATAATGCATAATACGGCTGACGTTGAGGTTCTAGTGCAACAGCTAGAGGACAGACACGAGTCCTACGCTTGCTACGAGGATCTGGAGGTTATGGCCCAAGATGTTGAGTGCCGGGCTTGGAGGTGCCTGGACGGCCACATTGCTCGTCACCGTGAGCGGATAGCAGAGTTATGCTCCGACTCATAGCACCAATAGTTTTCTTTTGCTTTTTTGTACCTTCATTTTGCCCTCGGGCTTGGGATCTTGATAATCCCTTGTAATGTAGTTTTGCTTTTAATCTCTCTTTGCGAAAAAAAATAAAAGTTTCTGTTTTCCTATACATTTGTATTAGCTTTGGGTATCGTACTAGAGGTAAATATGAACATAATACAATACCGTGGCCTTTTAAAGATACCCCGCTGGGGAATCTCTGGTGGACTTTATTACTTCTTGCGTACTAGGGTGCAAGTAATAAGTTTGAAATAGGCCTTGCCAGAGGTGGTATGGTCGTGGCAAGTTTGGTGGACTTAACACCATTGGCACACTTAAGTTTAAGGGCAGGTAATAAGTTGAGTTGACGACCTTGTGATAGTCGTAGGGGGAGGTTTGCTCAGAGGTCACTTGGATATGACATACTCTCAGGGGAGTATATGAGGACGATAGCTCAGAGGTGACGTAGACATTAGTTGATCAATGGCCATACTGAAAGGTTAGGTACGGTCCTGAGGACATTCCACTGGAGGATTTTTGTTGGACTTATTACTTCTTGTGCGCGAGAGTGCAAGTAATAAGTTTAAAATAGGCCTTGCGAAAGGTGGTATGGTCTTGGAAAGTTTGGTGGACTTAACACCGTTGGCGCACTTAAGTTTAAGGGCAGGTGATAAGTTTAGAAGATGATCGATATCAGAGGTACTGTGGACGTGATGATCGATAGCCAACCCAAAAGGTTTGCTCAGAGGTGCAAAGGACATGGCAGACTCTATTGGGGGATTTTTTTGGGTGAACTTATTATTTGTTGTGCACGTTGAGTACAAACAATAAGTTCAAAAATAATCCATATCAGAGGTAATATGAACGTGATAGATTTTGTGGATAGTAAGGACATCCCGCTAGGGGATTTTTTGTGGACCTATTACCCTTTTGCGTACTTGGGGTGCGAGTAATAGGTTTTAGACAAGCCCTGCCAAAGGTAATATCGACGTGGCTGTTTTTGTGGACTTAACACCGCTGGTATACTTCAGATTGGGTACGGGTGATAAGTTTGAAGATAATCGACATCAGAGGTAATATGGATGTGATGATCGATGGTCAAGGCCATGAAGTTTGCTCAGAAGTAATATGGACATGACAAACTCTTGGTTTGTGGACTTATTACCCATGGCGTACCTTAAGTACGGATAATAAGCTGAGATGACTAGCATTATCAGGGGTTATGCGAACGTGATAGTAAAAATTTGAAAAGAATAACTTTACTCAGAGGTAATGTGGACATGGAAAAGTTCTAGAAATATCTTACTCAGCGGTAATGTGGACATGGAAATATATGACTCTGTGGGTATAAAGAAAAACAGGACAAAGGTAATGTGGACATGACCATTTTTTTTGTGGTGATAGATTCACTTCGCTGAAAAAAGTAGAGAGACGTAGTTCAGATAAAATGTGGACTTAAACTAACTTTTTTTGTCTGCTGGGAAAAAGGAAAGTAGTTCAGAGGTAGTATGGACGTGAACCAATGTCGATAGTAGCACCGAGAGGTTAGGTATGATCCCGGTATTTTTGGTGGAAGGAAAAAAAATGATCCAGAGGTAATGTGGACGTGGTTGTTTTCTTTGGATTAAGAACATCCCACTGGGGGACTTTTGGTGGACTTATTATTCGATGAGCACGTTGAGTGCAAATAATAAGTTCAAAAATAATCCCTATAAGAGGAAGTATGGACGTGATTGGTTTTGTAGATCCATTACTTTTTGTGCATGTTAGTGCAAGTAATATGTTTGAGACAAGCCCTGCCAGAGGTAATATGGACATGACAGTTTTTGTGGAATTAACTCTGTGAGTGTACCTTGGTGAGGACGGATGATAAGCGGGGATGACAACCGATATCAGAGGTAATATGGACATGATGGTCGATAGACAAAACCCGGAAGGTTTGCTCAGAGGTCACTTGGACATGGCAAACTCAGCCGGGAAAAAATGTCAGGACAACAGTTTAGAGGTAATATGGACGTTAACCAATGTCCGAGAAACTCGCGGATGAGTGATTTGCTGAGTGTGGTCTATCCGAAAATGAGGATAGACCTGAAGATTGCAACGTTGGAGAGATTGGTGGGATGATATCTCAGAGGTAATGTGAACATGGCTAGCATCTAACAAGGTTGGTTTTTTGAGCGCTCACTGCAGGAGTGTGCAAGTGGACCTGAGGACTACTCTACTGGGAAGACTTTGGGGACTCATCATCCGTTGCATATCCAGGGTTCCATAATATAGGTGATGGATTTTACGAGAATTTGTAAAGAAGGAGAGAATGTTGCACATGGGCACTTGTTGGGGATGAAGAACCAAGAGTTGATTTGTATATCTGGGTTATCCCGCCGGGGATGAGGGGAGTACAAGTCTAGTTTAGACGTAGTACTTTTTCAAGAACTTGTCGTTGATAGGCATCATGAGCAAGTCACCACTGGGTTTCCCTAGCTGGTATGTGCTATTGGGAAACACAGTTTCCACAATAAATGGGCCCTCCCCTCTAGGTATGAATTTGTCGGCCGTCTTGTGAGTCATGACATGTACAAGAATCTCCATATCCTAGCCCTCTGCGAGTGCTGTTGTAATAACTGACAGATTATAAATGAGTGCGCCGTCCTTTGCCGAAGTTTAGACCTTCAACTTTTTGGAGGTCGTATCCTATCTTTGACATGAGATGGAGTGATTGTTGACTGTAATGATGGAACTGGGACAGTTCAATATTTGTTGCATTGAATACTGTTGATGACTTAGCCTACGTCGAACAAGGAGCTCTGTGCACAGGAACTCTGCCACGTATAAATGACTGAGTTGGCTGAGTTGTGTGCGTAGGATCACTGCCGCGTAAGCACGATTGTCTACCACGTCGAGGACCACCACTTGCTGCGCGGAACACTACCTGTTGCCCATAAGGATTCGTTACTAAAAACTTGCTCGGATGCGTACAATGGAACGTTGCCTATCATACGACATTGCTGATGCGTCATGCGAGACTTAGATTTTGTGCACAAGGAGACTTGTTGAGCTACGCTTAGCATCCGAAGTCTAAAATTGGTGCTTTCTAAAGTAAGGATCCTGCGGCCCAGCCTGCATTGCTTCCCCTTTGACCTAATCGTTTAAGGCGCTATTTGCTGTGCCATTTTTTGAGCAATGACCTCACCTCTTGGGAAGGTTGACGACATCCCTAGTTGCCTGGGCTTCCGTCACTGGAAAGTCGCATAATTGGAGGGACACTATATTCACAATGACTGTCCTATCCTCGAAGTCAAGAGTGAGCTCGTTGGAATCAATCAGTTGCTGGATACATTTCTTTAACACATGGCAGTCTCTTGTTGGATGATGAATATACCGATGAAAGAGGCAATATTTTGGGTCATCGACCTTGTCAGCCTCTTCAGGACATCTGATGTTGGGTAGCCGAAATTTATTTTCCTTCATTATTATATTAAAGATTTTAATGATGTCGTCATCATTGAAGGAGGAAATCCTCTTTGGCTTTGGTGCTTCCGATACCTGAGTCGTACGGTCCTCCGGGGAGACCGGTAATTTTGTATCATTTTTGGACTCAGAGGGAATTCTACCCCCAGCTTTGGACGCTGCTCTATCTTATCGTCGGAGACTACCTCCATACATGTTATTGTCTGGTTCTTGGGAATCACTGTCCTTACTGCATGACGAGTTGGCGTGGATCACCATGAGATTGCTACCCCCGGCTTGCAGAGTTACTGCGGGCCCTGAAGGTGGCAGAACCATGTTTGCTTTGATCTCCAGTATTTTCTGGACCAAAACCTGCATTATGGCACTCATGGTGTTCATCATCGTCTCAAGAGCATCAAGTCGTTGGTGATCGTTAAGCCCTTCCGCCTTCGGTTCCTGAGTCGAACTGTCCTCAGGGAAAACATGCATCATTGCATCGTATTCAGACTCAAATGAGATGCTACCCCCAGCTTCAGATGATGCTCTGACTATTCGAGGGTGACATCCCCCCAGCCTGTCATTGTCTGTTCCTTGGGAGTTGCAGTCTTCAGGGGAGGTAGACATCATCGCATCATCTTCAGACGCAAAAGAGATGCTACCCCCAGCTCTAGATGCTGCACTAACCCTAGGCACATTGCCGTCAGCTTCCTCGGAATCGTTGTCTTCGGGAAAATCCGAAAGTGTTATATCTTCTATCTTCTTCAGACTTGGAGGGAATGTTACCCACATCTTTGGAAGGTGCGCTTTCTTGATAAAGGTGATTACCTCCGGAGAACTCGGCATCTGTCCCTTGAGATTCACTATCTTTACGGAACGCTGGGTTGTTTCGTATGTCCCGGGGGACACTACCTCCAGCTTGGGCCACCCCCACAGGTTCTGAGGAAGAACTACCCCCAGGGGCTGACAGCTTCTTCCATGAGCGGGTGCCATGGGAGACTCCTTCCGCACGTGTCATTATCAACCCTCTGGGTCATTGCCTTTGCGACGTAGTGGTAAAGAGCGCCGGACTGGAGGTATTTGACTGCTTCCTTCCTTTGGTGGCGGGTAGCTTTCCAATTGAGTAGCATGCGGCGAAGGGCAACTCCTCCTCCTCTAATACTTGTGCCTGATCTCCGGGTTGCTGCCGAATAGGTACTTTCCGGTATAGTCGTTGGAAGGCCGACTGCCTATTTGTGAGTTCTGCTGCTTTATTACAGCAACAGTCGATGATAATGTTGGCACAGCAGTGATAGGAGGAGGGCACGTCGCATGTCGTAGTGGTTTCCCTCGCTTTGTGCTTGTGAGTGATCACTTCACGCAAATCATGCGAATGGTGTTTCACCTTTGCATCCTCTTTGTGAGTCCGGGTATCCCGGGCACGCGGATGTGCAGGTGATGCATTTGCTCCCGGAATTGGGGTTTATACACGAACTTGCCCCAAGGTACTGGTGGAAGATTTTGGAACGAACCCCGTCCGTTGGTCCCTGTGGGTTGGACGCATGGATCAGTTCTGTACAACGTTTCGTCAGAGGCCCGCGTAATAGTTAGCGATGGCTGTTGGCGGTCAGTCGCATGAGCAGTTGTTTGCTTGACCAGCTCGTACTGCCCTAGACATCTTCAATTTAGCACTCGCAGGTACGTAGTTAGAAGAGTCCATATTGGGATTTTTGCCACGCTCAGTAGGTCGCATGGGATCTGCGTTGCGTGAGATACGGTCGAAAACAGAAGTTCTGTTGCTGTTAGAGCCGCATGAGGATGTCTGCCTACAGCTGCGAGTTGATGCCGCATGGACAGTCTTATGCAGCCTATGAATAGATGACGCATGGACAGTATTATGCGGCCTCCTTCTTGGATGCATAGGACCTGCCCCAGCCCTAGAACGTCTAGCATCATAGTATTTTCCTTTGCCAGATTCTGAGTGCTGAGCAGTTCATGCGCCAGTCGAAGAAGCCGCATATACGTGGACTTCCTCGGCAACTAATTGAGAGGCGGAGATCACCTCTGGGCGAGGCACAGTGGCCTTTGCTACCCACGTTCTGTGGGTCTTCTTGGGGGTTGGCTTGCCTTGGTGAAGGATTCATACTTCCTTCATAAAGCATTTCCTCAGACACTTGCTGGTCAAAGCGAACTACCAGCATCTTTTGCGTTGAGCCAAGCTTGGCCGCATCGGATTACGTTACCAATTTCTTGACAGAGGAGAATTCGGTCCCCAACAGAGTCGCCATCATGTTTGCCATTTTAATCAAAGGAAAGAACTAAGAGAACTTGATTTGATTAACAAACTAGAGAGTACAAAGAAGAGTCCTAAGCGACAATCTAAATACAAATTTGTTTTGATCTGGGGGGTGACGATGGAGGGTTAGGAGTGTAGCAACTCTTTTTACTTCGTGGACGATCCTGACACAGAAGCTTCTCTCCTTGGTTTAAGTGTGAATCCGCAGATAGCCAACCCTTTTGGTTCGGTCTCTCTCTAAAGTAGAAAAAGTCGACCTTTAGAACGTTCCAGTTGCTCCTATTTATAGCCATCGTGCTGATGGGCTATGAGTGCTGCATATGCCCCTGTTTGGTGGTCGCATAAGGCTCCTTCAACATAATGCGGTTGCGACTGTTGTCGCATGGTGCGGGCAAGATGCCACGTGAATTTGGTTAGGATTTTCTGTTTGAAGAGATCTCGGGGCTGTTGTGTGCATAACTCGATCAATTGAAAACTTGGTCAACACTAACTGTGCGAGAAATTATCTTCGGTTGTAACAGAAAATCTTGTGAGTAGAGAGCCGCATACTGTTATACTCGCATAGAAGCTCTCGTTTAGCCTTGGTCGGAATGACCCTTTGGTCGTATGTGGACGAGGACGCATGGGTCTTGAAGATGCATGCGTACACTTGTTTGGCCTTGGTCAGGTGGGCGCTCTGGCGGCATGATATCGAGGACGCATTGGTCTTGAAGCCGCATGCGTACTCTTGTTTGCCTTGGTCAGGTGGACGCTCTGGCCGTATGATGTCGAGGCCACATGGGTCTTAAAGCCTTATGCTTACTCTTGTTTGGCCTTGGTCAGGTAGACGCTCTGGCCGCATGATGTCAATGTCGCATGGGTCTTGAAGCCGCATACGTAGGATATGTGGCATGACCCGTCTGTCGAGGCAATTAATGCACTGATGTGACTTGTTGTCTTTTCCCGAGCAGTCGTCTGTACAGATTCTGAAGCATCTCAGGGTGATGGGTGAGGCGTCCGAGATTATGATCGACATCAAAATCTGTGTCAGGGAGTTTTATGCGACCTTCCTGCTCTGTGGTCGTTCAGGCCGCATATAGTATACTATGCGACTTTTCTGCGACTTGGTTGATCAGGCTGCATGTTGCTTCTTTTTGACTTGATTGTTCAGGCCGCATGATGGCTATTATGCGGCTTCGGTCTAGCCGTATGTATCATGTTTTATGCGGTATGAGCATTGTAGTATTTTTATGCTTCTACAACCATCTTGAGCCTCAATTGTCGACAAAGTGTCGAACTGGAGAGACACCATGTTTGCAGTGTCTGTCTTGTCCTCATAGTCCAGCAAGAGGGCTTTAGAGTCAATTAGTCGCTGCATTTACCTTTTTAATATGTAACAATCACGCGTGGTGTGGTGGACATATCGATGATAGTGGCAGTACTTAGGATTGTCGACATTGCCTGCTTCGTCCGAGGCGCCTGATGTTGGGTAGCTTGAGCTTGTTACCCTTCATCAATACTTCGAAGAGATCCATGCCATCATTGTCATTAAATGAGTAAGTCTCCTGTACAGTAGGTGGCTCTGCTGGCTTAGCAACATGTGAGGTCGATCTTTTTTAGAAGTTGACCGTTAGGGCCTGCTTTCCATTATAATCGTGATTATTGGCAGCTGTGAAAGGACACTTTCCCTTGTCTTCAGCGTTGGGAGCTTGGAATCCAAATAAGCGAGCGTCTTTCGCACTCTTCTCTACAGCAGCGACACTTATGATAAATGCCGTCCAGTAATTGAATGGGCCAGATGCCGTCTAGAGTCTTATTGTTGGTAGAAGATTCTTTCGGCATATGTCCATCAGCGTGGATTCAGGAATGTCCGAAGGTAGTTTCAATGCCGTATGTAGAAAATATTTGATGTAATTTTGAACGAGTTCCCTTTCCCCTTGGGTAATGTCCATCAGGGAGAACATGTTCATGTCCATTCTTCCTTCATAGAACCGTGTGAGGAACAAATAATTCAGGTCCTCGAAGGAGGAGATATATTTGTCTGGGAGGCTACCGAACCACTCAAAGGCGACGCCGGATAGGGCCCTAATGAACAAGTTAGTGAGTAAGGCATCATCCTGAGGTAAATGGCCTGTGGTCGACTGGAAGTATCTCATGTACTGACGGGGTGAGGTCTTTCCGTTAAATGAAGCCAGAGATAATGGATTATACTTGGGAGGGTATACCACGTTGTCCCATTCAGGAGGATAGGGTTGCTGGATCCCAAGCTTCTGGAGCCTGTCCTGGTTGTCTTGAGTGTCGATGCGGGCACGCAGGTCCTTGAGAGTCTCCTGGATATCGTCTGTCAAATGGGGAGAAGAGGATCGAGGTACTGTTTGACTTCTTGCAACCTGATGAGCCGGATCAGGCTTATCGAGTTCCTCGTTTGTTCGTCCTGGTGCTTGCAGCTGTGTTGGCGCGATACTTTCTCTGATCTCTAGTATTGTGTGAGTCAGAGTCTGCATTAAAGTACTCAAAACCTGCATCATGGCCTCGCGTGTCTCAAGGCATTGTTGGTTGCTGGATTCGATGCCATGTTCGTCTCCTGCTATGTACAATGGCATTAACTGGGAGGAGACGGACGGGAAGGTAGATGCTTCATTTTTTGTCTCCATGTCTGAGTATTACTGTCCTTAGGGAGAGTAGGTAGTGTCACATTACTTTCATTATTGGAGGGATTGCCACCCCCAGTTTCAGTTGTGGGCTCATCCTGGTGTGTACTGCTACCCCTAGCTAAGCTGTCATCCATTTGCAGAGGTTCACTGTCCTCTTGGAACGATGGGTTGTCATAGAACACCGGGGGACTGCTACCCCCAACTCTGGCTGAAGCTTGATTCAGGGAGGCATGGCTACCCCCAGCTAAGCTGTCATCTATATGCAACGGTTCACTGTCCTCTTGGAAAGATTGATTATTGTGGAACACCGGAGGACTTCTGCCCCCAGCTCTGGTTGTAACTTGATTCGGGGAGGCATAGCTACCCCCAGCTAAGCTGTCATCTGTATGCAGTAGTTCACTGTCCTCTTGGAAAGATGGATTATTGTGGAATACTGGGCGACTACTACCCCCAGCTCCGGTTGCAGCTTGATTCGGGGAGGCACGACTACCCCCAACCCTTTTTCTCGAGTGTGTACCTTGAAATACCCCCACTGTGGGTTCTTGCTTGCTACTCCTTGGACGGCTTCGCGATGTGCTAACCGACGCCTTTAGATTAAGCGAGCTTTTATTTGAGATATTCTTCACGGGATAGGACCTCCATGTTGAGCAACACGAGGCTACAGGCAGTTCTTACTCGTCATGTAGAGGTTTTCGGAGACGTTGTCGGGTTAGCGACACGGGTTGTAGCCGCTGGAACACCGAACTGGTGCTTTGTAGCAACAACAATTGATGATAATATTGGCACAAGTGTGTCTGCCAGAGGGCACATCATGTGCGAGGGTCGCCTCTCTCGTCTTACGTTTGTGACTAATCACGTTGTATAAAGCAGACGATAGAAGCTTCACTTTTACCTCCATTTCATATGCTCAGGTTAGCTTTGTGCATGGAGGCGAGAGTGGTATATTTGCTCCCTGACTCAGTTCTTTCACAGAAACTGAACTGGATTATTGATGGAAGACTTAAGGCGAGATATACCCACTACATGCGCACAGGTAGACTGGGATCATGGGTCTGTAATCTCAATATTTGTTCACCGACTTCGTTTAGGTGCAAATACGACATCCAAGTGGGTTTGAGAAGGCTCTAAGGGTCGACCCACTTCCGGTGCTTGAGCACCTGGGTCTGCCTTATAGAGTCTTCCATTAGCAGCGCATGTCACAGACAACGACACATGATTTTGGAGTTGACGATGCAGCCCCTCGAGCACGCATGGATCGGGATATTTTAGGTTTCCTTGCGCCAACGTCCTTGGATGCATAGTACATGGAATCCAAGTTGGGACTATATGAGCCCTTGTTACTTGCAACCTTTCTTAGTGGAGGTTCCATGCACTTGTGATCAACACATATTTTCTGGCCTAGACGGCGATGCGCGCGCGTATCGTAGGACTTGGCGTGGCTCTTCTCAAGCGCATCTTCGGAGATGGAGATAGGATGCGCGCCAACCTTATGTGCACCTACGGTGAAGGTTGGCGGCACTTCTGGAGTGGATTCAGAATTCAGCATAGCGACCTTTGCAACCCACATCCTTCAAACTTTTTGAGGTCATGCTAGCCTCGACAAGGGACTCGTCTTGTCGACGGAGTACAAGTCAACTGCTGGTGCAACTGCGGCATGGGTTGATGATGCATCAGATACCGACTTTGGGCTTGGCATAGTGGTACTAACGTCCCGAGTTCTGCGAGCCTTGCGAGGTCGTACGGTCCTCGTTGGTGAGCTCAGTTTGTCTAGCATTCCTTCGAATGCCTGTTGGTCGAAGCGAACGACCAACATGCTCTGAGTCGAACCTAATTTGGTCACCTCAGATTGCATCACCAGCTTCTCGTTGGAGGAGAAGCTCTTTCCCAGCATAGTCGCCATTTTTGTCGATATCGTAAAAATATGAGTTTTAGGGTGGAAGGTGTAAAACTATTATTTATTACGAATTGACAAAGAGTACAAGAGAATCACTATACAAGAGGATCTAAGTACAAAAAGAAAGATCTGGGCAAGTATGATGGTGGAGAATGAGCACTGCACTGGCCCATTTACTCCCTTGACGATCCGGGACCAAGAAGGTTGACGAGGCTTCTAGCGGCGCTCCTGTCTTTTTTTCCTCCTCTATCACGTATGGATGATGCCTCTACGTGTGTCTCTTTTACGTGTAGATACGACTGTTGCTTGCATGTGGGAGACGCCCACTATTTATAGCCTTAGGAAGGCTTTACATAGGCGCATGTACGCGGGATGCATGTTGGCGTATGGCACTGCAAGTGCATACAACGTTAAGGCTGCCACATGTCAAGCCGAGATCTGGGGTTGCTGTCGTCCATAGTACTCGTGATACGTGTCATGCCCTTATTTAGATAACTGTGAATGCACCTTGGGAATATTTCTACTTGGCGCATGAAGAGCACTTGAAGGGGTAGTGGCGCATAACACTGCAGGCGCGTACTAAGATACGTAGTGAAGCATGGCATTGTGGGCACATGAGACACTAAGATGCTTAGTGGCGCATGGCCAAGCGGAGACTAAGATGCGTAGTGGCATATGGCTTTGCGGGCACATGAGACACTAAGATGCCTAGTGGTGCATGGTACTGTGGGCACATAAAAGACTAAGATGAGTAGTGGCACATGGCACTACGGGCACATAAGACACTTCTTTGATGGTTGGTGCATAGAGCGAGGACATTGAATCGCATGAATCTAGACCCATGAGGCACATAGAGCTGGGTGGATGAGGCGCATGGAGCTGAGTCACTGAGGCGCATTGTATAGATTTTCCATGCTTCTACATTAGTCCAGCCGTTCAGCCCAAGGTTATACTTCGAAGAGTTCGACTGGCGGATAGTCCTCCTTTTCTGAATGAGCTGAAGTCATGTTGACGGACAATATTTGCTTGAGCATATCTCAAATGCTCGTATTGGAGTCCCAAGCAGAAGATTTCGAAGAGTGGGAATGCAGTTCGTCTTCCTCTTCTGAGCCTTCGAGTGTTGTTGGAGGCGTGACGTATCCAAGATCACAACTGGTCCGTTGGTAGTACGTCTCAGGCTTGCCTATGGGAGCAAAGTGGCACAGAGGCAGGCGTCATCATTTGCCATAGTTTAGACCCTGGTTGCTCTTTAGATCATAACCTATTTTCTGGATAATGTTCTTAGCTTACGTGCTGTAACGGTAGATTTGTATCCTACCGTATTCGGGTCCCGGACCGTCAAGAAGGAAGTGTCGATGACCTTCTACTCTGCCGAAGATGATGGGTTTGTCTCCTATCTTCCTTAATGGAATTATGAAGTAGGAGTCTTGACTTGGGCATGTTTGATTCACTGCGTAAGTGGTAGTCATTTGTGTGTGTAGTTGTATCTTTAGGCCGTATTCTAAGAAATACATTGTACTCAAATGTGCAACATCGGAGTATTTCAAAGATAATCCTTTTTTGAGGAAGTAAGGTATATTTTCTGTAGGGATTGCATTGTCGAGGAATGGGACATTGGCACATGTAGACACGTACTCTCCAAGTTTGTCTCTTTTAGGATCTGCCACTAGAGTCAGTGATGGTTTCGGAGGCCTCTTGCATAGTTTCACCACCACGGGTTCGGAGACCTTCAGAGCAGGTGGTTCTTCCCTTGGAGGTCCTCTTGGTCTTCCCAGGATGACCCCAATTGGTGCTGGATCCTTTCTGCGGAGCTTAACCACGAGAGTGGCGGGAGTGTTTCTGACAAGACTTTTGAGATGGACCCTTAAGGGTTCATCTAGTGCTTTATCGATTTCTGCTTCATCATTGCATCATCCTCTATTTCCTCCAAATGGGTTTGTTTGTACAAGACTGAGTTGGAGTAGTAAGCCTCGATCCTTTTGAAAGGATCTACGTCAGCGAATTCTGTTCTGATGACTCCTTCGCTGTCAACGTATTTTAGGCAATGATGCAGAGTTGAGGGCAAGATCATATACTCGTGTTTCCAAGGACGTCCTAGAAGGATGTTGTAATATACGTCCACGTCGATGACATAGCAGGTCACCTCCGTTCAAAGATCGTCTATTTGACACTTTAGGTGGATCTTGCCCAGCGGGTAGCTTCTTCCAGCGTTGAAGCCACTAATGGTCGTGTTGGCTGCTGCCAACTGGTGCATTAGAATTCCCAAGGTCTAGAGCAGACTTCATGGGGGTGATACTGAGAGATGACCCCGGGTCGATGTGCATCCGGTCCACCTTAATGGCTTCGATATACCCTCTGTGTAATACAGAGGGCGGTCGTGCCTGTTATTTTTTAGCAACATGTCCTGTTGGAAGGACGTGATGTTCCGAATTGTTTCTATTATATTGTTGCAATGGGGCCATGAAGCAGGGTTCTCGGCTGGCGGCTGGACCTGGGTTAGGCAGGAGTCGGCGTTCTGTAAGGCCTCGCTTAGCGTATCATGAATCTCTTTGGATAGACGAAGGAGATCGAACAGTGACAACTTTGATGGAGTATTGGCCAATTATGCTAATATATCAAAGTTGTAGGGCTTGTCCAGCCCTGGTGCCACGTCTTTTCTCAGAGGTTTGTCAAAGCGAACCTCTTTTTATTTTTGGTTGTCCATCGTAGGAGGCTGGTACGGACCTGACTCCGGTGCCATTGGAGTTGCGAGTACAACGGTTGGAGGTGCATTATCCTCGGGAACTGCAACGTAGTCACACAGATAGGTTTACCCTGACTTGGTTGATCCAGCCAGGGCTTCCTCGGTAGAGGAAGAAACCATGTGGCAGGCTTTGGACTTCTTTCTTTTAGACTTGGCGACAAATGACATCACTTGCTGCATTATGTCCTAAGTAAGATCTGGGTGAACACACATGACCTCGCCTCGTAAGAGGTATCAGCCTAGAGACTTGGTCGCGAGTTGGAGGGAGGTTAACGACCTCCATCGTTGCCCTCGGGATCGGACCAACACCTTCTTGGGTATCCATCGCTGGAAAGTAACCAAAATGGAGAGATACTATATTTGCGGCGACCGTTTTGTTCTCGAAGTATAAGGTGAGGGCCTTGGAGTCGATCTGTCGCTGAATTTGTCTCTTCAACACATAGCAGTCTCGTGTTTGGTGGTGGACGTACCGATGGTAGTGGCATTACTTAGGATCGTCGATCTTGTCTGCCTTGGCAGGCCGCTTGATGTCGGACAACCGAAGCTTATTGTCCTTCATTAGTACATCAAAGATCTCCATGATGTCTTCTTCATTGAAGGAGTAGGTCTCCTTCGGCCTTGGTGCTTCAGTTGGCTTCTAAGTGGATATAGAAGAACCTTTGGACACATTGACAGTAAGGGCCTACTTTTCTTTACCATCGCGGCCACTGTTGTTGTTATTGTTGTTGTTGTTGTTGTTGTTGTTGAAGGAACGCTTTTTCCTGTCATCAATGACGGGGTTATGTATCCCCAATAGTCGTGCGTCCCTCACATTCTTCTCGGTGGCGATATCGCTTATGATGAACATCGTCCAATCCTCGAATTGACCAGAGTCTGTCCAGAGTCTTACCGCCGGTAGAAGGTTCTTTGTGCATGTGTCCATCAATGTGGCTTCAGGAATGACAAAGGAATTTTAAGTGCTGTCTGTATCATTCTATATAGTCACGTCCAAACTCCTTCTCCCTTTAAGTGTTATCCATAAGGGAGGACATAGTCATGTCCATTCCTCTATCATAGAACTGAGAGAGGAAAAGGGCCTTGACGTCTTCGAACGACGAGATACAATTGTCCGGGAGGTTACAGAACCATTCGTAGGCTACCGTGGCCAAGGCTCCAACGAAGATCTTAGTGAGGATGACATCGTCCCGCGGTAGATGTCCTGTCACTGAATCAAAGTAATTCATGTATTGACGATGAGACGTCTTCCCATCAAAAGGGATCATAGACTGTGGTTTGTTCTTGGGTGGGTACACCACTTTTTCCACTCGAGAGGATATGGTTATCGTACCCCAAGTTTGTGAAGCGTGTCCCGGTTGCTCATCGAGTCAAGGCAATCTTGAAGTTCCCGAACCTCCCGAATTTTCTTCAGGACATCATCTGATGGCGAAGGAGTAGATGATCGTGGCAACTTGTGTTTGCCAACCGCGGAGGGAGCGGTTGCATTCGACTCCCCATTGGTTCCTAGGTCCTGGCTTGCTTGCCCAGAGGTCCTCGGTAATTATGGGGCCATGCTGGCCCTGAGCTCCAGGACCGTCTGGGTCAAAGTCTACATCGAAGCACTCATGGTCTGCATCATGGCCTCGAACGTCTCAAGACACTGTCGATCACTTGTGCCCTCGTTGTCCTCCCCGCCATGTATACCATCATCATGTGGGGGGATACGGAGGAAACAATGGACTTTTTGCTTTCTGCATCCGACCCCTGAGTCGCACTGTCCTCGGGAAAGTCTGCAGCGTTGCATCTTCTTCAGACTCGCATGAGATGCTACCCACAACATTGGAAGGTGCTTCATTTTGACGAGGGTGACTACCCCGGGGAACTTCTGTGTTTGTCCTTTGAGAATCGCCATCTCTTTGGAACGACGGGTTATTATAGAGCTCGGGAGGATTGCTTCCCCTAGGTTGGATAACCGTCTTGGGTCTTGAAGAGGTAGTACCCCCTCGGTTGACGACAATCTTGTCTTCGAGCGGGTGCCCAGGAATACCCCTTCTATAGGCATAATCGTTTGTCCTCCTTGGGCTCACCTTCTCATCACGCTGGCCGAGAGTGTAGGGTTAGAGGCTTTTGAATTTTGGCCTCCCTTTGTGGAGGGAGATCTCTACGTAGAGCGACACGAGGCGAAGGGAAACTCCTCCTCCTCTAGCATTTGTACCTATTTTCCGAGATGCTGTCGGATGGGTGCTTTTGGTTACAGTCGCTGGAATGCCGACTGCCTGGTGGTAGGTACTATTACTTTAGCGTAACAACAATTGATGATGATGTTGGAACAAACAATGATTCTCCGGAGGGGACATCTCAAATACCATATCCGTTTACCTTGCTTTGCACTTGTGATTAATCACGTTACGCAAATCAGGCGAGGGTTTATTCACCTTCACACCCTTTTTGATGCGTACGGGTGAACCGAGCGCATAGGTGTGTAGGTGGTATTTTTGCTCCCTGACCCGGGGTTCGTACGAGAACTTTTCCCAAGTCATTAGTGGAAGACTTTTCGGACAGGCCTACTTCACGCATCCCAGAAAGTTGTGCATAGGTCAGTCTTGTACAACTTTCTATCAAGAAGAAGCATAACAGTTAGCGGTGTATGCTGACGGTCAGTCAACTGAGTAGTTGCTTGATCTTGATGAGTTCGTACTTCCATAGACTTCCTCGATCTAGCCTGTACTGGCGCATTGTACAAAGAGTCCAAATTCTCTCATTCTTCAGGGTGGAATATAGGGTCAACGCCGCATAAGATTCTGTCAAAGACAGAGCGTTTGTTGCTGTCTTATGCGCATACAACAGTCTTCTTGTGCTTGGAGTCAGGTGTCACATGCTTCTTCTTCTGTGCCCTCGCCGTCGGCACATGGATTGTACATCAACCCCCAAGCTTCTGGCATCGTAGTATTTTTTTCTACCAGAGCTTAGGTGCTGAGCACTTTTCTCCTCAGACGTGGCTGCCGTATGATAAGGAACAGCCTGCGTAGACGCATGACGTGCATCTTGAGCATCAGGTACAGAGACAAGGAGCGCTTACTCCATAGTTGTGTGAGACGCACCGGCCTTCGCAACCCAGGTCCTGCTGGTCTTCTTAGGCTTTGCTAGCCTTGGCGAAGAACTTACGCGAATCTCAGAAAGAATATCCTCGAAGGCTTGCTGGTCGAAGCGTACCAGCAACATCCTCTGGGTAGAACCCAGCTTCGTCGCGTCAGACTGCGTCACTATCTTTTCGTCAGTGAAAAAGGACATCGCCAGCAGAGTCGTCATTTCTTGTTCCGATACATAAATTCAGTTATGTTGACTTGGTTATGTATATTAAAAACAAAAAAGTACAAAGAGTCCTTAAACAAGAAATCTAGGTAAAATTAAGATTTTGAGGGGTGTGACGATGGAGATCGAGTACTGGCTGACTCCTTTACTCCGTTGACGGTCCAACGACGAAGGAACTTGCTAAGTCTCTAGCTACTGGCATGAAAGACAACAACTTGGCTTTTGAGTATGCTTTCTCTATTTCTCCCTTGTACGTCCCTCTCTGTGTGTGTAGGAATGCATCACTGCTATTTATAGCCGTCTACACTGGATGGCTTATCCGTATGAATATGCTATGTGCGCATGTCTGGTTGCCGCATGATCATTCTTAATAGGATGTGGTTGCAACCCTGGGTGCATGCCAATTACCAATTACAAAAAGGTCACTAATTACGACTCCGATGATGATGAATCTCAAGATGAAGAAGTTGCCCTGATCACCAGGAACTTCAGAAAATTTTGTAAAGCTTGAGAGATCAAAGAAGAAGGAGCTCAATGACAACAGTGATGAATAGCCTATGCTACAACTGTAAGAAGACCATATAAAGAGGGACTGCCCAACCTTAAAGAAAGGTAATCGCCATGATCACTCATCCAGAAGAACATCATCAAGGGGATATGCATATACTATCATCGGGCATGAAAGCGAAGCTAGTTAATCGAAAGAGGAGAATCCTCGAGAAACAAAAAACCTATGCTTCATGGCACTAACTGATCAGGTAACAAATAAAAATTCTTATGATGATTTAATATTTGATGAGTTAGGTAATGCTTTTGGTGATCTGCTTGATGATTTTAGAAAACTTAAGAATAAATACAAGCATGCTAGAAAAGATGTTCAAGATTATCAAACTGAGATAGAAAGACTTACATCGTTGCTAAGTGAAGTAAATGATACTTCTACTTGTAACGATTCAAACGAGATTTCTAGACTTAAGCTTAATCTCCACGAGGCACTTGCCAGCATTGACAAGATCTATTAAGAGAATGCTAAACTTAAGGAAGAAATTGAGTCAAAAAAGAAAAAATATTCCATTGCTGCTCAATGAATAGATGCTCTTACTGCTAAATATGATGCAATATATGCTACCTCTAAAAATTAGAGATTAGATTGGGTAAACAGGTTGAATAACCCCCTACCCAACCTAACATGAGACACGTAGCAAAACAGATAAGCACTCACAGCTGTGCTCTTACATACAAGCACAATGCTTCATGTAATCATCCATGCAGAACACATCATAACACTGCACACAATCATGCACGTAGAACTCAACATGCCTCACATAATCATGCATTTTACTATAGATATCCACGTAAACCACAAAGAACTGCTTCACATACTCGTATCTATCATACTACACCTAGTATCAATAATACAACTATATATCACTATTGTGGTAAGAAAGGACACATATCTAGATTCTGTAGAACTAAAAATTTAGTAGATATGAATGTTTATACATGGGTACCAAAGACTAACACAGTTGGACCCTCAAAGAAATGGGTACCAAGGGTTACATCTACAACTTATTTTATTGGTAAACTAACCCTCTCAAGCTAGAAGCAAGTGGATCATCAATAGTAGTTGCTCACGACATATGACTGGTGACACTAACATATTTGTAACTCTATCGATGAAGAAAGAAGGATATGTTTTCGATAATAACCTCAGAGGAGATATTATTAGTAATGGTAATGTAGGTATTCCTCCCTATCTTGTTATAAAAGACGTTTGTCTAGTAACGGAATTAAAACATAACCTACTCAACATCAGTCATCAAGCTGATCATGGTTATGACATTAACTTTGTAAAAGACAAATGCTCTATATATGAAAGATCCACATATAATATTATCATTGAAGGGATTAGGGAAAATATATATATTTTCTATCTTGCAAAGGTCACTAACAATGTAGAAATATGTCTATACGTCAACAAAGATGACAGCTGGCTATGGCAAACATGGATACTATTGTAAGACTGTCCACAAGGAAGTTGGTAAGAGGGTTACCAGAGATTATCTTCAAGAAAGATATGGTATGTGCTGATTGTGAAAATAATAAAGCTACTAAATTTTCCTTTAAGTCAATCAATGTTGTAAGTACCTCTACACTACTATAACTCTTGCATATTGACTTGTTTGGACCTAGTAGAGTCGCCAGTTTTGGCGGTAATCTTTATGCTTATGTCATTGTTGATGATTTTTTTAGATATACATGTGTTTATTTTTTTGCAGAAGAATAGAACTCTTGGTGATATGGCTAGAGTCATGTTAAATCAGTATAAACCTTCCAAAATATTTATGGGTTGAAGTTGTAAGTTGTCACTACCACATTTTCAAGGAAAAATATTTTGGTCAATTTTATAATTTAATAATTATTGTGCATGTTGTATATTTATTTCTTGCATTATTTATTTATTGTTAGATGTTACATTATAATTTGGGCTTGTGTGAGTGGACCTAAGTAGATTAGACATGACTCTTGGACCAACATTATTTTTAGTTAGACTTGAGCCTAACAAACAAGTCCAATTCATTAAGTTGGTGATTATTTAGTGAAACCATTAGGAGTAGAACCTTCCTTCCTTAATTACTTTCTTCATGACAAGCCCATAGGGGTATTTTAGACTTTTCATACTTGATTGCATCTCAAGCAAGGGCCGGCCATAGGGGGAAGAAGAGAGACTCTCTCTCTCTCTCTCTCTCTCTCTCGCTCTCTCTTCATTCATTTCATTTCATTCTAGGTCTAGAATTTTTCTCTTCCAATTTTTTTTTCATCCTTACATCAATCCCTACCCAAATTCTCTTCCAATTCCTTTTATACTCACCATTGGAGGCTATTGGAGTAAGGAGGGGGCAAGGATCTACAAGGAGCACAAGTTGAGGGCTCCTTGCTTCCAATTGGAGACATACATTGGAAATCCATCCCCCAATAGGTACATCTCAAAATTTTCCTTCTAATTAGACTCTAAATATATAGTTTAATCATTAAGAACCCTCTCATGTACTAGGTCTACCCATAGGAAGAGGAATTATGTTCATAGGAGGCCCATAGAGAAAGTTATGATGTATTTTATGTCAATTTTAGGGAAATTCTGAGATTGTCACATCTTGTGTTTGTCAATAGGTCAATTAGACCAAATTGACATATGTTTGATAGTGTGAGACTAGTGTCATGTCCACAATTGGATACGTGTAGGCCGTATCATGATATTTTGATGATACAGGTTGATTTGGGAGTTTTTTTTCGATACGGGGGTTTGAGAATGTCATATTTTGACACGGGCACAAAGATGAGTTGATAGCTCTTCGTATTACTTCTAATTATGATATTAGACTTGCTTGTGTCCTTCGGGATGCTTTTGGTGATGTGTTGGAGCGAATCATAGACCTAGTGTGATACGGGAGTGATACACTCCTTGTGTTTGTTAAATTGCCATGCTAGGACATTGTATTCCCTTGTATGCTAATTGTTAGTTGATTCATAACTAGTAGCTATATACCTATTTGATTAATAATATGTATCTTTAGTATTTATATAGATATATGCTTTGAGTATTAATATAGTTTGATACATATATATATATATATATATATATATATATATATATATATATATATATATATATGTGACTGTCTTTTGATATAGTTATATGTGTAAGTAGAATATTGTTTAGATGTATCAGTTAGTATATTTGGAAGGGTACTCTCAGTTTCACTCCTACTTAACCTTGTGACTGTGAAGTGTATGTTTTTGTGACTGCTTTGGGTTGAATGGAAGTAGAGCAGTTTTAACTAGGAAGTGGGGAGCAGTCGTGTATGTGCACTGCACTGTGACTGATGCTCAGTTAGAGAGGGGATGTGGTGCATGTTGCAAATGAGGGGGGGGGGGGGGTCAGACACAGTGTGTTGTGCACTGTATGCACAACAAAGTTTGTTAGCAGCAGCAACAGCCGTTTGAGCCTACTGTTGTGAGAACAACAAGCAACAGCTGCAGTAGCTACATGCTGCAATAAGGAGCAGCAGCAACATGGTGTTGAGGTGACTGTTGGTTATTTATGTCGGATAGGTTGGTTTATAGTGATATGTTAGTTGGTTATTGAGTTAGATGTTAGTAAGTTACATATCACTGTTATTATGAAATGTCAGATTGGTTACCCATTAGTATGAGTAGTTGTCTGATAGTGTTAGTGAACAATGAGGTTAGTGTGTTATATAAATTAACTAATGTATTAGATAATTGTATATGTTAGTATTGATAGAGGTATATATCAGTTATGTGTTTTGACTGCTAAGTACCTTAAGTTATGAATATTAGTTATATATATGTTAGTGTTATATATATTGGTATATATATATAGGAGTTAGGCCATAGGGTTAGCTAAGTTAAGAATTACCTTGTGTTACCAAAGTAATGTAAGGTAATGGAGTTGACTCAAGGTATTGAGTCAGGATGGGTTAGAATGGTGTGATACCAAGTCGGCTCAAAGCCAAGGTATATAATAGTACTAGTTTAGCTAAGAATACTAGTATATATTATATTTGTTTATCTTGTATAGTATTTTCATATATATGATATTACGTATCTTAGGATACGGTGTATCCTAGTATCTTAATATAGCTAGTATAGCCTAGTTACTTAGTGTATGGACCCAATATCCTATAGATAGACTCATACAACATAGAAATAGCTAGTTTGACCATGTTTGACTAGTTTGACCTAGAGTTGACCTAGTTTGACAATTTTGACTTAGAAATGGCTATACGACCTAGATTTTGACTAGTTTAAATTATTTTTATTCCAAAATCTTGTATTGACGTAACATTCCATATTTAGGTCTCCAAGGCACCGTTTCGGACATCTTCGATATTATTCGCCGGGTTTTAGGCAAGTACATTCTCTGAGAGTTTTCCATTTATGATATCCTCTATATTTCTTGTATTAGAGTAGATATCCTTGACTTCCTTGATACTTGGTTATATGGATTGGTATTCCCGAATCTCGTCATGAGATGTTATTCCCGGTAGTTCCTGGGGTATCTCTTGTGTGAGCCCCTTAGTTCTTGTACGAGTATGGACACTGATTCAAGAGAAGAGTCACGATTTCCCATAGAATCTCGTGTCATAGCGTGCCATGGTTGGATCTACTATACCAGTCGGGGTCGAAAAGTATTTAGTAAGATATGTGATCATTTTCCCGGAGTTCTTGATATTCTTGAATAGTGTTAATCATACATCGTACGTATGACTAGCCAGGCTCGTAGTTCATGAGCAGTACCCAAGCCGATCACATGTTGTCACTGGTGCTCACTCACTTAGATAGTTATATTTTTATTTCCTTATATGATGTTCGTATCTCTTGTATGTATTTCTCATATTTCTTTATTTTAGTATTTTCCTGCCATGCTCTGTTTCTTCTGTTGATGCTCTTTATTTACTAATACATAGTTTTTATCATTTATTGGAACTGCTTTTAGAGATGTACTTTGGTCCTTTCCTGACTGGATATATTTTTTCCAGATGACACTGAGGAGTGGTATCCCACTCACTACGGGCCTCAGGACGTAGTTGGCTTAGACCCAGAGGCTTTGGCTCAAGAGGGACCCATCTCGGTTGATACAGACGAAACATTACCTGTAGCTTAGTAGATATGTTTATTGTACTGGATTTGTCTCCTGCATTTGACATTAGTATTCCTTTATTATTGGATGACTCATTGGATATTATTTTGTCTTGTGAGTTGTATTTGACTCTGAAATCCTTATATCATATTCGTGCAATTGTTCCATCTTATAGATCTATGATTGAGTATTTATATTTCATTGGTGGCATTATATATCTTGAGGATCATTATTGCTAGATAGATAGTTTACCAGACATCATTCTACCGCCGATTCTGCGGCATAGGCTGGACGTACCCACGTCTCGTGCCCTTATATCGGGTACGGACTGTGACACATTTTTAGTGGTGGGCCATGCAGGTCTTCGAGGTCGTAAATAGTACAATTTATAGTAGTACTCTGAATTGAGTGCTATTACGAGCCTACTTCAGGATATAGGCTATAGGCTATAGGCTGGGAATACTTAATCACAAGTAGGAAAAACTCTATTGTTCAATTCAATTGTTCTTCCTTGATATTGATAAATTGAGCTTCAACTGTCCTTCTTTGAAAATATTCCATCTTATGCCATATTGAATCTTTTCTTTCGCTTTGCCTCAGGATGCCGCCCAGGACTCGATTACAGCGTAGAGGAGCAGCTTCTGAGGGATCTGCGACTTCCCAATAGCCTGCACTAGTCACTTCTCTGGTGATTGGCCTATCGGCTGCATTCAGGGGTCCACCCCCAGTATAGAGGGTTGTTCCAGCCGCGACTGAGGGACTTCCACCTCCATCTCCCGTACCGACATATGCAACCCAGATGTTCATACTGTTTCGCTAGATACTGGAGGCTCAGATGGCCCAGTTAGAGGTTCACCAGAGGCAGACCGACGTATTGCGGCAGGGTATTGAGAGTACTCATCAGCTTGCCCGTGCTGCAGTAGAGAGATGTTCCAGTCCAGTATCAAGTTGCTCTGTAGGTTGTCCCGCTTCGACCGGGTAGTATCCAGGACTTCAAGAAACTAGAACCTCGGGTCTTCTAGGGGATCGAGGGCATCGTCTATGCTGATGATTGGCTCAAGGATATCGAGCATCTCATGAGGGTGTCCCGTCTTGCTGAGGATCTAAAGGTTGAGGTAGTAGGACTTCAGCTGTTCGACATCGCCCGTACTTGGTTCAGGAATGAGCCACTTCTTGCTGATGCGGGGCAGTCTTGGGAGGTGTTCAAGGTCCTCTTCAAGAGGAAGTTCTTTGCTCGAGTGGACAGGTTGGACTTGGGATGACAGTTTGGGAGCCTTACTCAGGGGAGCATATCTGTGGAAGAGTACGCCGCAGAGTTCGGGAGGTGAGCCAATTTACGAAGTATTTGGTAAGGGAGCCAGAGGTTCGGGCTATCTGCTTCCGCGAGGGTCTGAACTGGGAAGTGAAGATCCTCATTCCGTCTTTCTACCAGACGTATTCTGAGATACTTGCGGAGGCACGCAAGGTCGAGCGGGAGTGGAACTTGAATCCCAAGAGAGTTCGCGATTCTTTTATAGGGGCTAGTAGCAATGCAGGGCATGCTAAGCGTCTTCATCTCCAGTCTAGGCCTTTCTAGCATCCACAGCAATACCCGACTCCAGCTAGGGCGCCAGTTCATCAGGCACCACAGCAGTAGCAGTGATACTCATAATATGCTTCCTTTCACTACTACAAGAAGCCCGACCATATCTGGAAAGTTTGCAGGAAAATGTTGAGAGTTTGTCTGTATTATAGCTCAGTGGGGCACCAGATGAGAGATTGTCCTACCAACCCTCGTTGTGCAGCTCAGGGAGTAGCTCCACCTTAGAGAGCACATATGAGACCACCTAAAGTACAACTGAGGGGACCGTCACTTCCTACCCAGCAGCAGCATTATGCCGAGCACCAGTATCAGGGAGGTACACCTCAGGGACGAGCGTTTGCTATGACGGTCGAGGAGGACGAGCCCACCGGAGATATCATTGCAGGTTCTATTCTCCTTGATTCTTTTCCAACTTTAGCTTTGTTTAATAGTGGTGCTTCTCATAGTTTTGTATCTGTTTCTTTTGTTTGAAGCACCATTTGGTAGATGAGTCTTTGCTTAGGACTTGCAAGATCATGACCGGGGGAGGCATTATCCTGGTTAGTGATGTTTGCAAAGATCGGAGAGTTACTTTGGGAGGTCGGGAGCTGAGTGTGTGTCTACTTGTAATGCCACTTTTGAGCTTCGACATTGTACTCGAGATGGATTGGTTGAGTAGGCACCATACTACTATAGATTATAAAGGAGGTAGAGTTTTGTTTAGCCCGCCAGGAGAGCCAAAGTTTGAGTTTACCAAAGGAGCTTCGAAGCAGGGAGAAGGTATTATCTATGGAGCTATGGTGGAAGATAAGGAGTTACTGCATCCGTTGATAGCAGATTTTTTGATGTGTTTCCTGAGGAGTTGCCAAGATTATCGCCAGATCGAGATGTGGAGTTCTCTATAGACTTGGTGCCTGGTGCAAAGCCAATTTTATAGCATGTCTATAGAGTGAACAACAATGAGCTGCCCGAGCTGAAGAAGCAAGTGGATGAACTGTAGGATAAAGGGTTTATCAGATGTAGTTCTTCACCGTGGGGAGCCCCGATATTGTTTGTACGAAAGAAGGATGGATCGGTGCACATTTGCATTGATTACAGGGTATTGAATAATCTCACTATCAAGAACAAATACCTGTTGCCACAGATTGATGATTTGTTTGATCAGTTGAGTGGCGCCAAGGTATTCTCCAAGATAGAATTAAGATTAGGCTACCACTAGGTGAAAGTAAAGCTGTAGGACATTCCGTAGACTGCTTTTTGGACTCTGTATTGCTAGTATAAGTTTATGGTGATGCCGTTTGGATTGACTAACGCCCTGGCGAGATTTATGAATTTGATGAACAAGGTGTTCCACCAGTACCTTGACAAGTTCGTGGTGGTGTTCATCGATGACGTTCTCTTATACTCGAAGATGCCAGAGGAGAACGAGGAGCATCTGCGGATTGTGATGGATGTATTGAGGAAGGAGAAGTTATATGGAAAGCTGTCTAAGTGTGAGTTCTTCCTGGACAAGGTTAAGTTCTTGGGGCATGTTATGACAGGTGATGGGATTTTAGTAGATCCGAAGAAGATCTCAGTAGTAGGGTCGTAGAAGACCCCTAGTTCAGTGGCAGAGATTAGGAGTTTCTTGGGTCTGCCAGGCTACTACAGGAAGTTTGTGTAAGATTTCTCAAGGATTGCTGAGCCGATGACCAAACTCACTAGGAAGGACGCGGAGTTTGTTTGGACAGAGGAGTGCCAGGCTGCTTTTGAGAAATTGAAGATGAGGTTGACGTCTGCTCCTATTTTGACGCTGCCATCAGGGTTTGGAGGTTTCACTATTTATAATAATGCATTAAAAAAAGGGTTGGGTTGTGTTCTCCAGCAGAATGGAAAAGTGATTGCCTATACATCCATGCAATTATGTCATGAGAAGAACTATCTTACCCATGATTTGGAGTTGGCAGTGGTCATCTTTGTACTAAAATTATGGAAACATTATCTATACGGAGAGCGTGTGAAGATCTTCACGGACCACAAAAGCTTGAAGTATGTTTTCACTCAGAAGGAGCTAAACATGAGGCAGTGTTGGTGGATAAAACTGATGAAGAATTTTGATATATCCTTATAATATCACCCATGGAAGTCCAATATGGTTGCCGATGCCTTGAGAAAGTATCCGGTAGCTATATTTCTGACGAGGGACCGATATTTGTAGGAGGATCTTGAGAGCCTGGGCATTAAGGTGATAGTTCCGTGTTTTGCGATGCAAATATGGGGTTTACAGATACATTCAGATTTGATGGACATAATCAAGGCAACCCAGTATATGGATGTGTCTCGGAGGAGCATCAGAGCTCAGGTGAGAGCATGATTGGAGGATGACTTCACCATTGTTGGGGATTTTTCTTTGAGGTATGGAACTAGATTATGTGTGCCTAGTGGAGAGCTGCGTGAGGAAATGTTACAGAAAGTGAATCGCTCTCAGTATTTCATACATCAAAGTGCCAACAAGATGTATCAAGACATGCGAGAGAGTGTGTGGTGGTATGGCATGAAAAGGGATGTGGCACAGTTTGTATCCAGATGCTTGGTATGCCAACAAGTAAAAACCGAGAGGCAGAGGCCAGGTGGTTTGCTTCAGCCATTATCTATTCCAGAATGGAAGTGAGAGCAAATTACTATGAATTTTGTGTCCGGACTTCCACGATCTCTAGGAGGAAAAGACGCAATTTGGGTGATCATTGACAGGTTGACCAAGTCGGCCCACTTTTTGCCTTTCAAGGTGAGTTTGTCTACGGAGAAGCTGGCATAGTTGTATGTGAGGCAGATCGTCAAGATATATGGGGTTCCCGTCAGCATAGACTCGGATCGGGATAGTAGTTTCACTTCTCATTTTTGGAGGAGTTTGCAGGCTAGCTTGGGCACCCAACTCAAGTTCAGTACTACATCGCCCCCCAGACGGATGGGTAGTCAGATAGGACCATTCAGACTCTCGAGAATATGTTGTGCACCTATGTACTAGATTTTAGGGGTTCTTGGGAGGATCTTCTCCATTTGGTAGAGTTTGCTTACAACAACACCTACCAGGCCAGTATAGAGATGTCACCATTTAAGGCTCTGTACTATCGGAGATGTCGAACATCCTTGTCATGGAAAGATATTGGAGAGAGAGCTTTGCTAGGGCCAGAGATTGTGGTGGATGCAGCAAAGAAGGTTAAGCTGATCAGGGATAGTCTTCGGGTGGCGCAGGACAGATAGCAGCATTGGGCCGATAGCCGCCGGAGGCCTTTGGAGTTTGAGATATAGTTTTATATTCTTGTTTTGTGCTTAATAATGGTTGTTTGTTATAGATTAAGTTCTTAAGGCTATATTTTGTTCTAGGTTGGAGGTCTGGTGTTTTTGAGAATTTCTCCAACACGAGGCATGATTCACTTCAGTGGAGGCGGGAGGCTTAGTCCACGATTCATCGGACCTTTCAGTATTCTCGAGAGGGTCGGTGCAGTTGCCTACAGACTGGACTTACCACCTATATTGGAGGGAGTTCATAACGTATTTCACGTGTCGCAGTTGAGACGGTACGTGGTGCATCCTAGTCATGTATTTGATCACTCAGAGTTAGAGGTGGGTCCTACTCTTAGCTATCTAGAGTAGCCAGTTGAGATTCTGGATCAGAGAGAGAAGGTGCTGAGGAACCAGATCATTCCTTTGGTACGCATCGCATGAAGGTATCCCTCTCCGGGTGAGTCTACCTGGGAGAGGGAGGAGGAAATGCGAGAGCATTATCCATATTTATTTTTACCTTGAGGTATGTTCCTTCCTTATTATATTTCTTCTTTTCTAGGGGTAGTTTCGTCTTTGAATTTCGAGGACAAAATTATTTTAAGGAGGGTAGACTTGTCACTACCATATTTTCTAGGTAGGGTATTTTGGTCATTTTTATAATTTAATAATTATTGTGCATATTGTATATTTATTTTTTGTATTATTTATTTATTGTTAGATGTTACATTATAGTTTGGGGTTGTGTTAGTGGACCTAAGTAGATTAGACATGACTCTTGGACCAACATTATTTTTAGTTAGATATGAGCCCAACAAACAAGCCCAATTCATTAAGTTGGTGATTATTTAGTCAAACCATTAGGAGTGGAACCTTTCTTCCTTAATTACTTTTTTCATGACATGCCCATAGAGATATTTTAGACTTTTCATACTTTCTTGCATCTCAAGCAAGGGCCGGCCATAGGGGGTAGGAGAGATGCTCTCTCTCTCTCTCTCTCTCTCTCCATTCAGTTTATTTCATTCTTGATCTAGATCTAGAGTTTTTCTCTTCCAGTTTCCTTCATCCTTAGATCAATTCCTACCCAAATTCTCTCCTAATTTCTTCTATACTCACTATTAGAGGCTATTGGAGCAAGGAGGGGGCAATGATCTATAAGAAAGAGGGAGGAGCACAAGTTGAGGGCTCATTGCTTTCAATTGGAGACTTACATTAGGAATTCATCTCCCAATAGGTACATCTTAAAATTTCCCTTCACTTAAATTCTAAATCTGTATTTTAATCATTAAGAACCCTCTCATGTACTAGGGCTACCCAAAGGAAGAGGAATTAGGTTCATAGGAGGCCCATTGAGAAAGTTATGATATATTTTGTGTCAATTTTGGAAGAATTCTGAGATTGACACATCTTGTGTTTGTCAATTAGACCAAATTGAAATATATTTGATTGTGTGAGACTAGTGTCGTGTCCATAATTGGATATATGTAGGCCGTATCATGATATTTTGGTGATATGGGTTGATTTAGGGGTTTTCCTTCGACACGGGGGTTTGAGCATGTCACATTTTGACACGGACACAAAGATGAGTTGTTAGCTCTTCGTATTACTTCTAATTATGATATTAGACTTGCTCATGTCCTTAGGGATACTTTTGGTGATGTGTTGGAGCCGTATCACAAGCGTATTATAGACCTAGTGTGATACTAGGTTAATGCACTCCTTGTGTTTGTTAAATTGCCATAATAGGACGTTGTATTCCCTTGTATTCTAATTGTTAGTTGATTCATAACTAGTAGCTATATAGCTATTTGATTAATAATATGTATATGCATCTTTGGTATTTGTATAGATATATGCTTTGAGTTTTAATAGGATTTGGTATATATATATATATATATATATATATATATATATATATATATATATATATATATATGATTGTCTTTTGATATAGTTATATGTAAGTAGAATATTGTTTAGATGTATCAGTTAGTATATTTGGAAGGGTACTCTCAGTTTCAGTCATACTTAACCATGTGACTGTGAAGTGTATGTTTTGGTGACTGCTTTGGGGTGAATGGAAGTTGAGCGGTTTTAACTTGAAAGTGGGTAGGAGTCGGGTATGTGCACTACACTGTGACTGATGATCAGTTAGTGAGGGGATGTGGTGCAGGTTGCAAAGGAGGGGGGTATCGGACACAGTGTGTTATGCATTATATGAACATCAAAGTTTGTTAGCAGCAGCAGCAATTTGAGCCTACTGTTGTGAGAACAACAGGCAGCAGCAGCAACAGCTACATGCTGCAAATAGGAGCAACAACAACATGGTGTTGAGGTGACTGTTGGTTATTTAGGTGGGATAGGTTAGTTTATAGTGATATATTAGTTGGTTATTGAGTTAGATGTTAGTAAGTTACATATCACTGTTAGTATGAGATGTCAGATTGGTTACCCATTGGTATGAGTAGTTGTCTGATAGTGTTAGTGAACAATGAGGTTAATGTATTATATAAGTTAACTAATGTATTGGATAATTATATATGTTACTATTGATAGAGGTATATATCAGTTATGTGTTTTGACTGTTAAGTAACTTAAGTTATGATTATTGGTTATATACATGTTAGTGTTACATATATTGGTATATATATAAGAGTTAGCTCATAGGTTTAGCTAAGTTAAGAATTGCCTTATTTTACCAAAGTAATGTAAGGTAATGGAGTTGACTCAAGGTATTGAGTCAGGATGGGTTAGAATTGTGTGATACCAAGTTGGCTCAAAGCCAAGGTATCCAATAGTACTAGTTTAGCTAAGAATACTAGTATATATTATATTTGTTTATCTTACGATACGGTGTATCTTATTATAGCTAGTATAGCCTAGTTACATAGTGTATGGACCCAATATCCTAGAGATAGACTCATACAACCTAGAAATAGCTAGTTTGACCAAGTTTGACTAGTTTGACCTAAAGTTGACCTAGTTTGACTATTTTGACTTAGAAATGGCTACACGACCTAGATTTTGACTAGTTTAACTTATTTTTATTCCAAAATCTTATATTAATGTAACATTCCATATTTAGGTCTCCGAGGCACCGTTTCGAACATCTTCGACATTATTCGTCGGGTTTCAGTCAAGTACATTCTCTGCGAGTTTTCCATTTATGATATCCTCTATATTTCTTGTATTAGAGTAGATATCCTTGACTTCCCTGACACTTGGTTACACTGATTGGTATTTTTGGATCCCGTCATGAGATATTATTCTCGGTAGTTCCTGGCGTATCTCTTGTGCGAGCCCCGTTGTTCTTGTGCGAGTATGGACACTGATTCATGAGAAGAGTCGCGACTTCTCATAGAATCCCGTGTCATAGTGTGCCATGGTTGGATCCACTATACTAGTCGGGGGCGGAGAGTATTTACGGTAGATATGCGATCATTTCCCCGGAGTTCTTGATATTCTTGAATAGTGTTAATCATACATCGCATGTATGACTAACTAGGCTCGTAGTTCATGAGCAGTACCCAAGCCGATCACATGTTGTCACTGGTGCTCACTCACTTAGATAGTTGTATTTCTTATTTCCTTATATGATGTTCGTATCTCTTGTATATATTTTTCGTATTTCTTTATTTTAATATTTTTTTGCTATGCTCTGTTTTTCCTGTTGATGCTCTCTATTTACTAATAAATAGTTTTTATCATTTATTGGAACTGCTTTTAGAGATGTACTTTGCTCCTTTCTTGACTGGATATTTTTTCCAGATGACACTGAGGAGTAGTATCCCACTCACTACGGGTCTCAGGACGTAGTTGGCTTAGACCCAGAGACTTTGGCTCAGGAGGGACTCATCCTGGTTGATACAGACGACACATTATCTATAACTTAGTAGATAGGTTTATTGTACTAGATTTGTCTCCAGTATTTGACATTAGTATTCCTTTATTATTGGATTACTCATTGGTTTTTTGTCTTGTGAGTTGTATTTGATACTGAAATCTTTATATCATATTCGTGTGATTGTTCCATCTTATAGATCTGTGATTGAGTATTTATATTTCATTGGTGGCATTATATATCTTGAGGATCATTATTGCTAGATAGAAAGTTTATCAGACAACGTTCTACCGTCGATTCTACGACGTAGGCTGGACGTACCCAATTTTTGGGCCCTTATATCGGGTACGGATCGTGACATAAGTACAACATGCCATGTTTTGAATATGGTGCTTATTCGACCCATATCAAAGAAAATCCCTTATGAACTTTGGTTTAGTAGAATCCTAACTATTAGTTACTTTAAAGTTTTTGGCTGCAAATGCTTTATTCTCAATATTAAAGATAACCTAGGAAAGTTTGACTCCAAGGCTGATGTAGGTATTTTCTAGGTTACGCTACCAAAAGCAAATAATTTAGAGTATTCAAAAAAAATTATTGACTGCTAAAGAATCAATCAATGTTACATTCGATGAACTCAATACTCAAGTACCAAATGACAGCGACGATGAAGATACTCAACCCATAACCAACAAGGCTCCTGAGGATACAACCAGTACAAGTTATCTAGAAAGTCTTCATTGAAGAGACTAAAATTCTCTACGGATCATCCAAAGGACTTGATAATAGGTGATGTATCAAAAGGTGTAAGTACACATTTTTCAAATAAAGATACCATTGCAAAAGTTACTTTTATTTCTCAAATAGAACCAAAGAATATAGGAGAAGCTTTTACTGATAAAATTTAGATTTTTGCTATTCAAGAGGAACTCAACCAATTTAATTGTAATCAAGTTTAAAAACTTATTCCTGGACCTAATGAATATCCGATCATTGGTATTGAATGAGTTTTTCGAAATAAATTAAATGAGGATGGTTCAGTCATACGCAACAAAGCACGTCTCATAGCCCAAAGTTACAACCAAAAGAAAGATATTGACTACGATGAGACCTTTGCTCTGGTTGCTAGATCAAATCTATCTGAATGCTTTGCACATTTGCTAGTTTTTACAACTTCAAACTTTTTTAAATGGACTTAAAAGTGCTTTTCTAAATGGTTTCATAAAAGAAAAAAATTGTTATGCAACCCCCTGGCTTTGAAGATTTTAAATATACTAACCACGTATTCAAGCTACGAAAGGCTCTTTATGGACTCAAACAAGCCCCTCGTGCTTCGTATGAGCGCCTTAGCTCCTTTCTACTTGGAAATAGTTTTTCAAAAGAAAATTTTGATACTACCATTTTTTATACAATCTTCTGCTAACTCTTTGTTATTAGTGCAAATATATGTAGATAGTATCATATTTGGATCTACTAATGAGATGCTATGTAACGAGTTTGCTAAGTGTTTGCAGAGTAAATTTAAGATGAACATGATAGAAGAACTAATATTCTTCCTAGGATTGCAAATCAAGGAAGATTCACAAGGAACATTCATCAATCAGACTAAGTACACAAAGAATTTGCTCAAAAAGTTTGACATGGACAATGCAAAGCCTATCAGAACTCCAATGGAAATATCCACCAAGCTTGATCTTGATGAGACTGGTAAACCTATAGACATACGTAAGTATCGAGATATGATTGGTAGTTTATTATACCTAACTGCTAGTCACCCAGACATCATGTTTGCTATATGTCTTTGTGCTAGATATTAGGCTAATTCTAAGAAATCATATTTGTGCGCAGTCAAGCGTATTCTTTAATACCTCGAAGGGACTTTGTTGACAGGCTTATGGTATCCCAAAACTACGTCCTTTGACCTTACTGGTTACTCAGATGCTGATTTTGCTGGATGCAAAGTCGATCAAAAAAGTACTAGTGGTACTTGTCATTTCCTAGGAAAGTCTATAGTCTCCTGGTTTAGCAAGAATTTTTTTTTTGTTGTATTATTAACAACTGAGACTGAGTATATTGCCGCAGGATGTTGTTGTACACAAAATTTATGGATAAAGCAAACCCTAGAAGACTTATCTGCAGTACAAGAACATTCCTATTCTCTGTGATAACACTAGCATTATTAATCTCACGAAAGTCTAATATGCCATTCACGCACAGAGATATTTGTTTAGAATATGTTGACACAGAACATCAATTAACAGACATCTTTACTAAACCTTTACCTGAAGATTGCTTTAACTTTATCTGTCAGGAATTAGGTCGTTTAGATTCTGATAAAATATAAGAATTGTAAGATGCTTTAAATTCTTATTCAGTCTAAGTTTTTAAAGATTGATAAATCTTGGATACAAGCCGAAAGGGTCAACATGGTATAAATACCCTAAGCGATACAGTATTTAAGTAATTTTGGACCACCTCTAGTTGGGATCCGGCCCCTACAGCTACTCCGAGATAATCTAACCTCATTAGAACTTATGACTTGATAAAGTCCATTTAGCACTTATTATTCTGTATTTATATCAAGTCAATAAGGCAAAATATTGATTAAAGTTGTATTATGATTTTGGACATAAATGAAAAAATAATTCGGACCAAATTCGGGTCGAGCTCGGACCGAACTCGGTTCAAATTATTCCAGAATATTCATTTTAGTAATGAACTTCCTAATTAAGGGTTTTGCTAGTCTATTTATATATCTTTTCTTGGTTAGACCTTCAAACCAACGAAAAACTACCTCCTCCTCCACAAAAAGCATAGTTTTTCCTCCTATTCTCTCTTCCCCCTCTTAAGCTTTTTTCTTTATGGCTCATAAGAGAAAGTTAGAACCCTTTTTTGATTCTCTCTTTTGTCCCATTATGCCAAACATCGGGGAATTCGATGGTTTCATCGTCAGAAACATAGAAAACATTGTTGAATGGTTTAATGATTTATCCAAACACACCATCTGTTCTGGTCATCCTATTGACTTCCTCCACTATAATGACTACCTATCCATTTTTCAAAAAATTCAACTTAAAGAATTTATTGCAACCCGTTATCGTATTTTTCTCAATGCTATCCACATATTTTATTGTAACTTAGCATATGAGTATGACACTATCACTTCTAGATTACGCGGTGTTCATATTGAATTCGATACGAATGACTTGGGTGAAATCCTACGCATCCCTTCTGAAAGTAGATCCCTTGTCAGCATTAAGCAAGTTTAATTTGAACATAACATGACTCTAGAATCTTTCAAAAATATCCTTTGTGCCCTTAATAACTGTCCACCTGGAAATTTTATGCTCGCTACCTAAATGGTTATTTCTTTGAAATGCATTACATTATCTTTTCTACGTTTCTACATAAGAATACTTACTATGATGAAGTATCTTACTTTCAAATGCCTGCTTTAAACCATTTGTATTTCTCCATTCATTTTAATATTTTCCAGACAATCATGCCTCAAATGGTTCAATGTCGCAAGAAAGGACATCCACTACTTTACACTGTCTCACGACCCGTACCCTGAAATTGGGCATGAGTCATGGACACGCCTACCCTATGCCATAGTGTCGGCGGTAGAATGCTATACAATAAGCCACAAGTATAATCTTAACTCACAATATATATACTTATCCACACTATACTTAATCACAGACACTGAGATAATAAAATCATAAGGAGAAAATCAAATAATTGTCTCAAAATCATGGGTCCAAAATAGTCTCCCAAATAATACTAAAGATCCAAATGATAATAACCAAAATATAAATAAAAGTCAATGAGAACAATCTAGTAAACCTGCTGCAACACGAACTCTGCCCCTGGTACTAAGTCAATATAGAATTCTAGATATCTAGCCGGTGGCAATCTATGCAACTCCTCGGGAAACACATCTAGGAACTCCGTAATAATTGGATGTGGCAAGCCCTTCTCCTCTACCATGGTTCCATAAATAATTCCATCACCTTGTTCTACTTATCCTCTAACAAACTCAAATTCTGACTCTCCTAGAGGACAGAACAACACACGTCCTCCACGACAGTCTATGATAGCATGGTGCCTACTCAACCAATCCATTCCGAGGACAACGTCCAAACTCGGAAGTGTCATTATGAGTAAACTAGCATCCAAATCATAACCTCCCAAGGTAATACGACGTCCCTTGCAAGTATCATTGACTAGGATAATTCCTCCACCAGTCATGATCTTGCAACTCCTACCCAAGGGTTATGTTACTAAACTATGCTAAAACACAAATGATATAAATATGAAGCTATGCGATACACCAGAATCGAATAAAGCAGTATTCAAGAAGGACAACAATTATGAGGGACGTCCGATAACTCGGAGGGAAATAAGGGTTAGCAATTAAATATAGCAGAATCCTAGTTATGATTGAGTATTTTCCTATTACTAATATCTTATCCCATGGCAGGCTCACAGTAGTAAAACTAACTTAAGTACCACCATGAGTTCGCAACCTTATGCGAAATTTGACCTGCATGGGTCACCATAAAAATGTGTCACGACCCGCACCCTCAAATTAGGCATGAGTCATGGGTACGTCCTGCCTACATCGTTGTGTCGACGGTAGAACGCTGTACAATAAGCCACAAGTATAATCTACAACTCACAACATATATACTTATCCACACTATACTCAATCACAAACACTGAAATAATGAAATCATAAGGAGAAAATCGAATAATAGTCTCAAAATTATGGGTCCAAAATAGTCTTCCAAATAATACTAAAGATCCAAATGATAACATCCAAAATATAAATTGAAGTCCCGGAGAACAATCCGGTCCCAAATAACTAACTAAAATAACCACTTTACTAAACTACTCGATCACAGCCGGGGTCTGAGCTGCTAAATCTCCATGATTCTTCTGAGGAGTAAGATCAGCCATATCTATGTCGCCAATAAACGATCCATAATGTGTGGGGATCTCATCCTCATCATTGTCACCTAAAATATTGTTATCCAGTCAGGATAGGAACAAGTACATCACAGTAAAAATAGTTTCAACACATGGTAGAAGCTATACGACAATAAATAGTAAAGAATATATGATAGCAACAAAACTGAAATCACAATAAGGCAAACATAATAACTAACTACTGAAGTCCTGTCATGGCAATGAAGTACAATAATTACAAGCGATCATAGAAAATAACTACAAGTATGTGAGAAACTAATAAAAATAAACTAATCTACATGATTTAAAATACCTTGTCGACATGTGAACGACTAAGGGTAAAATTCGACAAACCACACATGTCATGCATGGCTGCTATTATTCCAGTAAGACCATGGGATGGAACGGGTAGTTCACACGTCCACTAAGTATTTTCTCTCCCAACTAGTACAACATGGATTCCAAACCAAATACGATAAAATAACAATAGTCCAGAAAGTCACATATCTCATACAATAATCCACCATTTACTAATCCATCATCTAACGAGTGTCAAGAATCAAATAATCAATACTAACATGCATTATGGAGACTATCAAGTACTAAAAGTAATCCCGAAAATGTACTCACATGTAGTCCTTAGCTGTGGTACGAATTTGGTCCCAAATTAGAGTCCAAATTTTCTATGTAGTACGAATTACAATATCAAAAGATAATTTACCTTAATTTGTTAAATTCTAAAATAATTACTCTAAAATTCTATTTTAATTCTATTATTCTAAATTTTATATTAAACCTCAATTTTTGTCCGAAGAAACTGAATTTGCCAACTTAAGACTCGTGCACGCAAATAGAGACATCATGTTGACAAAAAAATCAACCGACATAAAATATATATTTTAATGGAGATTCTTGTAGATTTTTATGCTACTTGAACGCTGGTATCAATATTTTCTCAGATGACAGTTTGTCGATTCCCTGACTACATTTAGGTTGCATAAATTTTAAAAAATAGTAAAATAGAATATTTATTTCTGATAAAATTTATATTGTTTTATCGCGTCATATTTCCAAAACTTTAAACAGATCGGGGTTCCGAGTTCGGGATCTCCAAGAATCTTGAAAACACCAAAACGTGTTAGATTTCGGACGACTGGCACTCCAAGATTTTTTTAGAAAAATAGGTTCAGAATTTAGGAAAAAATTGCATATTCTGGAAGCTAATCTTTAGATGATTTCTACGCAATAAACGGGGATGCATTTGGTGCTCCGACCTACGAGTAATGGCTATGCGAAGTCGAACGAACCCTAGATGAGAACCTCCTTTCTCTCCTCTCCAATAATCTGCCGAAATATGAAAACCCTAAACTATATATATATATATATATATATATATATATATATATATATATATATATAGCACTGGATGGCAGCCGGGGCTAAGACTGCCACTTTTCAGCCTCTGGGATGATCTTGCTCTTAATCGAGCGGTTATGGTGGAATGCAGCTTGGCTCATGCTCGAGCTTAGCCCAGCTCGACTTGGCTCGAAAATCTGAGTCCGGCTCGGACTCACCCTTCGGCGCACCCGCCTAACAGCTGGGCCCGCTGCTTCGGCTGCGGCCGCTAACGTGCGGGCCCCAGAGCGGCTGACTGGGGTTTGGAATTAATTCTTTAATTTCCAAAAGTAGGTTTATTAATAGTTTTAAATTAATTAACTCAAAATAAATATTAAAAATATTCAAAAAATTAAGGAAAAATTCTAGAAAACACATAACTGATATTAAACCCTAGAAAATATTTGTGGTCAAATTTGGCCTTTAGGTTTTCCCACAAAATTTTTTAGAAGTCCTAAAAAAATAGATTTTATTTATAAATAATTATCGAAATTTCCAGAAATTTTCTAATGGCCTAACTAGGGTTCCAAACCCTATAGTGAGCTTAAAAGAGTACTAAAGATCTAATTGTCCCTTATTGGTGTATAAATCCTAAATGTGTACATTTTATTATTTAACATATTATTATTCTTATATTCGGAAGTGGGTGCTACAAACCTATCATCCTTAAATAAAATTCTTTCTAGAAATTTAAGGTAGAACAAGTATAAGAAGGGAAAAATACCTCATGGTGCAAAAAGATAGGGATAACGCTCACGCATCTCATATTTTCGCTCCCAAGTAGACTCGCCGGGGATTGATTCCTCCAAGCAACGTGAACCAACAAAATCGTCTGGTTATGAAGCACCTTCTCCCTGCGATCTATGCTCTCCACCGGCTGCTCTTGATAACGGAGACTTGGTCCAACCTCGATCTCTGAATGGTTTAGTACATGGATAAGATCTGCCACATAACGCCTCAGTTGTGATACGTGAAATACGTTGTGTACTCCTTCCAATGTAGGCGGTAATTTCGATCGATAGGCTACAACACTGACCTTCTCTAGAATACCGAAGGGTCTGATGAACCTGGGAATAAGCTTCCCACCTCTACAGAAATGAATCATACCACGTGTCCTAGAAATCCTCAAGAACACCAAATTATCAACCTCGAACTCTAACTGTCTCCGGCGGCTATCGACTCATTACTTCTGTCTGTCCTGGGTCATGCGAAGTCTCTCTCTAATCTTCTTCACCTTTTCTGCACCATCAACTACCATATCTTATCCCAAAAGTGCTCTCTCGCCCACGTCGTCCTAAGATAATAGAGTTCGACATCTCCTACCGTACATAGCCTCGAAAGAAGACATTTTCATACTGGCCTGATAGCTATTGTTGTATAGAAACTCTACCAGGTGAAAATATAGTACTCCCATGAGCCACCAAAATCTAGTACACATGTACGAAGCATATCCTCGAGTGTCTGAATAGTCCTCTCTGACTGTCAATCCGTCTGGGGGTGGTAAGTAGTGCTAAATTTGAGTTGGGTACCCAAGCTAGCCTGTATACTCCTTAAAAGTGGGATGTAAATCTACTATCCCGATCGGAGATGATGCTTACTGAAACTCCATGCAGCCTGATAATTTGTCTCACATATAAATCGACGAGCTTCTTCGTGGATAATCCCACTTTAAAAGGTAAAAAGTGGGCTGATTTGGTCATACGTTCAACAATGACCCAAATTATGCTATTTCCTCATAGAGTGCGTGGAAGTTTAAAATCGAAATCCATCGTGATATGTTCCCATTTTTACTCGAGAATCGCTAGTGGTTGGGACAACCCTACTGGTCTCTGTCTCTCGACTTTGACCTGCTGGCACACTAGACACTTAGAGACAAAGCGTGCCACCTCTCTCTTCATCCCATACCACCATACGTGTTCCCTCAGGTCCTTGTACATCTTGTTGGCTCCTGTATGTATAACATACTAGGAAGGGTAAGCCTCCTGCATGATCCCTTTCCGCAGGTCACCACTAGGCACACATAGCCTAGTCCCGTGCCTTAGTGAACCATCCTTTGCAATAGCAAAGTCCTCTAACAATCCTGCCTGCACCTGAGCTTTAATTATTCACAGACTCTTATCCTGATACTGCGTATCTCGGACCTTATCCATTAACCCTGACTGAATCTGCATGCCCATTATTTGCGTCTCCACTCCCAGAATAATAACCTCGATTTCCAAGCTATCCAAGTCTGCTAGAAAGTGGCGATCCATCGTTAGGTACATAGATACTGAGTACCTGCTCAAGACATCAACAACTATGTTGGCCTTCCCTGGATGATACTGTAGTGAAATATCAAAATCTTTCATCAGTTCTAGCCACCTGCGCTGTCTCATATTTATCTCTTTCTACGTAAAGACGTACTTCAAACTTTTGTGGTCTGTGAATATTTTTACACGATCTTCATACAGGTAATGTCTATACAGATTCAGAGTAAAGATCACCGCTGCTAATTCTAAGTCATGAGTGGGATAGTTTTTCTTATTTGGCCGCAACTGTCTAGAAGCATATGCTACCACCTTCTTGTTCTGCTCTAGAATATACCCCAAACTTTTTTTGAAGTGTCACAATAGATAACAAATCCACCTGTTCCTGATGGCACAATTAAGACAGGTAATGTGGTCAACCCCCTTTTTAGCTCATCAAATACAGCCTGACATTTCTCAGTCCACACAAACTCTACATCCTTCTGAGTGAGTCTAGTCAACGGCTCTGTGATCCGAGAAAATCTTTCTTAAATTTCCTGTAATATCCAAAAAATCGTAAGAAGCTTCTGATCTCAGCAACAGAACTCAGAGTGGTCCAAGACTCTATAGCAGCAATATTCTTCGGATCCACCGATATTCCATCTCCAGTTACCACATGCCCAAGGAACTATACCTTATCTAGGAAAAAAAATTATATTTTGAGAGCTTTCCATAAAGCTTCTTCTTTCTGAGGGTCTCCAGCACAATCCTTAGATATTCCTCGTGCTCCTCTGGTGTCTTTGAATAGACGAGAATGTTATCTATGAACACTACCATAAATTTGTCAAGGTATTGATGTCAAGATATTGATGGAATACCTTGTTCATCAAGTTTATGAAGACTGCCGGGGCATTAGTCAACCCAAACGGTATCACCATAAATTCATACTGGCCGTATCTTGTCGAAAATACAGTTTTTAGAATATCTTCCTTCTTTACCTTCAGTTGATGATAGCCAGACCTCAAGTCGATCTTCGGAAATACTCTCACGCCGCTCAGCTGATCGAAAAGATCGTCTATCCTTGGTAGTGAGTATTTTTTCTTGATGGTGAGGTTATTCAAGGACCTATAGTCGATGCACATTCGCACCAACCCATCATTCTTTGGTATAAGTAAGACCGGGACTCCCCAAGGTGAGAAAATTGATCTAATGAAGCCTTTGTCTAGCAATTCATCAGCCTGCTTCTTCAGATCTGCAAGCTCTCTATTGTTGATTAGGTAGACCTGCTGCGACACTGGCTCTGCCCTCGGTACTAAGTCAATAGAGAATTCTAGATCTCTATCCGGTGGCAATCCTGGCAACTCCTCGGGAAACGCATCTTGGAACTCCGTAATAATGGGATATGACAAGCCCTTCTCCTCTACCATGGCTCCACAAATAATCCTATCACCCAGTTCTACTGCTCCTCTAAGAAACTCAAATTCTGGCACTCATGTAGGACGGAACAGCATATGTCCTCCATGACAGTCTATGCTAGCATGGTGCCTACTCAACTGGTCCATTCTGAGGACAACGTCAAAACTCGAAAGTGGCATTACGAGTAAACTAGCATCCAAATCATGACATACCAAGGTAACACGACACCCCTTATAAGTATCATTGACTAGAATAATGCCTCCACCAGTCGTGATCTTGCAACTCCTACCCATGGGTTCTGTTACTAAACTATGCTTAAGCACAAAGGATACAAATATGAAGCTATGAGATGCACCAAAATCGAATAAAGCAGTCTTCAAGAATGACGTCAATCATGAGGGACGTCGATAATTCGGAGGGAAATAAGGGTTAGAAATTAAACATAGCAGAATCCTAGTTGTGATTGAGTATTTTTATATTCCTAATATCTTATCCCATGGCAGGCTCGCAGTAGTACAACTAACTTAAGTACCACCACGAGTTCTTAACCGTATGCAAAATCTGACCTGCATGGGCCATCATAAAAATGTGTCACGATCCGCACCATAAAATTGGGCATGAGTCATGGGCACTCCTAGCCTATGCCGTAGTGTCGACGGTCGAACGTTGTACAATAAGCCACAAGTATAATCTATAACTCACAACATATATACTTATCCATACTATACTCAATCACATACACTGAGATAATAAAATCATAAAGAGATAATCAAATAATAGTCTAAAAATCATGGGTCTAAAATAGTCTCCCAAATAATACTAAAGATCCAAGTGATAATATCCCAAATATAAATAGAAGTCCCGGAGAACAATCTGGTCCCAAACAACTAACTAAAATAACCACTTTACTAAACTACTCGATCACAGCCGGGGTTTGAGCTGCTAACTCTCCATGATCCTCCTGAAGCGCAAGATCAGGCACAACTATGTCACCAACATACGGTCCATAATGTGTGGGGATCTCATCCTCATCGTAGTCACCTAAAATATTGTTATCCAGTCAGGATTGGAATAAGTACATCATAGTAAAAATAGTTCCAACGCATGGTAGAACCTATACAACAATAAATAGTAAAGAATATATGCTAGCAAAAAAACTAAAATCACAATAAGGCAACCAGAATAACTAACCGCTGAAGTCTTGTCATGACAATGAGGTACAATAATCATAAGCGACCATAGAAAATAACTGCAAGTATGGGAGAAACAAATAGGATTAAACTTACCTACGTGATTTAAAATACCTTGTCGACATGTAAACGACTAAGGGTAAAATCTGACAAACCACACGTGTCGTGCTTTGCTACTATTATTCCAGTAAGACCATGGGACGGAAAGGGTAGTTCACACGTCCACTAAGTATTTTCTCTCCCGACTAGTATAACATGAATTCCAAATCAAACATGATAAAATAACAATAATCCAAAAAGTCATATATCTCATACAAGAATCCACCATTTACTAATCCATGTAATGAGTGTCATTATGGAGACTATCAAGTACTGAAAGTAATCCCAAAAATGTACTCGCCTTTGGTCCTTAGCTCTGGTACGAATCAGGTCCCAAATCAGAGTCCAAATTGCCTATGTAGTACGAATTACCATATCAAAAGATAATTTATCTTAATTTGTTAAATTATGAAATAATTACTCTAAAATTCTATTTTAATTCTATTATTTTGAATTTTAGATTAAACCTCAATTTTTGTCCAAAGAAACCAAATTTGCCAACTTGAGACTCGTGACACGCAAATCGAGACGTCATGTTGACCAAAAAGTCAACCAACTTAAAATCCAGATTTTTATGTAGATTCCTATATATTTCAGTACTAATTCAACACTAGAATCGACGGATTCATAAACTCACAAGTTGGTAAAAAGTTATGTCCAATATGGCGCTCAGATGACAGTTTAGTCGGTTCCTTGACTACATTTAGGTTGCACAAATTTTACAGAATAGTAAAATAGAATATTTAATTCTAAGAAAAATATATGTCGTGTTTTATCGTATCATATTTCCGAAACTTTAAAGGGATCATGATTCCGAGTTCGGGATCTCCCAGAATCTTGAGAACACCATAATGTATTAGATTTCGTATGACTGGCACTCCACGAATTTTTTAGAAAAATAGGTTCAGAATTTATGAATTTTTTTTTGTATATTCTAGAAACTAACCTCGAGATGGTTCTAACGCAAGAAATGGAGATGCGTTTGGAGTTCGGAGCAAGGAGTAATTGCTATGCGAATCAAACGAACCCTAGATGAGAACCTCCTCTCTCCCCTCTCCAATAATCGGATGATATATGAAAACCCTAAACTATAACTATATATCTATATATATAGAGCATTGGACGACCACCGCGGCTAAGACTGCTATGTGTCAGTCTCTGGGATGATCCTTGTCTTAATCGAGCAGCTATGGTGGAATGTGGCTCGGCTCATGCTCGAACTTAGCCCAGCTCGGTTCCACTCGGAAATTCGAGTTCGGCTCGGACTCACCCTTCTGCGCACCCGTCTGACAGCTGGGCACGCTGCTTTGGCTGCGGCCACTGACGTACGGGCCATAGAGAGGCCAACTGGGTTTCAGGATTAATTCTTTTTAGTTTTTAATTTCCAAAAGTTGATTTATTAATAGTTTTAACTTAATTAACTCAAAATAAATATTCAAAAAATTCAAAAAACTATGGAAAAATTCTAGAAAATATATAACTGCATATTAAACCCTAGAAAAATATTTGGGGTCAAATTTGGTCTCTAGTTTTTTCCACAAAAATTCTTAGAAGTTCTAGAAAAATAGATTTTATTTATTAGTAATTACAGAAAATTTCTAATGTCCTAACCATGGTTCCAAACCCTAGAGTGAGCTTCAAAGAGTACTAAAGATCTAATATTTTCTTATTGGTGTATAAATTCTAAAGGTATACATATTATTATTTAACATATTATTATTATTATTATTATTATTATTATATTCAAAAAGTGGGTGCTATACGCTATGTACTTGCCAACCATTTTCAAGTACTTTGACATTCCTTTGGATACTTGTTCACATCTTGATGAAGCGTTATCTCTCAATCGAGTTTGTAGGATCTAGCCAACTTTTCTTCTACCATATAACTCGTCCTCCAACTAAAAAATACATCCTGTTGAAACCTTTCCTACTACTGCCGAGCCACCACAATCTTTAGAATCTATCTTTATTCTATTGCGTGATCGCTTCCATAAAGAAGACGAACGCTATTGTGTTTTTGATCACTGCCAAAATCTTCAGACTTAGGACAATGGCAACACCTTGATAGATATCTAGTATACCCTCTCTCAGCACCCAGTCGGACTAACCAGGATTTTGCATTGATCATCCCCATGTTCAGAGATACTTGGATCCAGTCGATGCCTTTTTTGATCCAAATATAATAGCTGAACCTGATGATGAAGAAGAAGATGATAACCAATAGACACTACAATGGATTTGAATGCTTTATGCTTAGTTTGGTTGATCTACTTTGGTGTTCTTAGTACACATCAGTTATCTTTATTGTATGGTTTCTGTTTTGAGAATTTTTTTTTCAAATAAAAGCAATGGGTTTTACAATTTGATATTAACTGCTGGTTATTCTTATTGTTAATCTATATATGTTGCACTCTATTGTTTCCTTATCATACATAATATTCCATCAATTTTGGGGGAGGTAGCCATTTCGATAAAATGACAATGGGAGAGAAGAATATACAAGAATACACATGATACTGTATTGGAAAAAGAATAACATGATATTAGGAAAAGAAGATGATACTCAGACTCTCCACAAATTGAGGGAAGCCGTGTACACTCAAAGACTTGCAGTATCATTCATAGTATGTCAATTATAAAAATGGGAGAGATTGTTGGCCCATCCAGTCTCAGTCAACTTGATTTTGATAGTTAAATAAACCATGTATCGATATGTAGCATTCTGAAGACTTAACACTACTACTACACATACTAATTGTACTGCAACATTCAAATATAAACTTTCTCTTTATTTGAGTCTAGGATTTATGTACATCTAATCGCAATGGCATAACCCAAATTCTACACAAATAAACCATCGAACCTATCCACTAAAGCAGCCCAGATTCAAGATCAAACCTTACTAGAATTGCCAATCGAACTCGTACCGAATTTGTGCCGAAATTGGACCGAACTCGATCGCCTATTTAGTATGAAATTAACCAATTATTACATCCCTAGTTTCTTGGCCCAACGTTCAAGAAATTTAAATTAAATCCAATCCAAAATTTGGCCGAATTTGGTTTGCTATCGCCCTATAAATAGGATTGAAATTCCATCATCATAAATTATCCATCTAATCTTCTCATCTTTCAATCCTTTAGTAAAGTAATACCTTTGAGCCTTAACCTTCCTATCTCCAAGAGCAACTCCCTAGCCTTCTAAGGGCCAAGTTCAGTCTCAGTCTAGAAGTCTATAAGAGTTGTAAAGAGATTGGTTCAACCAGTTCTCTCTCTCTCCCCCCCTCTCTCTCTCTCTCTCTCTCTCTCTTGATGTGAAGTTGTGAGCCTTCGGATCAAAACTCGTGGTTGTAAAGAAGTGACAAGCCTTCAGATCAAAGCTTGTGATTCAATATTGGTGAGTATAGTGGATAAAACTCTGAGCAAGAGTTCTCGGGACTAGAAGAGTCCTCTCAAAGAAAAACCAAAATACATCGCGGTGTTTACGTTTGCTCTCTCTTACTCTTACTACTTTATATTACTGTCTTGCATATACACTGTTCCTTCACTCTACTTAATTTTTAATTGGGTAGATTATTCTGCTGCATTCTATTCTTCCTCCCTCTAGAGTTGCTTTACGGTCCTTCAGATTTGCCCTCTTTCAACGACCTGCTCTAAAGAACCAGCAAGTTCACATGATGAACTTTTGGAATGCTCCATAATTACCTCTGTGATCAACTCAAATGGACTCCTTGGACAAATTGGCGGCCACAACTCCTATTCTCTTCTTATGTCCTCAAAGAAAGCCACAAAAAGAATATATATAGGGATAGGTGGAAACCCTAACCCTAATCCTAACTGCCACCCAAATATGGTAAGATAATAATCAATCAAAAATAAATCCCAAAAGATTAGGATTAATTTAAATTGATTTATCTACCATAAATGCCCTGATCCCATAATTAGCACAATCTGTGTAGACCTGTGCATACGAGCGCATACGAGCACCCGAGCTTCATCTCACGCCCGATGCATACGTGCTAAGTATAAAGTGCGTCAACAAAATGCCACTTTATGCCCTTCGTCCGATCTTGAGCCCAATCCTGAGTCCAAGTCGATATGCCCCTACGAGGCTTAGTTCCTATTAGAATTTTCCAAAGAGAGTGACAAAAAACATAAATATTTCTTTGAAGAATTTAAACTTAATCCCTACCACCATGACACCCACATGGGCCACCAAATCCCATGTGCATACCTTAATACAAAGCATAGCTATATATTGAGATACTCACTTGGAGTTTTTCTTCAATGTGGGACTATCTTTCTATAGTTGCCAAGCAAAAACTTCAATAATAATCTCCAATAGTCTACCACATCCGTGCTTATTAAGGTATTTAATTGGAAGAGGGGTTTCCAAATCTAAATTTATTGCTAAGCAGCCCTCTTCAATGCCTAGTATACCCTTAATGTGTTATTTCCCTGCACATGCTTGCTAAAGTAGATCTCACCTAACATCCATTTTGTCCAAATAAATATGGATATTTATTATCTCCAGTCCTAGGGTGAACTTACAAATAGGACTGTTTGGGTTATTAGAGAAAATATAGATTCAAACTCTGATATATATATATATATATATATATATTCGAGCACACACTTTGCATGTACAACAAATTTTTTATTTCGTTAGATAACATCACATGGAAGGCAATAAAGGAAATCTATCATGAAGCAAGACTTCACATATCTAGATCTAGAAAGTTCAAAATATTAAAAATAAAATAATCAAACAATATTAATTGAGCAAACAGAGAGAGACAGTCTTTATTAATAAACTCTAAAGAGTGTCCTTTAAACGACAAAACCTTTTAGTTTATATAAGCATTGTAGAATCTTCATGAAAAGTTAAGATAGTCACATCTTGTAAGACTTATGGACTTTGGTACAACTATTTACACACCTTAGAAAGAATTGACACAATAATATCTAAGAAGAACATAAACTTTTATATATTTTAGAATTTAGATTTTGGATAAGTTTAATACTTTAAACTCTAAAATATAAAATTTGATAAATTTAAAGTTATGTAAAAATACTACAAAAAATATAAAATTTTGAAAGTTATATTTACAAAGATTAAATTTGAATAAATCTTGATTTTTAATTTAATTTTTTTTTAAATTTTGATATCTAATTTAAGATGTTTATAATTAAAATGACATAACATGCTAGACGATATAACCTTATGATATAACTTTATACAATAAGTATAATAATGTCCGTGACTAATTTCTCTTGCATTATATAGGTTTTATCTAATTATCCTAAATGACAAATTTGTGTCTATTCTTATAAACTAAATTTGAGAAACAAATGCAAATATTTCTTCCTCTCTCTCATGTTCCATACTAATCGATTAAAGTGCCGTAACTTAAATTTTTTGTTTTATACTTGACTAAAAAAATCCTATTTGGAAGCCTATAGTAAGTACCTCCCTTAAGCGTCGGATCAACTTGCTCTTATGTCATAGAGTATCAAGCAACAAAAGAAACTCTTTGACCTCCAAGGAGAAATCATTAGATATTCATATGTCAACCTTAACCTTGTACACGACTTTCTGATCATCCTAACCTTCGTCTGAACTCATCGTCGGTGTCATGACTGCTCTTATCACTGTAAACTTTCGCTTTAAGTCTAGAGGCGCAATCTTCTTCTGCGCATCTTGTGTAAATTTGCCGTACTTCTTCTTTAGGATCTTGAACAACCCCTTCCTCTTCTATTGCTTCCCTTTTTTCTACTTAGGGGTTGTTGTAGGTGCTCACGGTGTCTCAAGCAGACTTTATGAAAGAAGATTTGTCTTTGATCATCTGTGAATATTTTATCATCGTGAGAGTCGAGTCTAGTTTCCTTATTCTTTGATCAAGTTTTCCCTAAGCTCCTTGGCATTGCTCCATATGTTGTACGAGTTGCCATTAGAGGTGTCTCTGAGGGGCCTGAAGAACTTTAGGATGAGCACGATGTTCTTCATGTGGTACAACTTCGTGCTCCACAGGACGACCGTTTGTAAAACCCCTTAAAACTTAAATTTTTTTTTTTGTATAATATAAATAATAATAGCAATTTTAATAAATTATTTGGTAAAAATAGAAATAAAACACTATTAGGTTAATTGATTAAATAAATAAAATAATAATAACAACAACAACAATAATAATAATAATAATAATAATAATAATAATAATAATAAAACAAGTAGCAAAATAGTGTGCAAAAAATGGTTATAAAGAAATAATTACTATACATAAATTTATCAAAGAATTTATATATATATATATATATATATATATATATATATATATATATATATATATATATATATACCAACAAAGAGAGTGGATCGGGTGTGAGGCAGTACGCGTGAGCGGAATAGTAGAAACTTCAAACCTTTATTGATAGTAGTAGAAATTTTACTGAGTACAGTCGAGGAAAGTTCACACAAGTAGACAGAAAATAAGCACTTAAAAACTTCCAAAAGATACAATAACAAAGGCTAAGCCACTATATATATACGAGAGTGCTCGTGATATCCACCGGTCTTCACCGCCATTTGTCGGTTGCTAGGTCTTCTCTCTTGTTCACCGATTACTGCCAATTGTCGATTGTAAATGCCTTCCACTTGTCACTTTAATTAGTGACCATTTTTTTCACCTTTATTTTATGTCTTTTCCTCCTTTTGTAAAGCATTGGCTTTACTTTTTGAAAAGCAAAGAGTCCTTGCCTGTAGTAACTTTATTCTCCAACATGATTTGTTGTCCACCTTTCTGTTGCTTTCTGCCACGTGTATTTGCGCCTGTTTCCATTGATACTATTCATTGTCTTCTTCTTCAAAGTCTTGAGTAGTGACTCTATGATATAGGTGTTTGTAAAAGACATCAGGATCATCATGTTCCTTACGTCTTCAACCATTATGTCTGATTTCTTTGAACCGTCCGAGCTCACAAAACAAGTTTCTGATTTAAAAATTGGCTCAAACTGAGTTATCATATATTGAAGACATTTTTTGTTTAATTCTTCCTCAGATATTTGAGGATTTTTTCTTCTCAATGAATCTTTTAATTTTTTCAGAGGGCTATCTTCAATCATTTCCCTTTTTAACTGATTATTGAGAATGATCTCCTTTTCCTTGATCGACTTTTGTACCATTTGTACTTTTTTGTCGATTTTGTTCGACCATTTTATTAAAAAAATTCTAGCGGGAATGGGAAAATTATTTGCATCATATTCGCATTTAATTGTCCATTTAAAAATATATGAAATTTCATCCTAGATAAAATAATACATAGTAAATATATTTTTAAATGGACAATTAAATACGAATATGATGCAAATATTTTTTCCATTCTCGCTAGAAAATTTCTAGTAAAATGGTGGAACATAATCGAAGGTTCTTGTTCATATTTTACAAAGTGTATATGAAACTCTTTTTAAACTCTTGTAGATGATTGTATTCTCTAGTTACCTCCAATCTTCTTTTCTTCTTTATATTCTTCATGATATGAAGGATTTTTTGGATTTCGTTTATCTTGAGGGGTAACGTATAATATCTCGATAATCTATCTCATTCTTGTACTAGTGTCTACCTTAAATTTTGAGGATAAATTTTTTCTAGGGAGGTAGGAATGTAACCACCACTTTTCACCCTAGGGGTGCTTTGGTAATTTGGCATATGCTAATTTATTATATTATATTATATTATATTATATTATATTATATTATATTATATTATATGTTAATTGCTGTAATTGACTTGTTAGTTGTTAATGGTTTGTTAGTGCCAAGTAATGACCATAGTTAGTCTAATTAAATTAAGTTAGTTGTCATGGAGAGAATATTCTCTATTAGTTGTAGAGATTCCTTCCCTCTCAATTTTGAATTTAAATTAGATGATAGAGTGGCACAATTAGTAATTTAAATCAATCCCAAGCCCTTGTATAGGTCGGCCATGTCATGGAGAGATTTAAATTCTATTTTCCCTCCATTTCTCCCTACTTCTTCCCCAAGCTTCTTTCCATTTAGTTATTTTATTTTTCACCAATTTATAGATCTAGAATTTGAATTCCAAATCCATTTTTGCACCAAAACTACTCATTCTTCTTCCATTGGAGAGCAAGGAGCTTGGAGCACTAGAGGAAGCTTGAAGGGGAGTCTAAGCCTTGTTGGATTGTGTCTGACTCATCTTTCTCGTGTCCCAATTCAGAGTTCTTCAAGGAGACCACATAAATTCAAGGTAATTATCTCATTTTCATCAATTACATGGTTAGGAACACCCCTTGGACCTATATGAACCTTCTTATAGTTGGAATTGACCTTCCAATGTTAGGTCTAGGTGCTAGGAGTGTTCCATTTGGTAGATCTATGCTTGTGTCATGTAGAATATTGATTTTTAGGCTCAATTTAGGGGAAATCCAAATTGTCCATGTAGTGGTTGATTTGTGTCCTCATGAGGACTATTGGTGTTTAATTGAATGTGTATTGGTGTCCTTGTGTCCATAATTGGATATGAAAAGTTCGTATCATGATTTACCATGATACATGTAGAGTAGATTTGGTAATTTCTTTGTAATATTGTGCCATTGTGTCAAATTTCTATAAATTCATTTGTATTACTTAATTTTAATAAATTCTAGTTATATTTTTTTATATTAAGTATGTTCTATATATTTTAGTAGTGTAACATGGTGATTATAGTGAGTATCATGAGAGTATCATAGATTTTGAGTGTATCATAGAGTGGTGTACCTAAGGTATTTATTATATGGCTTGTGTGTGTGTGTTTGGTGTTGTTTAGAGAGTGTGTTGTGTATGTGGTGTGGGGGTTGGATAGTATCAATGAGACATGTATCCATGATACATGTTGGTATCATTGAATTAGTGGTTAGGTTCAGGTAGTAGTGGTGCAGACCTGTGCATATGTGGGCAGAGGTAAAGGGAGAGTTGGGTCTGTGTAATGCCTTTGTGTGCGGGTCATGACAGAAACACAACAAAGATGAGGGTCTGTATTCCTGTAGTAGGATATGAGGAGTATCGAGTTCAGGATTTGGAGAAAAGAAGGGGGTGGGTATCTGTTTACTGGCAGTGCAGTGGTATGCTTGGGAATGTACAGTAGGTAGATGAGCATGTGAAGGGGGCTCGGGTCTAGTGTAAACCCACTCAACCAAATTTAGGCCTACTTAAGTTTAGATAGAGAGACTGGAGCTAGTTTGAATCCAATTAGAAATAGAACATTGTGTTTTAGATAATTTTGTAATATTTATATCACTTAGTGCACCTTACCGTTGCTTTGATAATTAGAGCACTACACTAGCCATTGCCTTCCTACAAATTTTATACCCTTATCCTAGAGGTGCCAGTCTTCTATTCTGATCCTTGTATAACTCATAACCATATCCATTTGTGCTTCATTTTAGTCACACAATGTAAACTACCTCACCCAAAATAGGTATTTTGTGTATATTTTATATTATTATATTTATTATAGATGTTGAATTTATTTAGAGTATTCTCTTAGTTAATTAGAAAATAAATTTTTTTAGTATATTTACTTATATAAATATTTATTTAGAATTATTTTTAGGCTATTTTAGATTATTAAGATTTTTCCATAATTTTTAGTTAATTAAAAACTAGTAACACTAATTTTCTAGGACTTTGAAGAATTTATTTTATGTTCAAACTTAATTAAAAATATTCCAAAATTTTATTTTAGGTTCTAAATATTCAAATATATTTTCTAGAATTTTCTGAATACTTTTAGTATTTATTGAGAGTTATTTAGACTAATAACTAATTTTTAGGACTTGTAGAATTTATTGTGCAAGCCCAGGAATATAGAATGGACCCACGTTATTTTTTAGGGTATATAATATTATTATATATTTTTTGAAATTATTTCAAAATTTTTGGAATAATGTTAGTATTTATTTTTAGTTAAATGGATAAAACTAATGTTTAGAGCTTCTCCTAATTATAGTAGTAAACTTATGAATATAAAATTATCCCAAATATTTTTCTAGGGTTTATAGGTTCAAAATATATTTTATGTAATTTTTCCATATTTTTATGATTATTTTTAATATTTATTTGGAGTTATTTAGATTTTAAATGACTTAAATAATGTTTTAATAAAGGCAAATCAAAAAGAAATAATATAACAAAAATCATCCAATCAGATTCTGACACGTGTCAGCCTATAAATATCCATTCAGCCGCAGGTACATCCCTATATATATATATATATATATATATATATATATATATATATATATATATATATATATATATATATATATATTATAACCCTAATTATCCCATTATCTTAGAGAGAGAGAGATTTTGGAGAATTGCCATCTAGGGTTCCTTCATCTTCCACAAGCCATTGCGCATAGCTCCGGACTCCAAACGAGACCTACTTTCTTGCGGTAGAAATATATTGAGATTAGATTTCTGATTATATAATTTATTTTACGAAATTATGAGTATTAAATTCTGAAAAATTCGTAGAGCACAACATGTCCAAAAATAGACGTGTTTCAATATTTTCGCGATTTCGGGAGAACCAGGAATCAGAATCATGAACCGTTTAAAGTTTTGGAAAGCTAATGTCGAGATCATTGACATATATTTTTCCTAGAATTTAATTCAAAGTATTTATATACTGTTAATTCTGTAGAACTTCTAGGTTAGAATTTAACCATCGGTGCACAATACAAAATTTGTATGTGCCATAATTCCCAAACGAATTTGAATTCGGACGAGCCGTAAATTCCAGCATATTTTTGACGCTGAAATCTACAGGAAATTATGCATGAAAGTTGAGTTTGTGTCGGTTGACTTTTCGGTCAACAGATCACCTCGATTTGCGTGCCATGAGTCTCGAGTTGATAAAATTTAGTTTCTTTGGACAAAATTTAGAAAATAAAAATCAGAATAATAAGATTAAAATAGGATTTTAGAGTAATTATTTCAGAATTAAATAAATTAAAATAAATTATCTTTTGACGTGATAATTTTATAATACATAGGCTATTTGGACTGTGACTTGGACTCTGATTCATACCAGCAGCAGGACCCCAGACAAGATTCCTTGCCAAATTATTTATAGTACTTTGCATGCTATTTATATTTTTGTTTATTCATTGCATGTGTAGTCTCGTTCAGTTATATTCATTGTATGTGTAGTTCGTTCAGTCATTACTATATATATAGATATGTTGACACACACTTGACACCTAGTATCATGAGAGGACAATCATTAGGCGTATGGGCTTTAGCCACTCTGGTAAACCGTAGTATATAGTTCGCACTACGGGCGTGTGTCGCGTTGGTCGCTACCCCCACGGTATGTCGATTTCTGATGTCCATTGACGTGTGTATAAGTTGGGAGGTAGATCGAGTAGCCTACCCTTGCCCATACGTTGAAGAGTTGTCCTCATTTGCATTCATATAGATGTCTTATACAGCGTACTTATTTATTTTCAAATAATATGCATGTTTACTATATTCAAGTTGGCTCGTATTTTCTGTATCTTGTTACGTCCCTCTGAGGACCTGGTCCTCTGCCAGGTGTATCTGTTCTTGAGTAATTGCAGGAGCACAGATTTTGATGATTACTTGTGTTGCGAGGATGTCTTCTCTTCGAGCCCATGGTCGTTAGCTGGTATTCCTATATTAAATTTGTTGTGTTGTACTTTTCCATTCGAGTTGGTAGTAGATTTGTTTCCATCCAACTATCATCCTTAGATATTTATGTTGAGATCTAGTTATATAGATGCTGGTTATTATTTATATCTGATTTTCGTGGATGAGATTTAGATTATACCCTGTGACTTGTGATACATTTTATACCACTTGTGGACTTGATATTCATATTACAGCGTACGTGTGGATTTGGTTTCCATATATTGGAGTTGCCATATCCATGCGGTTGGCATGCTTACGTGTCCTAGTCCTACGTATTTTTGGGACTGGGGCATGACACACAATATTCGTCATAAATGATTATATTTAATTCTATATAAATCCAACTTTGTATCCTTGTGCGTTCCAATCGAAATTGGAGATACCATCTTGACCCATTTTGTGTAACTCAAATTATGTTAATATTCTACTTTGAGTCTTCTATGTCTATGACACTTGTGTCCCACCAAATTTTAATCCCATGTACTTCTAATAAATCTTAGAACACCATTTGTATTAATTTTAATTAATTTAATTCAATTACCATCTTTGTGCAATTTTTTAATTGTTGGGCACTTTTATGTAAAAGTGTATTAAGGTGTCCATACCCCATTGGACCATTACATGAAGAAACCTCATTTTTCCTTCATGTAAATTTTTTCATAATTTTGGAGTATGTAACACTCAACATCAACCCTCATCAACCTTGGCCCTCCATTTTGAAAAATAATGCAATCCTAGCCCTCCAAATACCTACATGACAAGCCAAGGCCCAATTCCAAGAAGGATATTGACCAAGCCCAACTTTCTAGGTCAACCCAACCCTCCTTTACACACACACACACACACACACACACACACACACACATATATATATATATATATATATATATATATATATATCACTTTTCCTTTCTTTATTTTTTTTTCCTTTCTTTTCATCCCTAATACCCAACGATCAAGCCGACATCCCTGTTCATCATCTCCCATCTCCTGTTCATGCTGCCACCCTCCGCCTCTGCAACCAACGGAGCCTGGCGAGCAGTCCCGCCACCAACCCGCCGGATCGCTGTACCTCGACTGAGCGACCCCGACCCCGCTGAACTCGACAACATCCCTCCGCCTGAACTAGCAGCAGCCCGCTGAACACCCCTCCTGAGCCGACCGGAGCGCTGAACGACACCCCTCGCAGACCTCCGCCCAACTCCACCACCGACGACTCCTTCGACATCTCCTCCGCCGCCTGCACCATTCCCAGCCGGACCACCACGACCATTAACACCATCATCACAACCTTCCCTGCCTCAATCTCCCCTCAGACCCGACCCCGCCGGAGCCTCGGTGAACCCGACCTCACCTGAGCCTCGACTCCCTGCACCACCCACGACCCTTTCTTCTTCTCCCCGACTTACCGGTCGTCATCCCGGGCCATCCCGACTAACACCACCACCACCACCACCACCTTCCACCCTCTTCTTCTTCCTTCTCTCCTCCGGCCATCCCTGTTCACCACCATCATTCTCATCATCATCATCATTCTCATCATCATCACCATTATCATCATCATCATGATCATTATTATCATTACTATCATCATTCTCATCATCATCACCATCATCTTCATCACCTCCAACATTGTCGTCATCGTCCTCAACGTCGTCATCGTCCTCATCGTCGTCATCGTCGATCTCGTGCACGTGCATAGGTTGAACCGATCTCTCTTCTTTTATTTTATGTATGCTTGAGTGAATAACATTAGGGTTAGCATACTTCATGATAGTTGGTTGATTTTAGACCGTGTCGGTGAACCCAATGACTAGTGTGCGTATGCGTACGCGTATATGTATAGTATTCAATTTGGTATGTATATATATATGTACTCTTTGGTAATTAAATACTAGTTAGGACTATATATATATATATATATATATATATATATATAAAATTGTATATGTATTGTGAGACCCTAGTGTTAATTACGGATATCCCGTAATTACATTGACCATGTGACCCTGAGACATGTGAGTTGACTGCCTTATGTACACTGACGTACTGGCGAGACCTGTGTTAGTATTTGACTGTCTGATTATGCACATCAATCAAAGATATGACACCCGTGCGGTTAGATGCACGCTTGACCCTGCTAGATGACCAGTATCACCCCTAGCGTACCCTCTGAGTTCAGTGTAATTATGGTTGTGTATGTGCTAGTGTAATGGCTGATGATGTATTGTATTATATCATATGTATATAGGACCATTGTATTGTTCTGCGAGACTTCAGGAGAAGATTATTGGTACTACACAGCTTTCTTACCAGACAAGTATACCTTGCCATTGTACTGTGATTTATATTCCATATAATGCATGTATTTTATTTCTGTCCATTTTGTTCATATATTTTAAAACTGCTATATAAACTGCGCTTCCAAGAATGACTTGGGTGCAACGACTGGTGTGTCGTATTCTGTTTTATTTATGTATATGCATGTTGACCTAGTTTACAAGACCACCCCATTATCATGAGGCATTTTTTATGTTTATTTGGCCGTGACATATTTTTTACACGAGTTGTGAGTCTCATATAGATCACGGACTTGCATGACGGGTTTGGCCACCTTTACGTATGGGACGTGCGATAGGGAATAACTGCTGTTAAAATTTGTATGCTAGGAGACTTGGTAGTTATTAGAGGTATTATCGTATCATGGATGTGACATGCTTAGAGCATGGGGTGGGAAGAACAACAAGTAAGACATTTTGGCTCCTGTGCACTTTTCTTTTTGTAACCTGTATGCTCCACCGGAGATGTGCGGTCATGATGATCCCTATATTACCTGGCGGCCTCTGCCGTTCAAAAGATGACATACTTTATAGGCCCCTGATTCTCCAAGAGAATCATGCCAATCTCATTTATGGCCAGATAGCCCACTTGTTGGAAAGTTGTTCTCAAACTGCATTCACATAGATGGTTAGGCGACCCATTGGATGTTTATTTTCAGTACTTTATTAGCATGCTTCTATGTATCTTGTTATGTCCCTCTGAGGTCCTGGTCCCTTTCCAGGTGTAGACGATCATGACTATTCGTAGGAGCGCGGATCAGGACTTGCTACTTATCTTTCGAGGAGGTCTTCTCTTCGAGCCTCATTGATCATTAGATGATGTTCTTATTGTATTTATTTTTATATTCTAGTTGGTAGTGGATTTGTTTCCATCCGACTATCATTCTTTGATACTTCATATTAAGATTTAGTTATATAGTTAATTGGTTATTTATTCATTTATATTTGATTCTGTGGATGAGATTTAGTTATGCCCTGTGACTTGTGATAAATTTATACCACTTGTGAATTATTGTTATTCATAATACATCGTACGTATGTGTTATGGTTTCCATATATTGGAGTCTCCATATATATATGGCTGGCATGGTTACGTATTCCCAGTCCTATATATTTTGGGACTGGGGTGTGACATCTAGCAACATAAAAGGCAGCAGTTGGGGAAAGGTCGGGCACTGCCCAGGCTAGGCAACAACATGTGGTATACTAATGTTATAGTAGTGAGGATCAGGTAAAGTGCAGTCATAGCTGCAGTAGGGTGCTTGCATTCTAGTGGGGCTATGGAGGTTCATGTGTCAACTGTATGTGTGCAGTTTCACCTACAGTAGGTAGGGAATCAGTACACTTATCTGCAATAGGGAATTAGTGCATTAGAAGGAAGGGTTAATGTGCACAGATGCGTCTGTGTACAAGGTATAGTGTGGGTAGTGTTGGTATTTGGGATATGTTGCAGTGTAGGTAACTTAAGGGGTTAAGGTACTAGGTATTATATATGATACTAAGTGAGGGTTGACAAGTGAGTATGTGATTGAGTTCAAGTGTCATGAGTATGGACTACAAATACCATAGTGTCAAGGTATCTAGATATAGAAATACTAATTTGGGTAGTGTTAAGGTATGGGTTAATATACTAATGTATTTGTCATGACCCGCACCCGGTTGTAAGGGTACAAGTCAGAAATAATGCCCAGCCTACGTCGCAGAATCGACGATAAAACGCTGTCTGGGTAATCTATCTAGCAATATAATGAACCACCAACAATATCAATATACTCAATCACAGATCTAAGATAGAACAAGCATGAATATGATAAAGAATAGAATAGTCACATACAACTCATGAGTCTAAAATAATACATCAATGAGTCTGAAAAATTGTATATGTACTGTGAGACCCTAGTGTTAATTACGGATATCCCGTAATTACATTGACCATGTGACCCTGAGACTTGTGAGTTGACTGCCTTATGTACATTGAAGTACTGGCGAGACCTGTGTTAGTATTTGACTGTTTGATTATGCACATCAATCAAAGACATGACACCCGTGTAGTTAGACACACGCTTGACCCTGCTAGATGACCAGTATCACCCCTAGCGTACCCTCTGAGTTTAGTATAATTATGGTTGTGTATATGCTAGTATAATGGCTGATGATGTATTGTATTTTATCATATATATATAGGACCTTTGGGTTGTTCTGCGAGACTTCAGGAGCAGGTTATTGGTACTACACAGCTTTCTTGCCAGGTAAGTATACCTTGCCATTGTACTGTAATTTATATTTCATATAATGCATGTATTTTATTTTTGTCCATTTAGTTCATATATTTTAAAACTTCTATATAAATTGCGCGTCCAAGAATGACTTGGGTGCAACGACGGGTGTGTCGTATTCTATTTTATTTATGTATATGCATGTTGACCTAGTTTATGAGACCACCCCATTATCATGAGGTATTTTTTATGTTTATTTGGCCCTGACATATTTCTTACACGAGTTGTGAGTCTCATATAGATCACGGACTTGTATGACGGGTTTGGCCACCTGTACGTATGGGACGTGCGATAGGGAATAACTGCTGTTAGAATTTGCTTGCAAGGAGACTTGGTAGTTATTAGAGGTATTATCGTGTCATGGATGTGACATGCTTAGAGCATGGGGTGGAGAGAACAACAAGTAAGGCATTTGGGCTCCTTTGTACTTTCCTTTTTGTAACCCATACGCTCCGCCGGAGATGCGCGATCATGATGACCCCTATATTACCTGGCGGCCTCTGTAGTTCAAAAGACGACATGCTTCATAGGCCCCTGATTCTCTGAGAGAATTATGCCAATCCCATTTATGGCCAGATAGCCCACTTGTTGGAAAGTTGTTCTGAAACTGCATTCACATAGATGGTTAGGCGACCTATTGGATATTTATTTTTAGTACTTTATTGGGATGCTTCTATGTATATTGTTATGTCCCTCTGAGAACCTGGTCCCTTTCCATGTATAGGCGATCATAACTATTCGCAGGAGCGCGGATCGGGACTTGCTACTTATCTTTCGAGGAGGTCTTCTCTTCGAGCCTCATTGATTATTAGATGATCTTGTTATTGTATTTACTTTTATGTTCTAGTTGGTAGTGGATTTGTTTTCACCCGACTATCATTCTTTGATACTTCATATTGAGATTTAGTTATTTAGTTGATTGGTTATTTTTTTATTTATATTTGATTCTGTGGATGAGATTTAGTTATGCCCTGTGACTTGTGATAAATTTATACCACTTGTGAATTATTGTTATTCATAATACAACGCACGTATGTGTTATGGTTTTTATATATTGGAGTCTCCATATACATACGGCTGGCATGGTTACATATTCCTAGTCCTACTTATTTTGGGACTTGGGCGTGACATGTTTTTAGTGGTGGCCCATGCAGGTCGATAGTATATTGTCTTGGTTACGTTAATGTACCGAGCAAGCCTGCAAATATGATTAGAGTATAGGATCTCATCCACATTTGACTATGACTCACCTTCCTTCCAGTCCGTTATATTTAAATAATTATATCCTGCTTGATTCATGTACTTCCCTAATAGTTCATTGAGTATAGCTTTCTGCTAGAATATAGGAATCCTTGTTGTTAGTATGATAATTAGGGTAACGTTCCTACTAAGAATATAACTAGATATTGACACATCACTAAGTTTAGAATACCTAATGAACCCTAACATCCCTTACTTGTAGATTAATTGACCATTATCCCTTGATATATTTATGAAGGACTTGAGAGTAGTATATACACTACTATGGTTAGTTAGAAATTTGACCATATTGTTTGACCCTAGTATTGAGGAACCAATAGAAACCAAAGGTTGAGTATTACGACTAAACCTAACTTTCATAGTGAGATAATATTAGAACAATAAATTTAGATTCTTGTTTTGGTATTAACAGAACAGTACCTTAAGAAGTCAAGATGAATGAATATAATATTTTCCTTGATCTTATCTCGAACACAGAGATTAGCATACCACCTTCCTTAGAAAACCCTGATATTATCAAGGGTCTCTCTTTTTAATATTATATCTAGTTCCTCCGAAACCTTAACGCTCGCCATTTATGCGATGACTAAATTTTTTTTCATCTTTTAATTTATGCCACCTAACCCTTCTGATTGTAGGCCAAGTGATTTCTTTTATGATAGGATATATAGTTTGCTAGAATTATAGTTATAATCTTGAATTTTGAAATTATGTGCTTAGTAGTTAGAACATGATAGTTTGAGTTATTTATTTAGATTATCGTTTATAATTATCCTTTAGTTTCAAATCAAGTAATCTGTTCCATATATCTCCACACAAGTTATATCCTCCTTCACTTGTGTCACGACCCGCACCCGAAAATCGGGCATGAGTCGTGGGTACGTCCAGCCTACGCCGCAGAATCGGCGGTAGAACGCTGTAAAGGTCCGTTCTAGGTTAACCATATCTATCTATATCTCACAGAAAAAATCCGGCATGACCTCTCCAAAAGGAGGGCAACCACGCAATATATATATCAAAATCCTCTCCAAAAGGAGGGCAACCACGCAATATATATATCAATAATCTCAATCACAAAATCTAGAGGAGGAATATAAGCACGATATGATATAAACAAAGAAACAGAACCAAGAGAGCAAGACAATCCAAAATAATACAGTCCAAGGCCATAATAGCTACAACACCTCACAGCCACAAAAGAATAAGTACAATCATTCAAAATAAAACACTGGGACCAACCCAGGAAACCCACCTAGCTAACTAGGGTGCTATAGGCGTCTCCTCGGCGTACTCCTCCTCGGTCACGGGGTCACAACAGTCGTCAACACCCGGCCCGTAGAACGTCGGGCAATAGTCCTCAGGATCCTCTGGAAAAAATATGCCCAGTCAGGACTGGAGCGAAGTACATAACTCTGAAAGCAACTCCAAATACATGGTAAGGTGTATATGACGAGCAATAGAAAAGTATACCAGATGCACAGGAAATAAATATATGCTGGAGCACAATAAGTAGCTGCAAAGTAAACTGGAGAACAATACAAGTACTGGAAAAGTAACTGCAGGTGAGAAACATGAATACTAGCTAAGTGCCTTGAGCACAAGTTCGTTATGTGATCGGCTTAGGTTGCACATGAAAAATACTACGATAACTCCATTATGCGTGAGTTGCATAACCGACATACACATGAATACTGTTTGGCTTTGATCACATAACCAACTCCTACTACCCTCCCCCACTAATACCATTAGATCCAACCATAATATGCTACGTACATGATAATAGCTCACGCACACGAAGGCGAGAGCACAATAAATACATGATAGCACATGAGAATCAATACCCGAAGCACATGATAAAATACACGTGATAGAGTACCCGCTTAACACGGTAAGGGGGATAGCATCTCATGACGGGATCCACTAGTACCAGCTCGTGTAATAATATGTCAGAATCAAGTATTACAGTTCTAGAATAGGTGATATAAACACTATCATGAAATGGAAACTATCAGAGGTAGGTACTCGCCTGATGTCCTGAGCAACTGGTAAGGATCGAGATCCGGACCGGTATCGCAAGGACCTAATACGAAAAGCAGAATTAAATAGGGTTCTAAGCATTTAAACTGATATAAAATAATTAAAAATAGGCTTCTAGGTCTATTCTAGGTCGAACGGGTCAAACCGGTGAAATTCGGGTCAAAAAGTCAACTCGGGGTCCAAAAAGTCAACTCTAGGTCAAAACTAGGTCAAACGTTGACTTTTACGGTCAACGAGAACAATTATGGTCAAAGCTAGGTCAAACTAGGGTGCCCCTGAAATTCTAGGTCAAACCGAGCTCATTAAGCTACTAAACTCACAAACTCGCCTAATCGAGATATCGGGATACCCTCGGTATCCGATACCTCGCCCTAGGCCACGCACCCCGCCTAAACCCGCTAAAACCTACGCTAGCACGCGTAAATATATATATAAACATATAAAAATTATTCCAAAACATATCCTAGGCTATTGCTCAAATACCCCGCTCGAAACTCAATACCTTGGATATCTCAAGGTATTGAGATACTGCTCTCAAACCCCTCTAACTAGCTATCTAGCTAATAATTATACACTTAGTTATTAATCTAGGCTAGGTAATATATATATCTACCATATATTTATATATCTAAGTATGTATTTACCTATATATATAGATATCCACACACATATGCATATATACCCTTTACCTATACATAAATATATTACTAACTATAATATATATCTAGCTCTAGGTATATATATATATATATATATATATATCTATGCATATAGACATAGGTATCTACTAACCATCTACCTATCTATCTATCTATCCATAGATATAGGTATCTATCTATGCATCTACTTATCTATATATCTAATTATCTATCTTACCAATATATCAATCTAAGTAACTATCTAACATACTATCTATTTATCCATCTATTGATATATCTATCTATCTATCAACATATATATATCAATCTCCCTCACTAGCCCTCGCTACGCATGCTGGAGCTTGCTGCTGCTGCTGCATGTACTGCTACTGCTGCTGCTGTGCTTCGCATTGCTGCTGCTATTGCTCTTGGCTGCTGCTGCTGCAGCTTTGCTGCTGCTGTGCTGCTGCTGCAAGCAGCAGCAGCTGCTGCCCTTGTCACGACCCGCACCCGGAATTTGGGCATGAATCGTGGGTACGTCCAGCCTACGCCGCAGCATCGGCGGTAGAATGCTGTCTAGGTCTCCACATAATATATATCCTGTCAATAGTCTCAACTCCGTACGGAGGACAATGATAAATAATCCACAGTTCTATGATATACTCAATCACAAGCTAATAGAAAATAATGGCACGATGGGAATAGAAAAGAGTTCTAATAAAAACCAACCACAATAAATCCAACTCAAATCCTGGGTCTAGATGACATCACAAAATCACAGAATAATAAATACAACTCAGTCTCAGTTTAGAACAATAAATGCAGAAAAATAATCTAAGAATTTGCAGGTAAGGTCTCCTCTAGGATAGGCAACTCCTCTGGGGTTTCTGGAGTGAAATCTCCCTCTAATCCTGGGCCGTAATGAGTGGGGCAAAGATCCTCCAGGTCCTCTGAAAAATGTTATCCAGTCAGGATTGGAACGACGCACAAGCATTAACAGCAGTTTCATTAAATTGACAAAGACTATAAACAGTGTAAGAAATACAAGATGGAAATAAATGCTGGAATATAAAGTACTGAAGAAATGGAAATAGGCAATAGAGCATCTAGCAATGAACAATAAATAGTGAATGCTAGAACAATAAGTAGTGAATGCTAGAACAAGTGAATCTGAATAAGAATAGACATCTAACTAAGTGTTTGAATTATCAGTTTATTATGTGATCGGCTTGGGACTAGATCAGGCTGGTTATATATGATTAGCTATGATTCTTGTAGGTCAGGCTAACCATATGGTTAGCTATGATGCATGTAGTGGTCAGGCTAATCATATATAACAGCTATGATGTATGTAAATGGTCAGGCCGCACCCGACGTGAGAAGTGGGGTGAGCTATGATGCATGTAGATGGTTGGATATGATCACATAATCTACTAATAGTTCCCCATTCCCCAGCTAGCACGATGGATTCCAATCATGACTCCTCATGATGGGGATCTAGAGTGCTAACCCGTGTATCCATAGTGTCGGAATCAAGTATGTAATACAACTGAATTATAAAAATAATCAACAATGAAAACTGTCAGAGAATGTACTCGCCTGTGGTCCTGAGCAATGAGTGAGGATCGATGTCCAAGGTGGGATCGCAATGACCTATTTATGGAATATTAATGTCAGAAACTGAATTAAGAAATAACAGGTTTATTTAATTAAGTGTGAGGCTTCTAGGTCATATCTAAGGTTTACTGGTCAACTTAGTCAAAACTTGTCCATATGCATTATAATAGTCCCTTTGGATGAAACCTAACTAAACTAGTCATTTCTAGCTATACTAGACATTAGTACATAACTGTCTATAAGGTATTTCATAATACTTATATACTAGAGTCTAGTTAGTACATATATACATATATTTGATACCATCTAACTACCAGTTACTAACATTCAAAAACCCACAACTGACACTAAATTAACTATACTAACATTATCAACTAGCAGATATCATGTATAAACTAGATGTATCTTAGTTATCTACTAACTAAACTAATTATGGATAATTAACCTCAAGACTATCCAACTGATACAACCTCTAAATATACTAATTTCTTATGACAAGCATATAGCTACTGGCAACATGCACAGCCTAATAACTAGACTGCACAATGCCTACTCAAAATCCTATCACTCACTGATACTAAAAACCCACACTGCACACTGATACCTCACTGTGTTCACAGGTATCAACTACACACAGTACACACTGAGTACACTGGTCCCTCTCTAACTCTCTCACAGAAATTACACACAGGCAATTCACTCAATTACACAGGTTCTGAAATCCTAGGATACACACACTGAATTTCACACAGGTGAACTCACACCTACTATTGACACCCAGGCACACACACTGCTCACTTCTCTGATACACTCACACACACAAGGTTTTGCACAGCTGCACACTCTCTCAATTAATTCTGCATAAAGAACCTTGTAAATAGAACATCAGGCCAAGTATTAGGGGCTAAGTGAGAGTATCAGTAACAAAGGGTATTAATATCACACTGATACTGAAATAACACATCCTTCTTCTAGTTTTCCTCCACACTGACACTGATATTGGTACACATAGGCTCTCACACTAGTTCACATAGCTAACACACACACACAACACACCTGCACACCCACTGATTTTTAACACAAAGTACACACAGGTATTCTACTGATTGCTCACTAATACACACCTAAACACTCACACAGGTTCTAACTTCATAGGCAGACATGCACACACATAGGCATGCACAGTTACACTCACTGCACACACAGAAACAACTCACACACATAGGAATCTCACCCAGTCACACACTGATACAGGGATACACTCTAGAACTAACACACAGTTCACTCATAGATACATAGTGGCACTCACACATTGTAATCCACACTGACAAGAACATACACAGGTATGCACAGTTTACTGATACTCATACCTACACACAGAGACATAACTCTAAAACTGACTAACACTGTGATACATAACATATTGCTCACCACTACATTATGACACAGGGTCATACACACTGGCATATGGGTTCTCACACTGGTACACTCACAGGTTCTGATACACAGCTCTAACATAGAAAACACTCTGAGGCACACACACAGATACTGGTATCTGCTCACTGAGACACTCAGCTAACATTGATACACACAAACAGGTACTCATTCTCACATACACAGGCACTGAGCTACACTCACTGTACACAGGTTCTCACTACACATTTATATACATATACACTCACCCAGGTTCACATACTCAGATACTCGTGAAGTAAACCCCCAACCTATTGATACACATATGCACACACACCAAACTGTTCAACAGGGCCCTAATCAAAACCCCAATGCACACTGATACATTAATCCCCCAATGCCTGATGCACTGATGTAAGAACACAGTCCCTATATGTTCACTACACACAAGAACGCATACTGATTCTCATACACACCCCGACTGCACAGGAAAACCTACTGCACACAAACTATTTACACAATGCAAATATATATATGAATATAGATTTGTATATTAAAATATGCAGTAAATAGAACACATAGATAGGTAAGATCCCTAAGGGCATATCACCAAACACTTGGTGTGCAGAAAACGAATCCCTACTAAAACTTCCTGAAAACCCAAATCAACCCCTAAAACGAAATCTATACTTACACGTAAGAGAGGTAATCGAGACTACACGAAATCCCTAGGGTTTGGGTTCCAAAATTTTGGGAAAACATCCGTAGGTCACCAAAACCCAAATTCACCTAGGTCTTCATGTAAAGTCTCAGAAATCAAAACCTAAACATCAAGGTAGGTTTCCTAATGGCCAAAAACAAGAAAAACAGAATATAATTGAATAAAAATAGGGTTTTACCTATAGGGAGATGGCTTCTTCAATGGAAGTTCTTCTTCCCCAAGGTTCCTTGACCCAAGCCCTTGCTTCTCTTTGCTTTGGAGGAGGAAAAATGGAATCCCTAGGTCTGGATTCCGAAATCTGGAGGGGGAATTGGTTTCCTGGATGGAGGCTAGGGTTTCTCCTTTCTACATGAAGGAAGAAAGGGTTCCCTTTTATATTAAAACCAAACTAGGGTTTCTAATGCATAGTTTAGGTTAAACCCCCTATGTTAGGTCATGTAGAATCTAATTAACTAAGGTTTAGTCAGTCTAGGGTTTGAGGTCCAACAGAAAATTTGAATTCTAGGGTTTCTCTAGAATTGGTCTTCAAATTAGGGTTTAGTCATTAGGGTTTGTCCTAATGAGTTCTAGGGTTTGACCTAAAACCAAATATCATTTACAATATATCATTAGTTTATAACACTCCACAGATTTATTAAATACATAATTATTCAAAATAGTAAAATTACACAAATGCCCTTACCTGAAAAAGTGGTAGTGATAAGTCTACCCTCCTAAAAGAAATTTTGTCCTCAAAATTTGGACTGAACAGAATAAGAATAATCAGAAAAGGAAATATACCTCAAGTCTAGAAGAGATACGGGTATTGCTCGCGCATTTCGTCTTCTCTCTCCCAGGTCGACTCCCCTGGAGAGTGATGTCTCCATGCAACATGAACCAAAGGAATAGTTTGGTTCCGCAACACCTTCTCTCTGTGGTCCAAGATCTCTACGGGCTGCTCGGGGTAGCTGAGCGTCAGACCAACCTTAATCTCCGAGTGATCAAGTACGTGACTAGGGTCTGCCACGTACTGTCTCAGCTGTGACACGTGGAACACATCATGCACTCCCTCCAATGCAGGCGGCAAGTCCAGTCTATATGCCACTGCACCTATCCTTGCAAGAATACCGAAGGGTCCGATGTAGCGTGGACTAAGCTTCCCACTTCGACCAAAACGAATCGTACCACGCGTCGGAGAAATCCGTAGGAATACTAGATCGCCAACCTAAAACAAAACAGTCTCAACATGCAGTCTAAACAAACAACACAAACCAGAAAAATAACAATCTATACCTGAAACTCAAGGGGTCTACGGTGGCTGTCGGCCCAATGCCGCTGTCTGTCCTGCGCCACTCGCAGTCTGTCTCTGATGAGTTTTACCTTTTCTGCTGCATCCACGACTATTTCTGGTCCTAGCAAGGCTCTCTCTCCAACGTCGTCCCAAGATAACGGTGTACGACACCTTCGTCCATAAAGAGCCTCAAATGGTGACATCTCGATGCTGGCCTGGTAGCTGTTGTTGTAAGCAAACTCTACCAGGTGCAGATGATCCTCCCAAGAACCTCCGAGATCTAGAACACAAGTGCGTAGCATATCCTCGAGAGTCTGAATAGTCCTTTCAGACTGCCCGTCTGTCTGGGGGTAATATGCGATACTGAACTTGAGCTGAGTGCCCAAGCTAGCCTGCAGACTCCTCCAGAAGTGGGAAGTGAAATGGCTATCCCGATCCGAGATGATGCTCATAGGAACTCCATGAAGTCTAACGATCTGTCGCACGTACATTTCTGCTAGCCTCTCTGTCGACGTGCCCACCTTGAAAGGTAAGAAATGGGCTGATTTGGTCAACCTGTCCATGATGACCCAAATTGCGTCATTCCCTTCTGGAGAACGTGGAAGCCCTGAAACGAAATCCATGGTCACGTGCTCCCACTTTCACTCTGGAATCGGTAAAGGTTGAAGCAAACACCTGGCCTCTGCCGGTCTGCCTTTACCTGTTGGCACACTAAACACCGGGATACGAAGCGTGCTACCTCGCGCTTTATTCCATACCACCATACATGCTCCCTCAAGTCTCGATACATCTTGTTGGCACCGGGATGCATCGAGTACTGAGAGCGGTGTGCCTCCTGCAAAACCTCCTCGCGCAGCTCCCCACTCGGCACACACATCCTCGTGCCGTGCCGTAAGAAACCATCATCTGCGATAGTAAAGTCGTTCGAAAATCCTGTCTGAACCTGTGCTCTGATACTCCTCAGAGCCTCATCATCATACTGCGCCGCTCTGATCCTGTCCATTAGCTCGGACTATATCTGCAATCCCCACATCTGAATTTCAGTACCGGGAATTAACACCTCAATCTCCAAGCTTTCCAGATCAGCCAACAAATATCTATCTGTCGTCAAGCACATAGCCATCGGATACCTGCTCAAGGCATCGGGGACTACGTTGGCTTTCCCTGGGTGGTATTGCAATGAGATGTCAAAATCCTTCATCAACTCTAACCACCTCCTCTGCCTCATGTTCAATTCCTTCTGTGTGAACACGTACTTCAAGCTCTTGTGATCTGTGAAGATCTCCACACACTCTCCGTACAGGTAATATTTCCACAACTTTAGAGCGAAGATAACTGCTGCCAACTCCAAATCGTGGGTGGGGTAGTTCTCTTCATGAGGGCGTAACTGCCTGGAAGCATAGGCAATTACCTTTCCGTGCTGCTGAAGAACACATCCCAGACCCTTACCTGAAGCATCACTGTAGATGGTAAAACCACCTGTCCCTGCTGGCAACGTCAAAACTGGAGTTATCGTCAACCTCTTCTTCAGCTCATCAAATGCAGCCTGACACTCCTCCGTCCAGACAAAATCCACATCCTTCCTAGTCAATCTGGTCATTGGCGCTGCAATCCTGGAGAAGTCTTGTACAAACCTCCTGTAATATCCTGCTAGCCCGAGAAAACTCCTGATCTCAACTACCGAACTGGGGGTAGCCCACGACTTCACTGCCTCGATCTTCTGTGGGTTAACCGAGATTCCGTCACCCGATACCACATGCCCAAGAAATTCAACCTTGTCAAGGAATAATTCACACTTAGAGAGTTTCCCGTACAGCTTCTCCCTCCTGAGAGTCTCTAAGACCAACCTCAGGTGCCCTTCGTGCTCCTCCGGGGTCTTAGAATACACAAGAATATCGTCGATGAACACCACTATGAACTTGTCAAGGTACTGGTGGAACACCTTGTTCATCAAGTTCATGAATACTGCCGGTGCATTGGTTAAACCAAATGGCATCACCATGAATTCAAACTGGCCGTATCTGGTCCGAAAAGCTGTCTTCGGCGTGTCCTCTCTCTTCACCTTCACCTGGTGATAGCCTGACCTCAAATCTATCTTTGAAAACACCCTCGCCCCGCTCAACTGATCGAAAAGATCATCTATCCTCGGTAGCGGGTACTTGTTCTTGATAGTGATATTGTTCAAAGCTCTATAATCAATGTACATGCGTACTGTGCCGTCCTTCTTCGGTACGAACAATACCGGAGCTCCCCATGGTGATGAACTGGATTTGATGAAGCCTTTGTCCTGCAGCTCCTCAACTTGCTTCTTCAGTTCTGCCAGCTCGCTGTTGTTGACTCTATAGACATATTGTGAAATGGGCTCCGCTCCTGGAACTAAGTCTATAGAGAATTTAACATCTCTGTCTGGCGACAAGCCTGGAAACTCCTCTGGAAATACATCCAGGAACTCCGCTATCAGAGGATGTGGCAACTCCTCTTCTTCCGCCCTGGCTCCGCAAAATATGCTCCTGTTCTGTTCCGCTGCTCCTCTGACGACCTCAAACTCCGGCTCTCCTGGTGGTCTAAATAATACTCTGCCTCTATAACAATCTATAGTAGTATGATGCCTACTCAACCAGTCCATTCCGAGTACAATATCGTACCCCGGAAGTGGCATGACGAGTAAGCTCACGCTCAACTCTCGGCCTCCTACTGACACCCTCCGGTCCTTGCAGTGATCACGGACTAGGATAATACCTCCACCAGTCATGATCTTGCAAGTTTTAGCTAATGGTTCTGTGTCTAAATGATGTCGAAGTGCATAAGATACAGACACAAAACTATGGGAAGCGCAGAGTCGAATAAGGTAAATGCAGGAATACAATTGAGAAGAACCGAACCTGTGATCAAGTCTCCTGCTGGCTCGATCTCCTCGACTGCCATGGCGTACGCTCGCCCCTGGGGTACACCTCTCTGCTGCTGGTGCTGGGCAAACTTCTGATGTTGTAGTGGAAGCGGTGCCCTCTGTTGTTGGCCTCCTGGTACGGTAGGTACCCTGTCTGGTCCTCTTTGGGCGGCTGCTCCACCCTGACCTGAACGAATGGTAGGGCAATCCCTCAGCTGGTGTGTATTCGATCCGCAGGACAGACATGAGCCTAATCTCTTCCTGCAGATATCTCTAGTATGTCCTGTCTTCCCGCAATACGCACACTGGATGGCGGGCTGAGTCTGTCTCTGTTGCTGCTGCTGGACCTGCCCTCGGGCTGGTGCCTGATACTGCTGCTGAAAGGGCCTCTGTTGCTGCTGAAAGTGTGGACGCTTGCCCGATCCCGCACTACTGTTTGCTCCTCCGGAACCATCGCGTCCCCTCTTGGGCCTGAGGCCCAAGTCATCCTGGGCTATCTGGGCATCCATCAATATGCCCTCGTAGGTAGCTGTGCGACGTCCCGATGTGCGACACTTGATCTCCCTTGCCAGCCCCTTTCTGAATTTCCGGACCCTGTCCCCCGGATCTCTAATCATCGATGGCGCGAAGCGGCTCAGGCGGCAAAACTCCGCGACATACTCATCGACGGACGAGCTCCCCTGGGCTAAGTCATGGAACTGACTCTCCAAAGCTCCCAGGGCGACATCAGGAAAGAACTTCTCCTTGAAGAGCTCCTTGAAAGCTTCCCAAGTGAGTCCCCTGTCAAGGAGTCTCGGCTCTGTGCGAAACCACGTCAAGGCGATGTCGAACATCTGGCTGCCGGCGGCCTCGATCTAAAGAGCCTCCGGAAGCTGCACCAAGCGCAATTTTCTCTCGATGTCCTCTAGCCAATCATCGGTGTAGAGTATCCCTTCTGTCCCCTTGAACTCCCGAGGCATCATCCTCTTGAAATCCACAATGGTGCCCGGCCTCTGGTGGTGCTGATCAGGACGCTGCTGCTGCTGAGTGACTCTCTCCACAGCTTAGAGAGCTACTTGATGAGCATTCTCCACGTTCACCCTCATCATCTCTGTCTGGGCCTGGTGTGCCTCAGCCTGCACCCTCTGGGCCTCTGCCGACGTCCTCTGGGCATCGACCATGCCCTGAATCAAAGCGAACATCTGTGCTCCATCGACGGGCACACCTCCTGGATGCTGAACTGGTGGTGGTGGTGGAGGTGGTGGTGGTGGAGGCACCGTCGTAGCTATGGGGACCCTCTGAACAGGTGGTGGAGGACCCCCGAATGCTGCAGACACTCCCACATGTACTGGAGATATAGGAGGTGCTGCGGATGTCTGTCCGGCAAGGCGAGAGGTGGCAGACCTCTCTGACTCTGCTGCTCCGGTTCTCCGGGATCTGGTTCTCGGCGGCATCCTGAAGACAGATCGAAGAATTTAGTCAAGGCAATAGACACGGTATCATCAAAGGAGGACAGTAAATTTTTAAAAAATCATTAAGAGTAGTATTATAAGAATCAGAAATTCCTAATTGTGATTGAGCATATCCTCGGCCAAATTCCTATTTCCTAAAACAGGCTCGTAGTAATACTCTAAGCGAGCACCACTACGATATTGCTCTAATGCGAATCTAGGACTCGACCTGCATGGGCCACCACTAAAAATGTGTCACGACCCGTACCCGGAATTTGGGCATGAATCGTGGGTACGTCCAGCCTACGCCGCAGTATCAGCGGTAGAACGCTGTCTAGGTCTCCACATAATATATATCCTGTCAATAGTCTCAACTCCGTACGGAGGACAATGATAAATAATCCACAGTTCTATGATATACTCAATCACAAGCTAATAGAAAATAATGGCACAATGGGAATAGAAAAGAGTTCTAATAAAAACCAACCATAATAAATCCAACTCAAATCCTGGGTCTAGATGACCTCACAAAATCACAGAATAATAAATACAACTCAGTCTCAGTTTAGAACAATAAATGAAGAAAAATAATCTAAGAATTTGCAGGTAAGGTCTCCTCTAGGATAGGCAACTCCTCTGGGGTTTCTGGAGTGAAATCTCCCTCTAATCCTGGGCCGTAATGAGTGGGGCAAAGATCCTCCAGGTCCTCTGAAAAATATTATCCAGTCAGGATTGGAGCGAAGCACAAGCACTAACAGCAGTTTTATTAAATTGACAAAGACTATAAACAGTGTAAGAAATACAAGATGAAAATAAATGCTGGAATGTAAAGTACTGAAGAAATGGAAATAGGCAATAGAGCATCTAGCAATGAACAATAAATAGTGAATGCTAGAACAATAAGTAGTGAATGCTGGAACAAGTGAATCTGAATAAGAATAGACATCTAACTAAGTGTTTGAATTATCAGTTTATTATGTAATCGGCTTGGGACTAGATCAGGCTGGTTATATATGATTAGCTATGATTCTTGTAGGTCAGGCTAACCATATGGTTAGCTATGATGCATGTAGTGGTCAGGCTAATCATATATAACAGCTATGATGCATGTAAATGGTCAGGCCGCACCCGACGTGAGAAGTGGGGTGAGCTATGATGCATGTAGATGGTTGGATATGATCACATAATCTACTAATAGTTCTCTATTCCCCAGCTAGCACGATGGATTCCAATCATGACTCCTAATGATGGGGATCTAGAGTGCTAACCCGTGTATCCATAGTGTCGGAATCAAGTATGTAATACAACTGAATTATAGAAATAATCAACAATAAAAACTGTCAGAGAATGTACTCGCCTGTGGTCCTGAGCAATGAGTGAGGATCGATGTCCAAGGTGGGATCGCAATGACCTATTTATGGAATATTAATGTCAAAAACTGAATTAAGAAATAACAGGTTTATTTAATTAAGTGTGAGGCTTCTAGGTCATATCTAAGGTTTACTGGTCAACTTAGTCAAAACTTGTCCATATGCATTATAATAGTCCCTTTGGATGAAACCTAACTAAACTAGTCATTTCTAGCTATACTAGACATTAGTACATAACTGTCTATAAGGTATTTCATAATACTTATATACTAGAGTCTAGTTAGTGCATATATACATATATATAGCTTACAAGTTAAATCACTACCTAATACCAACTCAAGAAACTAATGCTAATCGTGCCACACTTGATACCAACTAACTACCAGTTACTAACATTCAAAAACCCACAACTGACACTAAATTAACTATACTAACATTATCAACTAGCAGATATCATATATAAACTAGCTGTATCTTAGTTATCTACTAACTAAACTAATTATGGATAATTAACCTCAAGACTATCCAACTGATACAACCTCTAAATATACTAATTTCTTATGACAATCATATAGCTACTGGCAACATGCACAGCCTAATAACTAGACTGCACAATGCCTACTCAAAATCCTATCACTCACTGATACTAAAAACCCACACTGCACACTGATACCTCACTGTGTTCACAGGTATCAACTACACACAGTACATACTGAGTACACTGGTCCCTCTCTAACTCTCTCACAGAAATTACACACAGGCAATTCACTCAACTACACAGGTTCTGAAATCCTAGGATATACACACTGAATTTCACACAGGTGAACTCACACCTACTATTGACACCCAGGCACACACACTGCTCACTTCTCTGATACACTCACACACACAAGGTTTTGCACAACTGCACACTCTCTCAATTAATTCTGCATAAAGAATCTTGTAAATAGAACATCATGCCAAGTATCAGGGGCTAAGTGAGAGTATCAGTAACAAAGGGTATTAATATCACACTGATACTGAAATAACACATCCTTCTTCTAGTTTTCCTCCACACTGACACTGATATTGGTACACATAGGCTCTCACACTGGTTCACATAGCTAACACACACACACAACACACCTGCACACCCACTGATTTTTAACATAAAGTACACACAGGTATTCTACTGATTGCTCACTCATACACACACAAACACTCACACAGGTTCTAACTTCATAGGCAGACATGCACACACATAGGCATGCACAGTTACACTCACTGCACACACAGAAACAACTCACACACACAGGAATCTCACCCAGTCACACACTGATACAGGGATACACTCTAGAACTAACACACAGTTCACTCATAGATACATAGTGGCACTCACACACTGTAATCCACACTGACAAGAACATACACAGGTATGCACAGTTTACTGATACTCATACCTACATACAGAGACATAACTCTAAAACTGACTAACACAGTGATACATAACATATTGCTCACCACTACATTATGACACAGGGTCATACACACTGGCATATGGGTTCTCACACTGGTACACTCACAGGTTCTGATACACAGCTCTAACATAGAAAACACTCTGAGGCACACACACAGATACTGGTATCTGCTCACTGAGACACTCAGCTAACATTGATACACACAAACAGGTACTCATTCTCACATATACAGGCACTGAGCTACACTCACTGTACACAGGTTCTCACTACACAGTTATATACACATACACTCACCCAGGTTCACATACTCAGCTACTCGTGAAGTAAACCCCCAACCTATTGATACACATATGCACACACACCAAACTGTTCAACAGGGCCCTAATCAAAACCCCAATGCACACTGATACATTAATCCCCCAATGCCTGATGCACTGATGTAAGAACACAGTCCCTATATGTTCACTACATACAGGAACACACATTGATTCTCATACACACCCCGACTGTACAGGAAAACCTACTGCACACAAACTATTTACACAATGCAAATATATATATGAATATAGATTTGTATATTAAAACATGCAGTAAATAGAACACATAGATAGGTAAGATCCCTAAGGGCATATCACCAAACACTTGGTGTGCAGAAAACGAATCCCTACTAAAACTTCCTGAAAACCCAAATCAACCCCTAAAACGAAATCTATACTTACACGTAAGAGAGGTAATCGAGACTACACGAAATCCCTAGGGTTTGGGTTCCAGAATTTGGGGAAAACATCCGTAGGTCACCAAAACCCAAATTCACCTAGGTCTTCATGTAAAGTCTCAGAAATCAAAACCTAAACATCAAGGTAGGTTTCCTAATGGCCAAAAACAAGAAAAACAGAATATAATTGAATAAAAATAGGGTTTTACCTATAGGAAGATGGCTTCTTCAATGGAAGTTCTTCTTCCCCAAGGTTCCTTGACCCAAGCCCTTGCTTCTCTTTGCTTTGGAGGAGGAAAAATGGAATCCCTAGGTCTGGATTCCGAAATCTGGAGGGGGAATTGGTTTTCTGGATGGAGGCTAGGGTTTCTCCTTTCTACATGAAGGAAGAGAGGGTTCCCTTTTATATTAAAACAAAACTAGGGTTTCTAATGCATAGTTTAGGTTAAACCCCCTATGTTAGGTCATGTAGAACCTAATTAACTAAGGTTTAGTCAGTCTAGGGTTTGAGGTCCAACCTAAAATTTGAATTCTAGGGTTTCTCTAGAATTGGTCTTCAAATTAGGGTTTAGTCATTAGGGTTTGTCCTAATGAGTTCTAGGGTTTGACCTAAAACCAAATATCATTTACAATATATCATTAGTTTATAACACTCCACAGATTTATTAAATACATAATTATTCAAAATAGTAAAATTACACAAATGCCCTTACCTGAAAAAGTGGTAGTGACAGCCCTTGCTGCAGTGGCTGCCTCCCCCCCTCCATCACAAACACACACACACACACGCCTATATACTTATATATATATCACCTTATATATATATATATATATATATATATATATATATATATATATATATATATATATATATATATATATACACACATATAACTATATATATACACTACTATATATATATATATATATATATATATATATATATATATATATATATATATATACACTTATATCTACTCTCTAACACTCACACTAACACACTAACAAACACACTAATACACACACTCACACACAAATATATACATAGCTATATATATATATATAAACACACATATTAATATATATATGCACATACACACACACACACATATATATATATATATATATATATATATATATATATATATACATATACACACACAAGCACACTTACACATACATATATATATATACACATAGACATATACACACACGAGCACAAAGATATAAATACACACACATATATATAAATATATATACATAAACACACATACATATAAATATATACATATATATATATATATATATATATAGACACATATACACTAACACAACACAACACACAATAACACACAAACCATACGCCCCACTCACGCCCAACGACCCCGACACTCACAAATACCCTAAAATATATAAAATATAACTCGAAAACTCTAGCACACACTCCCCGATACTAATCCAACGCACGCACAAGCCCGAAAAGAGGAAACCACGCCGAAATGGCCATTCGGTCATTTCGACGAACACGTGGTGCGTGGTTCGGAAAACCTCCTGAAACGCACACCAAACGAACTCAAAATTGGCCCAAAATTTACCCACGCGCTCTAAACGATGCCTAGATCCTAGAAAATGTGCTCCTGCGTCGATTCTAGGTCCGTGGCGGAAATGCGCATACACTTAGAATCGGCGACGACGAAAAGCCCCAATTTCGCCCGAAATGCCCGTTTCTCCGTGACACGACTTCCCGTGTCCAAACGGAGACATGCACTCACTCTCTAGACACCCGACAACATCTACCTAGGTCCGTCTAACCTAGGGCATCACCCAAAATTGGGCCAAATTCGGATTCCACCCGAATTCGACACAAAACCTAATGTCAAAGTCTCTAAACTCAACCAAACTAGTTCCAACTTTCTTCCACGGGTAGGCTTAGGGTCTAGGAAGGTTCTACAACACTAATTATACTATATAAAAATAATTAGCAAGAGAAAAGTTAGGTTTTACCTCTTGGGAGTTGAAATCCCAAGGCCAAAGTCTCACAACCCCTAGAAATTACCTCCCTCAAGCTCCAAGCCACCAAATCTAGCTTCCATACTAGATCTAAGCTCCTCACACCTAGGTTAGGGATAATGCAAGGTTAGGGCTAGCATAAGGAGAAGGAATGGAAGAAAGAAGGAAGAAAGAAAAGTGAAGAAGAACTTACTTTGGAGTAGAAAGAAGAAGAAATAAGAAGTGGAGAAGAAGAAGAATGAAGAAGAAAAAGTATACAAAGGGGGGCTGCTAGTTTTATACGGGAATGGGTAGGTAGGGGGCCGGCCATGAAGTTAAAAAGGGTTCCATTAAGTCCAAATGACCAAAATGCCCTCCCGTAACTCGGTTTTGGGTTTCGGGTTCCAAATGCGCTCAAACTAACTCCAAATCTCTCCCACTAACCCACTAAAAAAATAATAAATATTTTTAAGCCCCAAAATAATTCTCACAAGGGTGTGGGCTGGGTCGGACATGGGTCCACTACGGTCTGACATGGGTCCAGGCTAGCCAAAACCCTAAAACAATTATTAAAAAAATAATATAAGCACTAAATAAATATAAATATAATTAATTAAATACAATCCACTATTTATCAAAAAAAAATCCTATTTTCTAGAATTGGATAATGACAACTTGAGAGCCAGTAACTTCTCTATTCTTAAAACTAACACTTTGTCCTATAAGCACTATGATTAAGACTTAAGATGACCATTACCTATATAATGAAATAGGATACCCTAATAGGTACCAAGATCTTTTCTCGTATATCCCAATAAGAGTTTTTACTTTATTTACAAGGACAAGGTTATTTTGTAGATTCTTCTTAAGGCAGTTATAGTATTAGTTAATTCTTGTAAGTTGGGTAGTATGTCTCATAACCTAGTAGCCAATAGTCTTTTTGACCCATTAATGAAGTAAAATTGAATAACATTAACTATAGGCTTCCATAAGAAGATAGTATTTTTCCAGATTATAGAACTTAGAGGCCCATACCTCCATTTGGTCGACTAGAGACTGAGACAAGGAGTTAGTATGGCAACGGTAGAGGCACAACACCGGACGAGTCTTATCTTCTTGGTGAACTTAAATTATTTGTACCTTTTCTCATCATAATCCAGCGTACTTATATTTTCTGTACTACCTCGACTTATGCTGCTATTTTATAGCCTAGTTTTGCAAGCTTATTCTTTTATCGAGCTTTTTTATGACATATGTGTTATTGGGGACGCCTACTAATACATTGTCTAAATCAGAATCAGTGTATTATGGTCTAGCTAACCTTAGTGTACTTGGTTCGCTCTTCACATGACTACTTTACGTGGATTGAGATATATAATTGACTAGTAGACGAATATACTTGCCCTTAGACATCTTCGAACACATCTTATCGATTATATAACTATACTAATATGAGCATGTGAATAGGTATTTACCAAAATAGGATTTCAATCCACAACTGCCTTGACAACTCTTTTTTTGAATTCTTAGATCGTCTTAAACCCCGTACTTGTATTCTATCACCTCTTCCTTGAATTCTTTATTATTGTTCTCCGTCTTTCCCTATTTCGGAAAGACGAACGCTTGTGCTTGGTATAAGTTTGATACGCGGATAGTACCTATAGGCCAAACATATTACTTGGTGACTATTTTTCGTAATTAAGGGCATGTCACATGTGGTATAAAATTTTGAGGATTGAATAACACGATTAAATAATTTGAGGAAGTTTTTCTTAAATGTATAGCCTTATGTGATAGATGGGTAAATTCTAAGTTGGGTAGAAGTTGCATTGTTAACTCGAGATAATTTGTTTTTTGATTGTGATCAAGTAAGATTAGATTGAGAGATTCAAGTCATTCTAATTTTGAGAAATTTTTTTAAGAATGATTAAGATGATAAGGAATTAATAAGAATTGATATCTCGATATTGCGGACCAAATATTTATACCTTTAGCACATGATTTAAATATTGAAGGTTGAATCATCGATTTAAATTTTGAGGATAAATATAGAATTTTAGACTTGAACAATTGGTGAATTAGATTTAAAATTTTACAATTTGATGATTTGAATTAAAACTTAAATTTTGATTGTTGGATCACCTATTTGAAATATTGAGAATATAAATTGAATTTAAAATTTGAAAAGTACAAAATTCATAAGTTAAAAATAGGAATAAGATTTGATTAGAATTGTGTATTATTTAAAATCTAGAGGAGATTATAATAGTTGAAAATCGTGATATAAAATTTGATATAGGTTATTTAAATCTTGAAGTTGTTATATAGATTTGACTTAAATTTGGATGTTGATTATTTAAAAATCGAGAAGGGATTACGATTGGTTGAATTTTGATTTAAACAGTGGTTATTTAAATTTTGAAAGATTGCGATTGACTTACCCTATGTACGAATGTAACGGATTAGCTAATCATGCCTTTTTTTAATTTTGAGGACAAAATTCTTTTAAGTTGGGTAGATTGTAAACTCCCTCAACCAAATTTAGGCCTACTTAAGTTTAGATAGAGAGACCGGGGCTAGTTCGAATCCAATTAGAAATAGAACATTGTGTTTTAGATAATTTTGTAATATTTATATCACTTAGTGCACCTTAACGTTGCTTTGATAATTGGAGCACTACACTAGCCATTGCCTTCCTACAAATTTTATACCCTTATCCTAGATGTGCCTGTCTTCTATTTTGATCCTTGTGTAACTCATAACTATGTCCATTTGTGCTTCATTTTAGTCGCACAATATTCGTCATAAACGATTATATTTAATTCTATATAAATCTAACTTTGTATCCTTGTGCGTTCCAATCAAAATTGGAGACACCATCTTGACCCATTTTATGCAACTCAAATTATGTTAAAATTCTACTTTGAGTCTTCTATGTCTATGACACTTGTGTCCCACCTAATTTTAATCCCATGTACTTCTAATCAATCTTAGAACACCATTTGCATTAATTTTAATTAATTTAATCAAATTATCATCTTTGTGTAATTTTTTAATTGTTGGGCACTTTTATGTAAAAGTACATTGAGGTGTCCATACCCCATTAGACCAATACATGAAGAAACCTCAATTTTCCTTTATGTAAAATTTTCCATAATTTTGGAGTATGTAACACTCAACATCAACCTCATCAACCTTGGCCCTCCATTTTGAAAAATAATGCAATCCTAGCCCTCCAAATACCTACATGACAAGCCAATTCCCAATTCCAAGGTGGATGTTAACCAAGCCCAACTTTTTATGTCAACCCAACCCTCCTTTACACACACACACACACATATATATGTATATATATAAACTTTTTCTTTCTTTATTTTTTCTTTCTTTTCATCCCTAATACCCAACTATCCAGCCGACATCCCTGTTCATCATCTCCCATCTCCTGTTCACGCCGCCACCCTCCGCTTCTGCAACCGCCGGAGCCCGCCAGCAGTTCGGCCACCAACCCTCCGGATCGCTGCACCTAGACTGAGCGACCCCGACCCCGCTAAACTTGACAACATCCCTCCGCCTGAACCAGCAGCAGCCCGCTGAATACCCCTCCTGAGCCGACCGGAGCACTGAACGACACCCCACGCAGACCTCCGCCCGACTCCACTACCGACGACTCCCTCGACATCTCCTCCGTCGCCTGTACCGTTCCTAGCCGGACCACCACCACCATCATCACAACCTTCCCCGCCTCGATCTCCCCTCAGACCCGACCCCGCCGGAGCCTCGGTGAACCCAACCTCGCTTGAGCCTCGACTCCCTACACTTCCCACGACCCTCTCTTCTCCTCCCCGACTTCCCGGTCGTCATCCCGAGCCACCCCGGCTAACACCACCACTACCTCTCCCCTCTCTTCTTCTTCCTACTCTCCTCCGGCCATCACTGTTCACCATCATCATACTCATCACTATCATTCTCATCATCATCACCCTCATCATCATCATCATCATCATCATCATCACCATCATCATTCTCATCATCACCTCCAACTTCGTCGTCATTATCAACATCGTTGTCATCGTCGATCTCGTGCACGTGCACAGGTTCGAACCTATCTCTTTTCTTTTTTTTTTATGTGTGCTTGAGTGAATAACGTTAGGGTTAGCATACTTCGTGATAGTTGGTTAATTTTAGACCGTGTTGGTGAACCCAATGACTAGTATGCGTATGCGTACACGTATGTGTATAGTATTCAATTTGGTATGTATATTTATATATATATATATACTCTATGGTAATTAAATGCTAGTAAGGACTATATATATATATATATATATATATATATAAAATTGTATATCTACTGTGAGACCCTAGTGTTAATTACGGATATCCCGTAATTACATTGACCTTGTGACCCTGAGACATGTGAGTTGACTGCCTTATGTACACTGACGTACTGGCGAGACCTGTGTTAGTATTTGACTATCTGATTATGCACATCAATCAAAGACATGACACCCATGCAGTTAGATGCACGCTTGACCCTGCTAGATGACCAGTATCACCCCTAGCGTACCCTCTGAGTTCAGTATAATTATGGTTGTGTATGTGCTAGTGTAATGGCTGATGATGTATTGTATTATATCATATGTATATAGGACCTTTGTGTTGTTCTGCGAGACTTCAGGAGCAGGTTATTGGTACTACACAGCTTTCTTACCAGGCAAGTATACCTTGCCATTGTACTGTGATTTATATTCCATATAATGCATGTATTTTATTTTTGTCCATTTTGTTCATATATTTTAAAACTGCTATATAAACTGCGCTTCCAAGAATGACTTGGGTGCAATGACTGGTGCGTCGTATTCTGTTTTATTTATGTATATGCATGTTGACCTAGTTTACAAGACCACCCCATTATCATGAGGTATTTTTTATGTTTATTTGGCCGTGACATATTTTTTACACGAGTTGTGAGTCTCATATAGATCACGGACTTGCATGACGGGTTTGGCCACCTTTACGTATGGGACATGCGATAGGGAATAACTGCTGTTAAAATTTGCATGCTAGGAGACTTGGTAGTTAGTAGAGGTATTATCGTATCATGGATGTGACATGCTTAGAGCATGGGGTGGGAAGAACAACAAGTAAGGCATTTTGGCTCCTTTGCACTTTTCTTTTTGTAACCTGTACGCTCCACCGGAGATGTGCGGTCATGATGATCCCTATATTACCTGGCAGCTTCTGCCGTTCAAAAGATGACATGCTTTATAGGCCCCTGATTCTCCAAGAGAATCATGCCAATCTCATTTATGGCCAGATAGCCCACTTGTTGGAAAGTTATTCTCAAACTGCATTCACATAGATGGTTAGGCGACCCATTGGATGTTTATTTTCAGTACTTTATTAGCATGCTTCTATGTATCTTGTTATGTCCCTCTGAGGTCCTGGTCCCTTTCCAGGTGTAGACGATCATGACTATTCGTAGGAGCGCGGATCAGGACTTGCTACTTATCTTTCGAGGAGGTCTTCTCTTCGAGCCTCATTGATCATTAGATGATGTTCTTATTGTGTTTATTTTTATATTCTAGTTGGTAGTGGATTTGTTTCCATCCGACTATCATTCTTTGATACTTCATATTAAGATTTAGTTATATAGTTGATTGGTTATTTATTCATTTATATTTGATTCTGTGGATGAGATTTAGTTATGCCCTGTGACTTGTGATAAATTTATACCACTTGTGAATTATTGTTATTCATAATACATCGTACGTATGTGTTATGGTTTCCATATATTGGAGTCTTCATATATATATGGCTGGCATGGTTACGTATTTCCAGTCCTATATATTTTGGGACTGGGGCGTGACATCTAGCAACATAAAAGGCAGCAGTTGGGGAAAGGTCGGGCACTGCCCAGGCTAGGCAACAACATGTGGTAGACTAATGTTATAGTAGTGAGGATCAGGTAAAGTGCAGTCATAGCTGTAGTAGGGTGCTTGCACTCTAGTGGGGGTATGGAGGTTCATGTGTCAACTGTATGTATGCAGTTTCACCTACAGTAGGTAGGGAATCAGTACACTTATCTGCAATAGGGAATTAGGGCATTAGAAGGAAGGGTTAGTGTGCACAGATGCGTCTGTGTACAAGGTATAGTGTGGGTAGTGTTGGTATTTGGGATAGGTTGCAGTGTAGGTAACTTAAGGGGTTAAGGTACTAGGTATTATATATGATACTAAGTGAGGGTTGACAAGTGAGTATGTGATTGAGTTCAAGTGTCATGAGTATGGACTACAAATACCATAGTGTCAAGGTATCTAGATATAGAAATACTAATTTGGGTTGTATTAAGGTATGGGTCAATATACTAATGTATTTGTCATGACCCGCACCCGGTTGTAAGGGTACAAGTCAGAAATAACGCCCAGCCTACGCCGCAGAATCGATGGTAGAACGCTGTCTGGGTAATATATCTAGCAATATAATGAACCACCAACAATATCAATATACTCAATCACAGATCTAAGATAGAACGAGCATGAATATGATAAAGAATAGAATAGTCACATACAACTCATGAGTCTAAAATAATACATCAATGAGTCTGAAAGAAATACTAACAATTAAGATGGAGACAAATCCAGTACCAAGAATACTAAAAAACTACTAAATTCGGGTCATCTGTCTCAGTTGGGATAAGTCCCTCCTGAGCCAGGGTCTCTGACTCTAAATCCACAACATTCTGAGGTCCATAATGTGTAGGGTACCATTCCTCAGTGTCATCTGGGAAAAATATATCCAGTCAGGAAAGAAGCAGAGTACATCTCTAACAGCAGTTCTAATCAATGATAAAAACTATGTAATAGTAAATAGATGTGAATATACAAGATGCATAATAGATACAATAAGATATATACAATAAGAAAATACTGGAATAAATATAATAATGAGCAATATGTCAATGAAAAAGAATACTATTGTCTATGTGTGTGAGTACTAGCTTTAATATGTGATCGGCTTGGGAACATGATACAAGATTTATGGCTTGACTAATTATACGTTCGATATATGATTAACACTATTTAATGAGGAAGACTTGATACAAGGAGGGTATGATCACATATCTACACTAAAATACTCTCCACCCTCAACTGGTATAATAGATCCAACCATGGTATGCTATGGCACGGGATCCTCTAGAAAGGTAGTAAATGTCCCCGAGAATCAGTGTCTGTACTTGCACAAGATAATCAATAAAACAAGACTTGTATAAGATATACCATATACAAGGAATAACATCTCATGACGAGATCCGGATATACCAATCCGTATAACCATCGTATCAAGAAATATGGATATCTACACTAGATACAATGAACATAGAGGATATCATAAATAAGAAACTATCAGAGAATATACTCGCCTGAAGTCCAATGAATAGTCTCACAGATGTCTGATACGGTGCCTCGAAGACCTAGATATGCAATACAACATCAATACGAGGTTCCGGAAAGAAAATAAGTTAAACTATTAACTTCTAGGTCAACAAGTCAACTCTAAGTCAAAATTCAAACAAATTCAACTTTGAGGTCAACTATGGTCAAACTATGGTCAGCTATCTATTTTTAGGTTGTAAAAGTCTAACACAAAGATATTGGGTTCCAATACTAAAGTCTAGGTCATAAACTACATCTTAGGGTACTAGGATACCGTATCTCTGGATACGTAAATCAATAGAAAAATATCACGTATTAATATCAAACAATTTATTTATTATATAAATCCTAATTACAAATATTAAATAGATACCTTGGTTTTGAACCAACTTGGTATCTCAACACTAAACTATAATATTGATACCCAAACCCAATACCTTGGGTGTCCCCAATTACCTTGGTACTTACCTTGGTATCTCAAGGTAATACCCACTACTTTACTTATGCTAACTACCCTTAAATATAATATATGCTACACTAATTATTATACATATAGTATACTATATTACAAATAGCAATTAGGAACATATTTACATATATATTATTTACCATATATATATATAAATATATATACATACATATATATCTAATATATATAAATTGCCAAACTGTCGCTAAAAGCCCTGTCTGCTGTCGCTGAAAATCGCTATTGCTGTGGATACTCTGCTATTTTAGTGATAGATTCCTGCTGCTGTCGCCAAAGTTGTCGCTAAAGCCTCTGATACGGCTGCTGATACTATGCTATTTTAGCGACTCTTTTCTGCTGCCGTCGCTAACTGCTGTCGCTATAGAAGCTGTTGCTGCTGTTATTGCTGCTGCTGCATTCAACGACGCTTGCTGTCGCTGTTGCTCTTGCTGCTGCTACTGTGCTGTTGGTATTGATGCTGCTGTTGTGACGCTCCTGCTGTCACCAAAGCTCCTGTCTTCTATCACTAATATATATATATATATATATATATATATATAGATAACCCACATAATATATCTATATAATATGCATATAATACTACTAATAACTATACATACACCCATACATAGTAATATGTAGATAATACCCCATAGTAACATACAAACACATACATAGTAATAAGTTTATAACAACATACATACGTATATGTACATATAAACATATACACCAAATAAACATACATTATATGATTATAAACACAAATAAATATCTATTAACATATACATATATATATATATATATATATATATATATATATATATATATATATATATATATATATATATATATACATGTAGAAGAATAGTTACATACTATATACATATATAGTATATACATAGATACAAAGGTCTAAGACACAACATTAGATAAATATATACACACAATATTATATATATATATATATATATATATATATATATATATATATATATAATTACACTTCTCCATGAAATAAGAACACAAGAAAATTAGATCTATAATTAATTGCACACACATGGAACGTATCACCCCGTATCCCACTAGACCTAGGATACACATGTGACACGAGTCCACCACACATCCAAACGTACCCCGAAGGACACGAATAAGTCATATATATTATTTATGAACAATACGAAGAGTCAAATATAATTCTACGTGTCCGTGTCAAAATATGACATGTTCAAAGTCCCGTGTCGGAGGAAAAACCCCCAAATCAATACGTATCACCAAATTATTGGGATATGACCTACACGTACCCAATTATGGATACGACACTAGCCCCAAACATACGAGCACATGCCAAATTGATATATAGGACCAATTGACACACACAATAAATGTCAATATCGGAATTTCCCCAAAATTGACACAAAAAAGTACCATAACTTTCACAATAGGCCTACTATGAACACAAAACCAAATCCTATGGGTAGCCTATACATATGGGTTGATTTCTTATGGATAAATCTCAGATTTAGAACTAATTCCTCAGAACCAAATTTCTTCAGATTCCAACTTCAATTTTCCTACCAAATTTATCCTAATTTATTTCTAAATCACCATTGTAGGATAGTGGAGCAAGGATCTGTAGATTCTTGCTTCCTCCTTCTAGATCCTTGCTCCACTATCCTACAATGGTGATTTAGAAATAAATTAGGATAAAATTTGGTAGGAAAATGAAGTGGGAATGAAGAAATTTGGTTGAGGAAAATTCTAAATCTAGTTTTAAAATGAAAAGAGGAGAGAGAAATCAATTCCCCCCTCTTTAATAGGTTGCCCCCTCTACCCCTTCCTCAAGATAGTATGTAATGTCCATTATACCCCTTGGGTCCTCTCATGAAGAAATAATTAAGGAAGAAAGCTTCTAGTCTAATGGTTTAATTAATTTTAATCCATCTCCTAATCAATGGGCTTTCTAATTGGGCTCAATTCTAACAATTACTATATGTTGGTCCATGAGTCTAAACTAAACTAGTTAGGTCCACTAACACAAGTCCAAAATAAATAACTAATACCTAACAATAGTTAAATAATACAACAAATAATTATTATCATGCATGATATTTAATTAATTATGAAATTACTAAAATATTCTTTCCTAGAAAATATGGTAGTGACAAGTCTACCCTCCTTAAAATAATTTTGTCCTTAAAATTCAAAGACAAAAACTACCCCCAGAAATAACAGAACATAACAATGAACAGAACTAAAGAAAATGACTAACTATGAAAGAACATAACATAATTAGTAAAGAACATACCTCAAGGCACAAACAAATATTGATAACGCTATCGCATTTTATCCTCCCTCTTCCTGGTAGACTCCCCCAGAGAGTGATGCCTCCATACGACGCGCACCAAAGAAATAGTCTGGTTACTCAGCACCCTCTCTCTCCGATCTAGAATCTTAACTGGCTGCTCTAGATAGCTAAGAGTATGGCCCACCTCTATCTTCGAGTGATCCAATACATGACTAGGATCTTCCACGTACCATCTCAACTGGGACACGTGAAACACATTGTGCACTCCCTCCAATGCAGGTGGCAATTCTAGCCTATAAGCAACTGCACCGATCCTCTCTAGAATAGTGAAATGTTCGATGAGTAGCGGACTAAGCTTCCCGCCTCCATCGAAGCGAATCGTGCCTCATGTCGAAAAAATCCTCAAAAACACCAAACCACCCACCTAGAACAAAATACTACCTTAAGAACTTAATCTATAACAAACAACCAATAACAAGGACAAAACAAAAATCTAAACTATACCTCGAACTCCAAAGGTCTCCGATGGCTATCGGCCCAATGCTGCTGTCTGTCCTGTGCCACACGAAGTCTGTCTCTGATCAACTGAACCTCCTCCACTGCATCTACAACCATCTCTGGCCCAAGCAAAACTCTTTCTCCAACATCGTCCTATGACAAGGGAGTACGACACCTCCGACCGTACAGAGCTTCAAAAGGTGACATCTCTATACTAGCCCGGTAGCTGTTGTTATAAGAACACTCTACCAAATAGAGATGGTCCTCCCAAGAACCCCCAAAATCTAGTACACAAGTGCGTAACATATTCTCGAGAGTCTGAATAGTCCTCTCTGACTATCCATCAGTTTGTCGGAACCATCTAACAGTGGCACCTATCTGAGATCTGTAATATCTCCGTGTTGGCGATCCAATCGGAGATCTGTTCTGCAGTCTCATTTCGTGAGAAAGTATCTGGTCCTATCTGTCAGAACCATCTAACAGTGCCACCTGTTTGGGCTGGTGCAGGTGCTAGTACGGTTGCTGGGACATGTGTCCTCTCTAGTACTGTCATCATACTCTGTCTCAATGTCTCTATCTGCTGCCACTGTGCTTGCATCATTGCTTGGAAGAACTGAAGCATCTGTGGCTGGCCATCTAGCTATGGCATCTGGGGTGGATAAGGTGAAGGCGGTGGTAGTGGAATCTCTGGCTGGGTAGTAGGAGTCTCCTCAGATGTCGGCCTCTCAGTCTGCGGTGTTGGTGTAGCTCCTGAAGTCTGGCCCTCACAATGTTGCGTGGGGATTGTCTGGGAAATCTGTCCCTCGGGTTGCAGCGTAGGATCGCCCTACGACGTCTCGTTCCAATGTATCATCGGGGTATGTAGAGGCGGTTGCCCTTGGGGTACCTCCTCTCTTTGGGTAGTGTTATCTGGCACTGCGGCACTGGGTGCTCCTCGTCCACTGCACAGATTCATCTTGCTGCAACAGATAGGACTTCATTAAAAGAGTACGAAATAACAAATAGGATGCAGATATTTAGAAACAGTATGAAGGAAGTTCAAAGGCGAATCAAAAAGTGGATGAGACCTAGTAACTTCTATCCTATTGCAGGCTCGCTGGATACGTTACCATACCACAAGCGAAAAAGTCGACCTGCATGGGCCACCACTAAAACCATGTCCCACCCCAGTCCCATATTACATGGAACTAGGCCAAGTGGCAATAGCCAGCTGTCACATCTCCGAGGATATCTCAATTTAATGGATCCTAATGAAGAGTGCTACGGTGTCCTAAAGTATAACATGTCCCATAATAATAAATCAACAGGTAACTAATCTCATCCATAATATAAACTGCAAGAATAATAATAAACTGATGGAAGATAAATGCCAGTCTCTAAGATATCATAGTACAACCAATAATGTCTGGTGGGAACAAACCCACTACTATGACGAAGGAAAGTGCTGAAATGAATGATAAAAGATAAAGACTAGGGCATCAGCTGACTAGATAATGATGCTCCCAATCCTAGGCAGTAGGCCTACCAAGTTATCACGGGAACTCCAAAGCTAGAACCTCTAACTCCTCTGTAGTAGCGAATCTCGTCTCCTGGGCCGTATACTGTGGGGTAGTAAGCCTCGTCCAAATCTGGAAAGGTACCAGGTCCTCAGAGGGACGTAATAAGATACATAGAAAATGCCATATATAAATACTAAATAAAGTAAATGCAATAAAGGGTGTGCTAGCTATCTAAGTGAATGCAATATGAGGACAACTTTGGTACGTATGGGTAGGCGTAGGCATAACGTCCAACACCCCGAAGAGCGTGGCAGCAGTGCAGTATATCGTCTATATTGCTCCGAAGAACGTGGCAGCAGTACAGTATATCGTCCATATCGCTCCGAAGAACGTGGCAGCAGTGTAAAGGGAGTCATTGGATCCGTAGCTCCTCTGGATACTACGGACTCCAATGGGTGTATCCCATATGCCTACTAATGTCCTCCCCGCCCAATGTTGATATGCAAGTCGAATACTCGACGTGCATACCATGTATCTATATGCCAAATCTCTACTAATAAAATATAACTTGAACTACGTACTAACCGTGATGTAGGTTATACGTAACGATAGCTAGTCGAGTACGCAAAACCGCATCCCAATATGAATATGTCTCAGTGAACGTGTAAGGTGTCAGGTCTCAGACGATAACCGGGTATCGTCCAATGGGGTGAGTCTGCTAAGAACTAGGCCCAGTATACAAATCATCAACGTATCCGTCGACCACACCCGAACAATCTCGGATGCGCACTGTTGTATAAAGTAAAAGCAACAAGAATACAATACAACATATGCATGATTTAAATTAGACAGTAAATATGGCAAGGTATCTTGCCTGGGTCCTGAAGCTGTGAATGCCAGAAGTCGATTCCTGTAGTGTCTCCTGGTTGATCTATAGGTCCTAAACACAAATATAATATAACAATCTCATATCAGACGCTAAATATTAAATGTACACGACTATAACGCGACGCTTGAATATTATCGCAAGTTCACGTCAGTTCGAATACAACGTCACATGTGCGCGTAGCTAAGGTGCACACATGTTTTGTGATCGAACATCCTGGCCCTTGAGATAATAATTTCAAGTTATGGTCTGACCACGATCTCTGTTCTGTGTGAACACATGCTCCTGGGTTTCTATGTTCATTGCACGTGGTTTATGTACAGGTATTAGGGTGGAAACGCTAGTCCTTGGTGTTATGTCTCATGATTAAGGGTTGGCTAGTAAATACACAAATTCTAAATCTTATAGTCATTAATCCAATATGTACATAATTAGGGTTGTGTCCGATATCAAAATTTCTCGACATGACGATACGACGCTATGATATTAACATGAAGAAGCGGGGGTTTTATGTGGTTACCTCTACGTGGCTTGCTCGGACAGGGCCTTCTCTCATCGAGGCATACTCCGGCGGAAGGGTGGCTCCAGCGAGGTGGCAGCGACGGTGGCGGCACTGCAGTAGGTGCGGCAGCGGCAGCAATGGCAGCAATGCTACGGGGGTCGGGTTGGCGCACGGCGGCTCATCGTGCAGCGGGGGCGACTGTGTTGGTCGATCGAGGGGGGCTGGGGTGATGGGAGCAGTCGGGTCTCGGTTGAAGGGGGGGCGGTGATGGGAGCAGTCGGGTCTCGGTTGAAGGGGTGGCAGTGATCGGAGCAGTCGGGTCACGGCCGGTCGAAGTGGGGTGGCGCCGGCGCTGTCAAGCAGCGGTGGTGAAGGTGATGGCTAGGTTGCAAGGGAGAGAGTATTCGGCTAGGGTTAGGGTTTGTGAGGGTTTTGTTGGTTTAGGGTTTACATGAATGAAGTTATGTATTTATATAGGGGATGAACTTCGGGGTTGGCCCCGGGATTTGGGCCGGCCAGGGTTCAATGATATGGGCTGGTCAGGTCCAGTTGAGGTAAAATTAGCCATAAATTAATTATATAAATTAATAATTAACTGTGCAAGGCGAAGTTAATTCACATTGTATAGCTAAGGTTGCACTACGGTCAGAAGGTACCTAAAATTGTCTCACAAAATTTTAATTATATCTGTTTATCCCTAGTCTCTAATTTTAAAAATACAAATAATCCCTAAATTGGTTGAGGGGGTTTACAATCTACCCTCCTTAGAGCATTTCGTCCTCGAAATTAAAACGTACGCATAACAAGAATACCTAACTGAATAAATAAAGTGCTAATACGTACCTAGTTCTTTGAAGAGGTGGGGATAGCGCTGTCTAATATCCTCCTCGCATTCCCAAGTCGATTCGCCTGGTGCATGATGTCTCCATGCGACGCGGACTAAAGGAATAGTCTAACCTCGCAGTACCTTCTCACTCATGTCCAGAATCTCAACAGGCTTCTCCTGGTACGATAAGCTCGGGCCGACTGTGATCTCTGAATGGTCAAGTACATGACTCAGATCTGGTATGTACCTCCTCAGCTGAGATACATGGAAGACGTCATGGACTCTTTCTAAAGTCTGCAGCAAGGCTAATCTGTAAGCAACCTCTTCGATACGTTCTAATACGTCGAATGGTCTGATGTACCTCAGACTCAGCTTTCCTCGGCCTCCGAATCTGATAGTCTCTCGAGTAGGCGAGATCTTTAGAAATACTTGATCTCCAACCTGGAACTCTAAGGGTCGTCGATGCACATTCGCCCAATGCTTCTACCGGTCCTGTGCTGCTCCTAGGTGTCCTTGGATTTTCTTCACCTTCTCCACTGTACGAACAACCAACTCTGGTCCGAGAATCTGTCGCTCGCTTATATCACTCCAACATACTGGGGAACAATATTTCATGCCATTTAATGCTTCATAGGGAGCCATCTGGATGCTCGCTTGATAGTTGTTATTGTAGGAAAACTCGACCAAATGTAAATGGTCCTCCCATGATCCTCTGAAGTCAAGCATGCACGCTCTTAACATGTCTTCTAACGTCGGAATGGTGCCCTCCGACTGGCCATCTGTTTGGGGGTGATACGCTATGCTAAACTTTAGGCGAGTACCAAGACTCTCCTACATACTCCGCCAAAAGTAAGAGGTAAACCTCGTATCCCTGTCAGACACGATGATAACTGGCACTCCATGCAGGCCCACAATCTTTCTCATGTACATATCTACTAAGGCCTCCGTCGATTATCCTACTCTGAAGGGTAAAAAGTGTGCAGACTTGGTGAGTCTATCCACAATTACCCATACTGCATTGCGACCACTAGGACTCCTCGAAAAGCCCGTAACGAAGTCCATGGTGATGTGCTCCCATTTCTACTCTGGTATAGGGAGTGGTTGAAGCAATCCTGCAGATCTCTGATGCTCAGCCTTGACTTATTGACACACCAGGCACTTGGCCACAAAGCGTGCTATCTCTCTCTCTTTATTTCGTGCCACTAGTAGTACTGTCTCAAGTCCCTGTACATCTTCGTGCCTCCAGGATGAATAGAATAGGTTGAACTGTGTGCTTCTGCCATCAACTCCTGACGAAGTTCTCCATTTGGAATATAGAGACGATCTCCGTATCTTAAAGTCCCATCTTTATGTATTCGCAGTCCTGTCTGTATTCCTGCCTCTATCCTCTGTCTAAGTCTCTAAAATCTGGCGTCTGTCGGTAAGGCAGCCTTGATTCTCTCCACTAATGTCAATTGTAACTGGAAACTCGACAACTGTCCATCTACTTCGGGCATAACGACCTCTATACCCAACTGCTCTAGCTCTCTCAACAGATATTATTGGGTAGTCATGAAGAATGCCATGGGTCTTCTGCTCAATGCGTCAGCTACTACGTTAGCCTTTCTCGGATGGTACTGTAGCTCGATCTCGAAGTCTGTCAGTACCTCGAGCCAACGTATCTGTCTTTGGTTCAGATCCTTCTGAGTGTAGACGTATTTTAGGCTTTTATGATCAGTAAATATCTCTACTCTTTTTCCATATAAATAGTGCCTCCAAAGCTTCAAAGCAAAAATCACCGCGGCAAGCTCCAAGTCGTGGGTGGAATAGTTCTTCTCATGTGTCCTCAACTGTCTAGAAGCATAAGCTACAACCTTTCCATGCTACATTAAGACATCCTAATCCTTTCCAGGATGCATCGCTATAGAACACAAATCCTTCGGGTCCAGAAGGTATGGTCAAGATAGGTGCTGTAGTCAAGCGCTTCTTCAGCTCATCGAATGCCTTCTGACACTCCTCTGTCCAAGTGAACTCCTGCTCCTTACGGGTCAAGTGGGTCATCGGCTCTGCAATCTTCGCGAAGTTCTCTACGAACCTCCGGTAATATCCGGCAAGTCCTAGAAAGCTCCTCACTTATGAGACATTGGTAGGGGTTGGTCATGTCTCTATAGATGAAATCTTCACTGGATCTACTGAAATTCTATATCTTGAGATGACATGTCCATAAAAAGCGACACGATCTAGGAGAAACTCGCACTTGCTCAGCTTGGCATAAAGCCTCTCTCTCTTCAGCGTCTCTAACACTAGTCTAAAGTGCTCTTCGTGCTCCTCGTGGCTCTTTGAATACACCAAGATATCGTCGATGAAGACTACCATGAACTGGTCCAAGTATTGGTGGAATACTCTGTTCATCAAGTTCATAAATACAGCTGGCGCATTCGTCAGTCCAAAAGGCATTACTAAGAACTCGTAGTGACCATAACGAGTCATGAATGCTATCTTTTGGATGTCTTCTCTTCGCACCTTCACTTGATGATAACCCAATCTCAAGTCGATCTTTGTGAATAATACTGCTCCTGTCAACTGGTCGAATAAATCGTCAATCCGCGGCATAGGGTACTTGTTCTTGATAGTCAAAGCGTTAAGGGCTCTATAATCAATACACATACGTACTGTTCCATCCTTCTTAGGCACAAACAATACTGGTGCTCCCCATGGTGATACACTAGGATGGATAAACTCCTTGTTCTGTAACTCCTCTAATTGTAGCTTCAGCTCATCTAACTCCTTCTTCGCCAATCGGTATACATTAGAAGATACTGGTGCTGCTCCGGGTATTAGCTCAATAGTGAACTCGACGTCTCTATCTGGCGGTAAGCCTGGCAGTTCTTCGGGGAAAACAACCTCAAATTCTGCAACTATTGGCGGGGGTGCAATCTCCATAGCTATGCAAGCTTCCGCTATCTGTCCTACTCTTTGTTCGACGGTCCCTCACATGTACTCAAACTCCGGTTGATCTGGCGGTCTAAAGGTGACGCTACCCTTCTGGCAGTTCAGTACAGCGTTATACTGGCTTAACCAGTCCATGCCTAGCACAACATCAAAGTACGGTATAGGCAATACCAAGAATCATGCTCTCATCTCTCTACCACATACAATTACTGAGCATGTTCTAATAGTGCTGGTAACCGGTACGATACCTCCTCCGGTAAGAATCTTCCAACTCTAAGGTAAGGGGGAAGTCACTACTCTATGCATTGCTATGAATCTACTAGAAATAAATGATAATGTAGCTCCAGAATCAAATAATGCAGTCGCAGGTAATGAAGCAACCAAAATGGTACATGTGATAGCTTTCCCTTCGGTCTCCTCCTTTGTAGCTGCTAGTGCAAAGGCCTGTCCGTGCCTCTGCCCTCCGATCTACTATCGAGCTCGGTCAAACTGCGCCTCCTGTGGGGCCAAGGGTGGTCCCCTCTAAAATCTTCCAAGTGCTGGTGGTCGTTGACCTTCTGGCGGTGGTAGTATCCTCGGAACTGGTGCTGTTGGCCTCTGTCCGGCCGGCGATGCTGTCTCTCTGCGTTGTGGGCAGTCTCAAACTTGGTGCTGGTCTGACCCACAAATTAAATACGTCCTCAGTCTCTTTCTGCAGTCCTTCTCGTTATGTCCTCTCTTACTACAGTGGTAGCAAGTCGAAAGCTCCTTTTGCTAGTATGGCGTTGTCCTCTGCTGTATCTGGGCTCCGGAACGTCGGATCGGTCCTCCTGCTCTGGGCTGTGCTCTGGCTGGTATAGTCGTGATGGAATGTCTAGCTCCTCTGACGATGGCCTCCTGGATTCTCTCCTCCGCAAGAACCTCTTCATAAGAAATCCTCGCCTGTGTGGTGGTATACCTCTGTAGCTCAAAATTGAGGCCGTAATAGAATCTTTGAGCTTTCTCGAGATCATTGGGTATCAAGACGGCCCCAAATCTGCTAAGGCGGCTGAACTCCGTGTTATATGTGTCAACAGTCATATTCCCCTATTCTAAATGTAGAAACTGGGAGTACAGGGCATTTCTGACTGTAGCTGGGAAATACTTTGCATGGAAGTATTCTAGGAATTGTTCCCAAGTCTGGTTCTTGCCTACACCGCGCTCAATAGAATCCCACCAGTGATGGGCATTGCCTTTTAGTTAGGCCCTTACTGTGGTCATCCAAAGGTCTGGATGTAGTTGTGAAGCCTCTAGTAACATCTCCGTGTTGGCGATCCAATCGGAGATCTGTTCTGTAGTCTTATTTCCTGAGAAAGTATCTGGTCCCATCTGTCGGAACCATATAACAGTGCCACCTGTCTGGGCTGGTTGTCACGACCCGCACCCAGAAATTGGGCATGAGTCGTGGGTACGTCCAGCCTACGCCGCAGCATCGGCGGTAGAACGCTGTCTAGGTCACAAACATAGTATATCCTGTCAATAGTCTCAACTCCGTACGGAGGACAATGATAAATAATCCATAGTTCTATAATATACTCAATCACAACTATAAACATAATGGCACGATGAGAATTGAAAAGAGTTCTATTGAAAACCAACCACAATAATCCAACTCAAATCCTGGGTCTAAATGACCTCACAAAGTCATAAATAATAAATACATCTCAGTCTCAGTCTAAAACAATAATACAGAAAAAAAGTAGTCTAAGAACAGGCTGGTAAGTTCTCCTCTAGGATAGACACCTCCTCTGGGATTTCTGGAGTGAAATCTTCATCTATTCCTGGGCCGTAATGAGTGGGGCAAAAGTCCTCCAGGTCCTCTGAAAATGTTGTTATCCAGTCAGGATTGGAGCGAAGCACAAGCACTAACAGCAGTTTCATTAAATTGACAAAATCTATAAACAGTGTAAGAGATACAAGATGGAATAAAAGCTGAACATGTGAAGTACTAGAGAAATGAAATAGACAATAGAGCATCTAGCAATGAGCAATAAATAGTGAATGCTAGAACAAGTAGATCTGAATAAAGATAAAACATCTAACTAAGTGTTTGAAATATTAGTTCATCATGTGATCGGCTTGGGACTAGATCAGGCTGGTTATATATGATTAGCTATGATTCTTGAAGGTCAGGCTAACCATATAGTTAGCTATGATGCATGATAATGGTCAGGCTAATCATATATAACAGCTATGAAGCATGATGATGGTCAGGCCGCACCCGACGTGAGAAGTGGGGTGAGCTATGATGCATGGCAAGGATTTGGATATGATCACATAATCTACTAATAATTCCCCATCCCCAGCTAGCACGGTGGATTCCAATCACGACTCCTCATGATGGGGATCTAGGGTGCTAACTCGTGTATCCACAGTGTCGGAATCAAGTATGTAATACACTACAATTTATAGAAGTAATCAACAATGAAAACCGTCAGAGAATGTACTCGCCTGTGGTCCTGAGCAAAATATGAGGATCGATGCCCAAAGTGGAATCACAATGACCTATATATAAGATAACAATGTTAAATGGTGTTTGGAAATAATAAGAGTGATTAGCTAATTTTGAAATGGGGTGTTAGGCCATTTCTAGGTCTATACTAGGTGTTACTAAGTCAACTCTAGGTTTTTGGTCAATACTAGTTAATGTTCATACTAGCTATTTTGAACTAATACTAGTTAAATACACTATATTATATGTTCTATACTTACAATATAGACTCTATATAATTATTATCTCTAATAACCCAATTAGTCTTGAATACCTTGACCAAAACCTTGCACCATAACATATACCTTAATATCCCCTCAAACCCATACCAATACCTTACCAATACTAAATTCAACACTGACACTATTCTAATTACCTACACTGCACATATCCAGAATTCCTCACTCAGTCTTCATACCTACACACTCTAATTTCCCTTGCACAGACACAACTGAAACTGCTACACACAGTCTCACACATCCATAGATTCATTACCTACACTGCACACCTACATTCCTAGGTAATACACTCTCACCTACAGAATTAATACACACACACACTTGTACACCTTGATTTGCCTACTGAAACACACAGCTAGTACACACAGCTACTGGAGAAAAACCTGGGACACACTGACCTTACTGCCATACATACTGTGCACTGATACATAGTTAACACATTAACTGTGCACTGATACAGTCACAGTTTATACTCCTATACCGACTGGTACTCATAGGCAGACACACTACACTCACTCACACTCCCTGCCACATAGCTCACTCACAGGCACCTACACCCTAACACTAATGCACCCTCACACTCAGACATGCTGCTACTGGACACAGGTATACACTGAATACACATGTTCACAGTATCCTTAATACACAGAAATTATGTAGGTATCATAACTGACACACAGGCTTATATACATTGACACAAGGACACACACTATACATTCACCTACAGCTCACTCACCTACCTTAACTCCATACTGCACAGCTAACTACTGACACACAAACACAGGTTGAGTTCACTGCACAATACCAATTCTAACTGACACTCAAACTAGACACTTCACATAGACACATAGGTTTAGAAATCTGGAATTAACTAGGATACACACAGGAATTAAACACACACAGGACTGAACTGAAATTTATACTGAAACACACAGTACACAAACTGAAACTGCACAGCAACACACCCCAATCTACACCTACTGATACTCCACACACAGGGACACACAGTATAAAATTGTTGCACATAGACCTATCTAGGTTCACACAGTCACATACCCAAGTTCATAGTTTGAACTACACAGGCACTTCTCACTCATCTACACATTGGTTCATACGGATACAGGAACTCACACACACTCAACAGCCACAATAAAACTGTACACAAAACTTAACACATAGAATTTGGATACTCAATGATGCTGAAATCCGATACTGACCAAATCAAGAGGATCTTCGACTGATACACATGCTACACAGGATTTAAACTAGATTCACCCAACCACATAATTCTGGATGCACAATAGAACCCAAAAACACATACCTGACTGTACAGAACCTCCCCATTGCTGTACACAGCACAGCAAAGACTCGACTCCACAGAAAAATCAGAACAACAACACATCACACATATGCATATATATATACATCAGCCATCATACCTCCAATTAGATAATAATACAGTAGGTTCGATAGGTAATTCCTCCTGTGAAGCATTTCCCCAAACACATGATGTGCACAAACGAAAACCACACTAAGATCTCCTAAAAACCCAAAGCAAAACCCTAAATCAATATCTAACCTACACATAGGAGGGTGAAATCAGTCTATAAACAACCACCTAGGGTTAGGGTTCCTGATAATTGGGGAAAACCCCAATTGGTCACCAAAACCTAATCAAAAACCCTAAAATTCGAATTACACAGCAAGGGGTTCCCTAATGGCCAATAATCGACAGAAAAACAGAGATTACATGTATAAAATGGGGTTTTACCTGCAGGGAGATGGTTCCCTATGGAAGTTCTTCCTTCCCAAGTCTCCTTGACCCAAGTTCCCTGATTTCCTTGCTTTGGAGGAGGAGAAAATGGAAGCCCTAGGTTTAATCTCGAAAAATGGGGTGGGGAGATGGTTTCTCTAGATGGAGGCTAGGGTTTCTCTTTTCTACATGAAGGATGGCTTTGTGAGAAGCTTTCTTTTTATATTAAACCTAGTTTTAGGGTTTCCATGCATAGTTTTTAGGTTAAACCCCCTGGCCCTCTCATGTAGAACCTAATAGACTCAGGTTAAGTCAGTCTAGGGTTTTGAGGGTTCCATCCTAATTTAAAATTCTAGGGTTTTGCTAGAATAGGGTTTACAAATTAGGGTTTGGTCATTAGGGTTTGCCCTAATGCGTTCTAGAGTTTGACCTAAAATCAAATATCACTAAAAATAATATAATTAGTTTATAAAACTCAGCAATTAAGTAAATACATAATTATTCAAAATGGCTAAATTACACAAATGCCCTTATATGGAAAAGTGGTAGTGACACTGGTGGAGGTGCTGGTATGGTTGCTGGGACAGGTATCCTCTCTAGTACTGTCATCAGACTCTGTCTCAATGTCTCTGTCTGCTGCCACTGTACTTGCATCATTGCTTGGAAGAACTGAAGCATCTGTGACTGGCCATCTAGCTGTGGCATCTGGGGTGGATAAGGTAGAGGCGGTGGTAGTAGAATCTCTGGCTGGGCAGTAGTCGTCTCCTCAGATGTCGGCCTCTCAGTCTGCGGTGTCGGTATAGCTCTTGAAGTCTGGCCCTCACAATATTGCGTGGGGATTATCTGGGAAGTCTGTCTCTCGGGTTGAGGTGTAGGATCGCCCTACGACGTCTCGTGCCAATGTATCAGCGGGGTCTGTAGAGGGGGTTGCCCTTGGGATACCTCCTCTCTTTGGGTGGTGTTATCTGGCACTACGGCACTGGGTGCTCCTCGTCCACTGCGCAAATTCATCTTGCTGCAAGAGATATGACTTCATTAAAGAGTACGAAATAACAAACAGGATGCAGATATTTAGAAGCAGTATGAAAGAAGTTCAAAGGCGAATCAAAAAGTGGATGAGACCTAATAACTTCTATCCTATTGCAGGCTCGCTGGATACGTTACCATACCACAAGCGAAAAAGTCGACCTGCTTGGGCCACCACTAAAACCAATACACGCCCCAGTCCCATATTACATGGAACTAGGCCACATAGCAATAGCCAGCTGTCACATCTCCGAGGTTATCCCAATTTAATGGATCCTAACAAAGAGTGCTACGCTATCCTAAAGTATTAACATGTCCCATAACAATAAATCAACAGGTAACTAATCTCATCCATAATGTAAACTGCAAGAATAATAATAAACTGCTGGAAGATAAACGCCAGTCTCAAGATATCATAGTACAACCAATAATGTCTGGTGGGAACAAATCCACTACTATGATGAAGGAAATTGCTGAAATGAATGATAAAAGATAAAGACTAGGGCATCAGCTGACTAGATAATGATGCTCCCAATCCTAGGCAGTAGGCCTACCAAGTGATCACGGGAACTCCGAAGGTAGAACCTCTAACTCTTTTGCAGTAGCGAATCTCGTCTCCTGTCCTGGGCCATATACTGTGGGGTAGTAAGTGTCACGCCCCGATCTCCCGCAGGCAATCGGCCGTTCCCGCTAGGCGGGAATCACCCTCGCCAGCGCTCCCGCGGAACGATCGCTTAACCCATCCGGGCGTGATGCCGCACGAGCGTGATCCACGTCCGTGCAAGGCCATGGTTCATTGGCTGGCGGTAAGAGTTCTAAGCCACACAGTCGCACAGATTGTCCGAGTGCAGCGGAGTCATGAACGCATAGGCGATCGGTAACAGGTTCACTGAGTCGACAAATATAGCGGAAGCATAGAAACAAGTAAAGTAATCTCTTTATTGATATGAAACATGTGTTACAGGCGGCGTATAGCCAAGATTACAAGTCGCTCAAGCCTCTCTCTCTGAACAGTAAAAGCGTGCCAAGTGGCTACAACTGTGGAATGAATATACAGGCGATGGTCAGGCGATGTTCACAACTTATGTCTTGTATATGTGCTTCAGTCCCGGACGCACCGTTGTAAGGCTTCAGAGGGAACTCCAGGCCTTAGCACGCACGAAGGAGGCGTCCGCACCGCACGAGGTTCCCTGCACCCTGCATATCAAACTGGTGGATTATCAGTACATTGAATGCACTGGTGGGGAAGCTACTCGCCCGCTCGACAAATCCAAACACGTAATACAGGTTCCGTGCACAACTATTAAGTTGTCTTTCTAGTTGCCTTAGGATCAGTTTCATGCAAACATTGAATAGCTTATCGTGTCGGGCAGTGCGCCGTGCGATGTTTGAGGTAACACGGCGAGACTTACCAACTTACCATTTCTTCTTCCCTGTCCAAGGCAAACATGATTAATTTAAGCACGGTAAGTATAAACATTCAGGAGGCATAGTATATGCAAACAGGAGGGTTCTTATAACATGATCGTTCAGGTGTTAAGTTATTCATTGATGCTATGCAATGACTCGCACGCGGGTAGCCGCTAAGCGAGGATGACTTGTTATCTTTTGTTTTACAGGCAAGCACACAACAGGTTAAATACACACGATAAACACACGATGCATTGCAAGCCATATTCACACGATAATCACACGAGGCTTTGCAAGCATATACACACGATGATCACTGGCTGATGCCATAATGGACTAGTCAAGGACGTGAATAACATGCAACGAGAAAACACGAGAAGCTCATAAAACACGATGCGTTGCAAGTTACCCAGTCCGCACACGATTGACTATAAACACGAAGTCTGCCCGGATCGGATCGGTGCCAGTGCCCCAGCACCGTCCGCAGAACTTATATCCTTGTGCACAAGTTGTCCATGATCGAACACGATTGTTAGTTTACACACGAGCACACGAGATTCATTTAGCTATTGGATATGTACAGTCTCCTGGGCTACTGTAAGCCCGCACACGAGGGAGACTTGCAGGGAGATCCAAATACCTGAATGAGTCTTGCCACAGGAACATGATTCTTTTACTTGGCATGATACAGTCCCCTGGATCGGGAACTGCCTTGGTGACCTAACGGTCCCGAATACTTGCGGGTTCATTCAGGCACAGAACGACTACGTAGTAGTCTCCCGAGGTTTGGATGAAAACACGGTAACTATCAAGCAGACAAGCATGCGTTTCTAGGAACATAAGCAGGCACGTTGCTCGGGCCCGAAGGTAAGTCGAGAGTTGAAACCGTTAAGGGAATTAGCATGCGAGGGTCTGAATATAAGCAGTATTTCATTTCTATGTTCTAGCAAGCAATATGAGTTGGGATTATTCCCTTAGCTAGGTGCGTTGGATTTATTAGCATGCAGGGGGTGAATCACCTAGCGACTAGCATAAATATTCCAGATTTTATGTGTGCTGTCTAAGCAAAGACAAGTTCACCGTAGCCACCCACCTTAGCGATGATTCGCCTCGGTAGGGCGATACGTCTGAGCGAGCCTCTGAAAGTCCAAGCCGGATTCCTGTAGGGGCAAGTCTGGATATCCTTTGCTTCTTGATCGAAGCAAAGCAGGTCGGGACAGCTGCACGATTGCCGATTGAGACGGCAGTCCGCTTGAGCGAAACGGGGTATTACAGTAAGCCTCGTCCAAATCTGGAAAGGTATAAGGTCCTCAGAGGGACGTAACAAGATACATAGAAACATGTCATATATAAATACTGAATAAAGTAAATGCAATAAAGGGTGTGCTAGCCATCTAAGTGAATGAAATATGAGGACAACTTTGGTACGTATGAGTAGGCATAGGCATAACGTCCAACACCCCAAAGAGCGTGGCAGCAGTGCAGTATATCATCCATATCGCTCCGAAGAACGTGACAGCAGTACAGTATATCGTCCATATCGCTCCGAAGAACGTGGCAGCAGTGTAAAGGGAGTTATTGGATCCGTGGCTCCTCTGGATACTACGGACTCCAATGGGTGTATCCCATATGCCTACTGTCATGACCCAGTCCCAAAATACGTAGGACCAGGATTACGTGACACGCCAGCTACGCATTCGACCAGACTCTGGTCTGACTCGAATACGTATAAGCTGTAATATAAAGGACACTATCTAGAATTTTCCATATATGTAAACCTCTATGTCTCAATCCACAATGTACATCAGTCAACAAGAAAGAGCTATATATGCTAAGGTCGGCCGCCCAATAACACACTAACTCGAATAGACTCGAGAAGAAGTATGAGTCTACAAAACTAGGCTAAAACAGCAGATGAATAATCAATGTAAAATAACCATAATGCCGGTAGATATAATGTGAGTACCTGGTACCATGCTCGCAAGATATGCCACTCCATCAGTATCTCCAAATGCTCCGTAATCGTCTATGCTGCAAAACTGGCAGGGAACCAGGTCCTCAGAGGGACATAACAAGGTACAGAAATATAGCATGCCAAGTAAACAGAAAGTACAAGTGCACGACAGGGTACTCTATCATAACCAACTAGTGTGACACAGTTTAAAGATAATGTTCGACGCGTGGCTGTCCAAAATAAAACTGCAGCTCCGAACACAGAGACACACGGGTCATACCGTAGCTCCGAGCACAGAGACACACGGGTGTTACCACTACACTATGAAACAGGATCACTACACTATAAAACAGGATCACTACATATACATATATAAGCGTGTGCAGAGTAGCCCAAACGTCTAGTAACTTTCTTCCTCTTCCCAAGCGGTCAACGATTGTGCGTCGAACCTGAACCTCTAACTACAGTCTCGACACAAGGAAAAAATAACTCAACAGACGCGACCCTAAGGTCGTCCCAGTCTTTGGTCATGATGTCAGTATCAGGATACAGGAATCTGGCACGATCACAGTGTATGAGTGTGTCCTGGGGTATCGATAAACTCAGGTACGTATATCGAGATACTATAAATCATCCGACAATCTTCCTAGGATGCTACGACGTACGTCTTCACCCGGTTATGAACCGGACACGAAGTACCAAACGTCAATATAACTATGTGCACAATGTACTTACGAAACAATAAATATCTGTAAACTGAAATACAGGGTGGCAATGTACACTTGCCTGCGTGCGGCTGCTGATGACGGGGATCTGGTACCGCGTCCAAGTCCTCAGGTCCCGCAATACCTAGTGAAGAGATACAAACTAGAATTAATAAACCACTTAGGACAGGCAAGTGTGCTACACACATCTACTTCTAGACTCAGTCTCAAATATGACTCACAGGGACAAGATACTAGGGGGGTTGACCACAGTTGACTATCGGTACAATACAGCAATTCAACTAGTCATCTGTACACTCTTCTCAATTTAATTCTCCATAATTAAATCTATAATTTCCATCATGTACCATAGACCCCGATTATTTATTTAAATGTCAAACACTCACTTTTCCTCGAATCCATAACTTGATTAAATTGTAATACTTCATGTAGGAAACATTCCTAATCCACAACGCACCTTAACACAAATACATTTCTCCGACATACTACAAGTCGAATCCCCAAGTCTTTGATCACCCTATTTAATCATCGTCACATGCCCAATATCGTATTTATTTTCTCACAAGTTGTATTCACCCTCATTTCCACTAATTTCAACATTCCAAAACCAACTTTATAATACAAGATACATTCTCACTATACTACATAAATATTAAACCATGTCAACCTCATTAAACCCATCCTCAAGTCATTTAAATTTTCTTATGCATTCACATTCACCTCATTTGAATTAACCAAAGTATACCTTAACACATAGTGCAAGTAAACCTACACTAACTATTTATATATATTCAAGAACCTTCTTTCAAATTGTAATTAACCCACAAGTAGTTTATTTATCATTCCCTTCACCCATGCATATATCCATGACACTTATTCATGTTCAAAAATACACTAAACTAATCCATACAATATATACTCTAACAATATATGAACATCTTCATAATTAATATTATTCTATTATATAAACTTCCTATTTAACACAATTAATATTCTGGAAATTAAAACATGAGAGGTGAAGGAGTGAACCTCAACTAGGCTCGTCGGAGTTGATAGTGCTCGTGGTGGCCGTGGGGCTGGATGGTGGTGGTGGAGTGGCTGGTTGGTGGTGGTAAAGTTGGATGGTGGTGGTGATGAAGAAATGAAGGTGGTGATGTGGTGAGATGGTGAGGGGAGGGGGCTGTGCATAGTGTCCACGGTGGTGGTGGGCTGTGCACGTGGCCGTGAGGGTGGTGGGAAGGCTAAGGGGGTAGTGGAGTTGCTGGTAGGGTGGCTGGTAAAGTTGGGGAAGTAAGTGGTGAAGAAGGAGAGAAGAAGAAGATGAAGATGGAGAAGAGAGGAGGAAGAAGAAGAAGAAAGGAAAAGAATGGGGGTGGTGGTCGACTGAATGGAAGAGAGGGAGGAGAGAGAGTGAGGGAGGGGGGGTTTCCAAGGCTCCTAGGGATTAGGGCCGGCCTAGGGAATAGGTGTGTGAAGGGGGGAATTAAATAGGAGAGTGTGTTGAGTGTGTGGTGAGGATTGAGTGTAATTATTTGAATGGAGGGTCTAGATTGCTCATGATGGATGAATGCATCCATGAGAGAGAGAGGGTGGGTTATGACCGGTCCAAAGAGGGTGGGGAGCTTTCTTCATTAGCCCAAGCCAATGAGAAAGTGACACCTATTGCTACATTTGTACATTAGCCCCTTAAGTTTGGGAACTTGTACAAACACATGAAATGACGCAAAAATTGTGGCAAAAATTATGTTTATTAATTTGTACGACGAGGGGGTTGTGTGGGTGAGGAATGAGTTTAATTAAATGGGCATTGGGATTAATTTAGGATTTAAATGGGATTTACCAAGTTGGTAATCCCAATTTAAATAGAAATAAGCGTCCCGCGAATTTAATTTAATTTGGGGCACTTGGGGTCAAAATTCGGAAATAACGCAAAAGCCAAAAATGGTGGGGGCTTGGAGTCAGTCTTGGACCCTTTTATTGGTCCGGCTCAACGGGTTAAGTTGGTATCCCAGAATTTAGAGTAACGACACAAGAGTCCGACACGGAATTAAATATGGATTTCGGATTCGAAAAATCGTGCAATTAATTTAGAGCACAACGGAATCTGACTTTTTGTGACGAAAAAATCTAGTGCCTAATTTGGCGGGTCCAGTCAGAAGTACAATATTTGTACGAAATTTATGGGCTGAAAATGGGCTCCGAATAATTAGACAATGATAGTGCGCGCCAAGGGTTTTAATTAATTGGATTAAAATTCCAGATAAATATCCTCTACTCTAAACCTCAATATCTTATATCAAAATTTTCCTGGTCCAATCTAACTATCCACAAAATAAATTGAGGGGGTTTACACCTACTAATGTCCTTCCCGCCCAATGTTGATACGCAAGTCGAATACTCGACGTGCATACCACGTATCTATATGCCAAGTCTCTACCAATAAAATATAACCTGAACTACGTACTAACCGTGATGTAGGTTACACGTAATGATAGCTAGTCGAGTACGCAAACCCGCATCCCAATATGAATATGTCTCAGTGAACGTGTAAGGTGTCAGGTCTCAGACGATAATAGAGTATCGTCCAATGGGGTGAGTCTGCTAAGAACTAGGCCTAGTATACAAATCATCAACGTATCCATCGACTGCACCCAAACAATCTCGGATGCGCACAGTTGTATAAAGTAAAAGCAACAAGAATACAATACAACATATGCATAATTTAAATTAGACAGTAAATATGGCAAGGTATCTTGCCTGGGTCCTGAAGTTGTGAATGCCAGAAGCCGGTTCCTGCAGTGTCTCCTGGCTGATCCAAAGGTCCTAAACACAAATATAATATAACAATCTCATATCATACTTTAAACATTAAATGTACACGACTACAACGCGATGCTTGGATATTATTGCAAGTTCACATCTGTTCGAATACAGCGTCATATGTGCGTGTAGCTAAGGTGCACACGTGTTCTGTGCTCGAACATCCTGGCCCTTGAGATAATAATTTCAAGTTATGGTCTGACCATGATCTTTGTTCTGTGTGAACACATGCTCCTGGGTTTCTATGTTCATTGCACGTGGTTTATGTACAGGTATTATGGTGGAAATGCTAGTCTTTAGTGTTATGTCTCATGATTAAGGGTTGGCTAGTAAATACACAAATTCTAAATCTTATAGTCATTAATCAAATATGCACATAATTAGGGTTGTGTCCGATATCAAAATTTTTTGACACGACGATACGACGCTACGATATTAACATGAAGAAGCAAGAGTTTTACGTGGTTACCTCTATGTGGCTTGCTCGGACAGGGCCTGCTCTCATCGAGGCATACTCCGACGGAAGGGTGGTTCCGGCGAGGTGGCAGCGGCGGCGGCGGTACTACAGCAGGCGCGACAGCGGCAGCAATGGCAGCAGCGCTACGGGGGTCGGGTTGGCGCACGGCAGCTCGTCGTGCGGCGGGGGCGGCTGTATCGGTCGATCGAGGGGGGCTGGGGTGATGGGAGCAGTCGGTCTCGGTTGAAGGGGGCGGTGATGAGAGCAGTCGCGTCTCGGTTGAAGGGGTAGCGGTGATAGGATCAGTCGGGTCTCTGCCGGTCGAAGGGGGGTGGCACTGGCGCTGTCAAGCGACGGTGGTGGCGGTGATAGCTAGATTCAAGGGAGAGAGTATTCGGCTAGGGTTAGGGTTTGTGAGGGTTTTGTTGGTTTAGGGTTTACATGAATGAAGTTATGTATTTTTATAGGGGATAAACTTTGGGGTTGGCCTCGGGGTTTGGGCCGGCCAGGGTTCAATGATATGGGCTGGTCAGGTCCAGTTAAGGTGAAATTAGCCATAAATTAATTATCTAAATTAATAATTAACTGTGCAAGGCGAAGTTAATTCATATTGTATAGCTAAGGTTGTACTACGGTCAGAGGGTACCTAAAATTGTCTTACAAAATTTTAATTATATCTGTTTATCCCTAGTCTCTAATTTTAAAAATACAAATAATCCCTAAATTGGTTGAGGGGGTTTACAGATACATCCTAGCACGATGCCTACTCAACCAATCCATTCTGAGTATATGCTAGCACGGTGCCTACTCAACTAATCCATTCCGAGTATAATATCGTAGTTCGAAAGTGGCATTACAAATAGACACGCACTTAACTCCCGGCCTCCTAGAGTAACTCTCCGATCCTTGCAAATATTATTAACCAGGATAATGCCTCCTCCGGTCATAATCTTGCAATTCCTAAGCAAAGACTCATCTACCAGACCATGCTTCAGAGCAAAAAAACATATACAAAACTATGGGAAGCACCACTATCAAACAAAGCTAAAGTTGGAATAGAATCAAGAAGAATAGAACCTGTAATGACATCTCCGGTGGGTTCATCCTTCTCGACGGTCATAGCAAACGCTCATCCCTGACGTGCACCTCCCTGCTGTTGATGCTGGACATAACGCTGCTGTTGTGTCGGAAGTGGTCCCCTCGGCTGTACTGCAGGTGGTCTCACCTGTGCCCTCGGAGCTGAAGCTGCTTCCTGAACTGCACGACGAGGATTGGAAGGACACTCCCTCAGCTGATGCCCTTCAGTACCATAATTTAAACAAACTCGTAGCCTCCTCCTGTAAACTTCCCAGATGTGGCCGAGCTTCTTGCAGTAGTGGCAGAAAGATTGTTATAACTGTCTCTGTTGTTGTGGTGCCTGATGAAATGGCGTCCTAGCTGTAGTCTGGTGCTGTTATGGCTACTGAAAAGGCTTAGACTGGAAATGAGGACGTTTGGCAGATACTGTACTGCTGTGGGCCCCAAAAAAGAATCACAGTCTCTCTTGGGCTTCAAACCCAACTCCCGCTCAACCTTGCGTGCCTCCGCAAGTATCTCCGAGTATGTCTCATAAAAAGACGGAATAAGGATCTTCACTTCCCAGTTTAGACCCTCACAGAAACGAATAGTCCAAACCTCCGGCTCTCTCTCCAAATACTCTATAAATTGGCTCAACCTGCCGAACTCCGCAGCATACTCCTCCACAGACATGCTCTATTAAATGAGGCTCTCAAACTGCCTCCCCAAGTCTAGCCTGTCTACCTGAACGAAGAACTTCTTCTTGAAGAGGTCCTTGAATACCTCCCAAGACTCTCTCGCGTCAACAAGAATCGGCTCATTCCTAAACTAAGTGCGAGCAACGTCGAACAGTTGAAGTCCTACCGCCTCAACTTTTAGATCCTCAGAAAGATGGGACACCTTCATAAGATGCTTAATGTCCTTGAGCCAATCATCAGCATAGACGATGCCCTCCATCACCTTGAAGATCTTAGGCTCCAGCTTCTTGAAGTCCTGAATATTTCCTGGCCGAAGCTGAAAAACCTGAGGAACATCCGGCTGCTGGACCGGAGCTCCTCTCTCGACTACGGCATGAGCAAGCTGATGAGCACTCTCAATGCCCTACCATAAAACGTCGGTCTGCCTCTGATATGCATCTGACTGAGCCCTCTGTGTCTTGAGCATCTCATAAAATAATGTAAACATCTGTGTCATCTCTGTTGGCACATGAGGTAGAGGTGGAAGCCCCTCAGATACAGCTAGCACAGTCCTCTGAGTAGGTGGTGGACCTTCGAAAGCAGCTGACACTCCAATCACCAGAGAAGTGACTGGTGCAGGCTCTCGGGACATCGTAGACCTCTCAGAAGCTGCTCTCCCCTACTGCGATCTAGTCTTTGGCGTCTTCCTGAGATAAAACAAAGGAAAGAATCAATATGGCACAAGATGTAAGACACTCAAGGAAAGGACAGATTAAGAGATCAAGTATCAATATCAAAGAAGAATAGTTGAATGAATCAAAAGAATTTTTTCTAGGTATGATTGAGTATTCTCAGCCTATTGCCTATATTCTATATCCTAATTTAGGCTCGCAGTAGTACAACTAAGTAGTCGCACTACCACGACATCGTATAACTTGTAAAGCCTGACCTGTATGGGCCACCACTAAAAATATGTCACGACCCGCACCCGGTTGTAAGGGTACAAGTCGGGAACAACACCCTGCCTACATCGTAGAATCGGCGGTAGAACGCTGTCTGGGTAATCTATCTAGCAATATAATGAACCACCAATAATATCAATATACTCAATCACAGATCAAAGATGGAACGAGCACGAATATGATAAAGATTAGAATAGTCACATACAACTCATGAGTCTAAAATAATACATCAATAAGTCTGAAAAAAATACTAACAATTAAGCTGGAGACAAATCCAGTACCAAGAATACTAAGAAACTACTAAACTCGGGTCATCTGTCTCAGTTGGGATAAGTCCCTCCTGAGTTCGGATCTCTGACTCTAAACTCACAACATCCTGAGGTCCATAATGTGTAGGATACCAGTTCTCAGTATCATCTGGAAAAAATATATCCAGTCAGGAAAGGAGTAGAGTATATCTCTAAAAGCAGTTCTAATCAATAATAAAAACTAAATAACAGTAAATAGATGTGAATATACAAGATGCACAATAGATACAATGAGATATATACAATAAAGAAATACTAGAATAAATACAATAATGAGCAATATATCAATGAACAAGAATACTAATGTCTAAGTGTGTGAGTACTAGCTTTAACATTTGATCGACTTGGGAACATGATACAAGATTAATGGCCTGGCTAATCATACGTGGGGTGTATGTTTAACACTATTCAATAAGCAAGACTTGATATAAGGAGGGTATGATCACATATCTATACTAAAATACTCCCCACCCTCGACTGGTATAATAGATCCAACCATGGTATGCTATGGCACGGGATCCTCTAGGAAGGTAGCAAATCTTCCCGAGAATCAGTGGCTGTATATGCACAAGATAATCAATGATACAAGACCTGCACAAGATACACCATATACAAGGAATAACATCTCATGACGAGATCTGGATATACCAATCCGTGTAACCATCGTGTCAAAAAATATGGATATCTACACTAGATATAATGAACATAGAGGATATAAATAAGAAACTATCAGAGAATGTACTCGCCTGAAGTCCAATGAATAGTCTCGCAGATGTCTAATACGGTGCCTCGAAGACCTAGATATGGAATGCAACATCAATACAAGGTTTCAAAAAAAAAGTTAAACTAGTCAACAAGTCAACTCTAAGTCAAATGTCAAACTAAGTCAACTCTAAGGTCAACTATGGTCAAACTATGGTCAACTATCTATTTCTAGGTTGTAAAAGTCTAACACAAAGATATTGGGTTCCAATACTAAAGTTTAGGTCATAAACTACATCTTAGGGTACTAGGATACCGTATCTCTGGATACATAAAACAATAAAAAAACATCACGCATTAATATTAAATAATTTATTTATTATATAAATCCTAATTACAAATATTAAATAGATACCTTGGTTTTGAACCAACTTGGTATCTCAACACTAAACTATAATATTGATACCCAAACCCAATACCTTGGGTATCCCCAATTACCTTGGTATCTCAAGGTAATACCCACTACTTTACTTATGCTAACTACCTTAAATATAATATATGCTACACTTATTATTATACATATAGTATACTATAATACAAATAGCAATTTGAAACATATTTACATATATATATAAATATCTATACATACATATATATCTAATATATATAAACTGCCAAACTGTCGCTAAAAGCCCTGTTTGATGTCGCTGAAAATCGCTATTGCTGCTGATACTCTGCTATTTTAGTGACAGATTCCTGCTGCTGTCGCCAAAGCTGTCGCTAAAGCCTCTGATACCGCTGCTGATACTCTGCTGTTTCAGCGACGCTTCTCTGCTATCGTCGCTAACTGTTGTCGCTATAGCGGCTGTTGCTGCTGTTATTGCTGCTACCGCTGCATTTAGCGATGCTTGTTGTCAATGTTGCTCTTGCTGCTACTGCTGTGCTATTGGTATTGCTCTTACTGTTATGATGCTCTTGCTGTCGCCAATGCTCCTGTCTTCTATCACTAATATATATATATATATATATATATATATGTATAATATATATATATATAATAATAATAATAATAATAATAATAATATAACCCACATAATATATCTATATAATATGCATATAATACTACTAATAACAATACATACACCCATACATAGTAATATGTACATAATACCCCATAGAAACATACACACACATACATAGTAATATGTTTATAACAACATACATACGTATACGTACATATAAACATATACACCAATTAAACATACATTATATGATTATAAACACATATAAATATCTATTAACATATACTTTTCTATATATATACTACAATATATATATACATGTAGAAGAATAGTTACATACACTATATACACATATAGTGTATACATAGATACATAGATCTAAGACACAACATTAGATAAATATATACACACAACATTATATATATATATATATATATATATATATATATATATATATACACATATATATAATTATACTTCTCCATGAAATAAGAACACAAGAGAATTAGATCTACAATTAATGGCACACACATGGAACGTATCAGCCCAAATTCTACTAGATCTAGGATACACATGCGACACGAGTCCACCACACATCCAAACGTATCCCGAAGGGCACGAACAAGCCATATATATTATTTATGAATAATACGAAGAGTCAAATATAATTCTATGTGTCTGTGTCAAAATATGACATGTTTAAAGTCCCGTGTCGGAGAGAAAACCCCCATATCAACACGTATCACCAAATTATTGGGATACGACCTATACATACCCAATTGTGGACACGACACTAGCCCCAAACACACAAGCACATGCCAAATTGATCTATAAGACCAATTGACACACATAACAAATATCAATCTTGGAATTCCCCCAAAATTGACACAAAAAGTACCATAACTTTCACAATAGGCCTCCTATCAACACAAAACCAAATCCTATGGGTAGCCTATGCATATGGGTTAATTTCTTATGGTTAAATATTAGATTTAGAACCTAAATTAAGGGGAAAAACTTAATTGTATTTATTAGGAGATGGATTCCCAATGAAACCTCCAAATATGATAAAATTGGCCTCCAACTTGTAGATCCTTGCTACTCTTTGTAGATCCTTGCTTTTTTCTTCTAGATCCTTGCTCCACTAGCCTCCAATGGTAATTTAGAAAGAAATTGGGATAAAATTTAGTAGAAAAATGAAGTAGAAATGAAGAAATTTGGTTGAGAAAAATTCTAGATCTAGTTTTAAAATGAAAAGAGGAGAGAGAAATTAATTCTTCCCTCTTTAATAGGCCAGCCCCCTCTACCCCTTCCTCAAGCTAGTATATAATGTCCATTATATCCCTTGTGGCCTCTCATGAAGAAATAATTAAGGAAGGAAGCTCCTAGTCTAATGGTTTAATTAATTTTAATCCATCTCCTATCAATGGGCTTTCTAATTGGGCTCAATTCTAACAATTACTACATGTTGGTCCATGAGTCTAAACTAAACTAGTTAGGTCCACTAACACAAGTCCAAAATAAATAACTAACACATAAAAACAATTAAATAATACAAGAAATAATTATTATCATGCACAATATTTAATAATTATGAAATTACTAAAATACCCTTTCCTAGAAAATATGGTAGTGACAGTATTTCTATGTATAACTCTATATAGTATATATATAAATCATACTTAGTATCTATATTAGCTAGTATGGACTAGAAACCTACTATTAGCAAGGTATTGACCTAAAAAACGTAGAATAATTTGGTATTACCTAATATTTACTACTATAGCTATATAGGCCAACCAAGTAGTTAACTTGGAACCAAACTTAGGTAATTGACCTAGTTTAACCTAGTTCGACCTAGTTTGACTTAAAAACCTAGAATATAACTAGTTTAGCATATTTATGATTCCAAAATATAATTTTGATATAGAAATTCATATTTAGGTCTTCGAGGCTCCGATACGGGCACTGTTTGATATTTTAGCACAAGATTTCAGGCGAGTACATTCTCGGATAGTTACCATTATTTGATATTTACTATGATTCATGTACTTAGAAAAGTTATATTTGATTCCTGACATGATGGTGCATGAATTGGTATATAGATTGGATCCTCAGTCATAAGATATTACATTTCTCATCATATTGACATCATATATCGTATTGTTAGTATACATTGATCATTGTATCGTAACGTGTCATGGTTAGATCCCTTGTATTAGTCGGGGTAGGAAAGTGCTAGCTAGATGTGTGATGATATCCCTAATATTATTGTGTCGATATTATTAGTGTTAGTCATACACCTCATGTATGATTAGACAAGCCAATATTTATTATACAAGTTCCCAAGGCAATATGATATCGAAATTACTACTTCAAAATACATAGTTGTTATAGTTCTTCCTGTCTACTTTATACTTATTGAGTTGTACCTTATTTGCTCTGTCTACTTACTTCTTTTTACCTTTATGCCACATAATTAGTGTTTACTTATTCCTCATATTGCCATTGTCAGGATATGCTGATAGTTTTGCTTTTAATCATCATTTATTACATTCACTATTACTGTTTTATAGTCTTTGTCATTTAATGGAACTGCTGTTGGAGTTGTACTCGTTCCATCCTGACTGGATAATATTTTTAGGCATTGTAGTGCTTCATGTTCCTGAGTTCGAAGAGATGCTAAGATTGAGACTACTTTTGCACTATGGATCTAGAAGTGACCGCTAGTGAGATCTACGCTAGTATTTCTCTATCTTAGTGCCATACTTAGTTTCATTGTTGTTTAAATTATCTTCCTTGTTTATTTCTTCCTATAGAATATTGTGATTGAGTATACTTAGTTTGCTAGATGATGTTGTATTTAGCTTGAGGCCTAGACAACGTTGTACAGTCGATGCTGCGACGTAGGCTGGATGTACCTACTTCTCGTGCCCGATCATCCGGGTACGGGTGGTGAGAGTGACTAGGTTAGGTCATACCTACTTGCACAATTATAAGCCGGTTCCCGAGGTAGATGCTACACCCTCGACCGCCATACCTACTGCTCTAGTAGTATCTAAAGTAGGTCAGTCTCAACCTCCTATGGCGGATAAGCAGAAGCAAAAAGAGACGGATTGACAAGTCTCTAAGAAAATTCTCAGCACAAGGGCTAGAAAATCCCTACAACTTTGACATATTGGTGTCACCCTCACATTTTTTATTTGAGAGTAGTTTGATAATTGACATGGGTATTTTAAATTTAGGATTTATTTGTATTTAAATGTTGTACTTGCATAATTAATTAATTATTATATTATTTATTGATTGATAGTTGTAGATTTATTTTAGACTTGTGTAGTGGACCTGACCTATTTTATTAGATGCATGAACCCAACTTTTAGATGAGTTTAGATTGAGCCCATGAATTAGGCCCATGGATTAGGAGGTTGGACTAATTAGTAAAACTATTAGACTAGAATCTTCCCTCCCTAATTAATTTCTTCATGAGAGGCCCCAAGGGGTAATTGAGATATTTCACATTGCTTGGAGAGGGGTTATATGGCCGGCCATGCTAGGTAGAGAGAGAAATTATTTTATTTCATAATTCCCAATTCATTTTCGATCTAGTTCTTCCCTCTTTCAAATTCCTTCATTCCTTCACCATTCCTTCACCAATTCTTCACAAATTCTTTCCCTATTCTTTATTGGAGACTTCTACATCAAGGATCTACAAGAAGGAATCAAGGAGCTAGAAGAAGGAGGCCAAGATCTACAAGAAGAGGAGTTAGTTTGCATTTGGGAACTTTTCATTGAGAATCCATCTCCCAATAGGTATATTTTAATTTTTTCCTTCTAATAGACTCTAGATCTGAGATTTAACCATAAAAAACTAACCCACATGCATAGGCTACCCTTAGGAATTGATTTTAGGTTCATCAGAGGCCTACGGTGGAAGTTTTGTGTATTTTGGTATCAATTTTGGGGGAATACCGAGATTGGTACATGTAGTATTTGTCATATGGTCTAATAGATCAAATTGACATATGATTGCTTGTTTGTGACTAGTGTCGTATCCACAATTGGATATGTGTAGGCCGTATCTTCTCAATTTGACGAAACGGGTTAATTTTGGGTATTTTCCTCCGATACGAAGACTTGTGCATATTATATTATGACACAGACACGTAGTTAATCTAATTACTATACACATTGTTCATATTTAGTGTATTAGATTTGCTCATGTCCTCCGGGATGCATTTGATTTTATGTTAGAGCCGTATCGCAAGTGTATCATAGAGTTAGTGTGATATAGGTGCGGTGCACTCCACGTGTTTGATGTTTTGCTCTTATTACTATACGTATATGTGTATTTATATATCTATATAATATTTAATTAGTATATATATGTATATAATGGTGTATATGATTAGTATATTTATGTGTGTATTAGTGTTTACTTATATATATGTATATGAGTGTGTATATGATAGTGTATATAGTTATATATAGATCTATATGCATATGTATATATATGTGTTGGTTTATATATATATGTTGTATATATTTGTATGTATTAGTGTTTATGTGCATGTTTATATGTGTGAGTGTTTATATAGATACACGTATATGTGTGGATATATATATAGCAGTATACATAGATGTGTATAAGTGTATATGCATTTGGTTGTGTGAGTGTGTATGAGGAGACTCGAGCAGTTTAGCAGTGACTGAAAAGAGGAGCAACACTGTGCAGTCAGTGACTGAGGAGGAAGTGCACAAGAAGGTGCAGTCGGGTATCATGTATAGGAAGGAGGCAGCCAAGCCATGGAGAGGCTCGGGCTTGACTGAAATTCAGTGCATCCTTAAGTTGCACAGCAGGGAGCTCCTGCAGTGGAGACTTTCCACTACACAACAGCAATTTTCAGTAGAAACTCAGCAAGTGTGCATTGCACATAACTATGCAGATACAATCTAGCATAGTTGCAGTAGCATTCAGTGCACAACAAATATTTTAGCAAGTTCATGGAGAGCTGCAGTTTCAGCAAGGAAGAGGAGCATCAGTGCTCAGCGAACAGAGGCTCGGGCCAGTGCACAAAGATTTGTTTCAGCAACTGTACAGTGCTGCACAGTATCAG